>JACJUY010000106.1:219505-264081 GCA_014220935.1 Platorchestia sp. MABIK | reverse complement strand
AGAGTTAGGCTTGTTGGTACACAAGCCCAGCACAGGTGTTTACTCTTTCCACAGCGCGGTTCAATTATTTTAATGCAATGAAATTAGCTTGGAAATTGCCATCAAAATTAAACTCATAATTTGCCTATGGCTCTTTTTATTCTACATGGTAGAAGCGATTTTGCAAGGTATGCGAGATAGTGCAAAATTTATTCAGTATTTAGTGTGCGTTATGATCATTATGTAATAAATTTTATCTTTTAATCACCATATACAGTTACATGACTCACACTAAATTTTTCGGTGATGAATTCGGTCTGATTTCATCCAGGAGATTGGACGTGAATTAGGATTCAGAATGACTCGCAAATGTTGGTCCAAATTTACGCACAATTATGAAGTTAGGAAGTGATGCTGCGTCCCGTACTAATGTTGCTGAACACTAATGTATACTACAAATTTATCGAATATTCTGTACATAGGCAGCAAATTGAAAAAAAGAAAAATTTTCCGGTGAGAAAATAATCCGAGTTAAATATTTCATTAACGTTTTAAATTTTATCAATGATCAGTTTTAATTTGAAGATCGATAATGTAACAATGGTGACTACAAAACGCAATGTTCGAGTTTGCCCCGATAGCGCGATGTCACATAACTGCTCAATGCGATGGTGACTGCACCGGCTTACGATAACTGCACCTATGTGCATGGGCGTGTTATCTGTTGATCATGAAGAACTACTCTTGCTCGCTGGCAGCAAACAATGTTGATTTCTTAGAGTAGAAATTATTTTCAGTTTTTAGTGAAGGGGAAAGACTTTTTAGTTGAAAGAATAGGAAAATTAAAATTCGACCGCAACTACATACAATTTAGAAAGCATGCGGTGGTGCGAGGTTTCCTGTAGTTGATATTTTTAGAGCCCACGGCGAAAAATGGCATCGATTTCCGTTGAAATTTAGTGTTCATGAATACATCGAAACTTTCAAATTCATGATTCATGCACAAAGTTCTGAAAACGTCACTGTGGGCAAAACAATTTTGTTTGATCCATTCGCTTAACAATTCTGTTTGATTTGATGTTGTTTGATGAGCGTATAGTTAACGCTCCTGTACGGTGTTTTATATTTGTTACAGAACTCTGTGGGAATGAACTGACGCAATGAATACAAGCTGCACGTTGTGTGAAGCAGGAGCTATGATTGTGAAATTGTGAAAATCCAAGTCAGAGACTGCTAGAATAGATAGGGTTACGATAAAAATGAATTTAATCATTTAAGTGCCCCCATTTTCTGATAGGCTTTTATGATGAAATGAAGCATTCGTCCTCATGTGTACAAACTGAGCCGTTGTTTTCTACAAGCCTCATAGTGCAACTAAACCATTTACAAAGTGATTTGAACAATCCAAAATAAAAATTGGTCGTTTTGAAATTAGAATTGGTCGTTATGAAATTAGAATGGGTCGTTATGAGATTAGAATTGGTCGTTATGAAATTAGAATTGGTCGTTATGAAATTAGAATTGGTCGTTATGAAATTAGAATTGGTCGTTATGAAATTAGAATTGGTCGTTATGAAATTAGAATTGGTCGTTATGAAATTAGAATTGATCGTTATGAAATTAGAATTGATCGTTATGAAATTAGAATTGGTCGTTATGAAATTAGAATTGGTCGTTATGAAATTAGAATTTGTCAGTGTAAAACAGCGTATGATTTCGTCGATGTTGAAATCTACATTTGGCGAAGGTAATTTCAGAATTGGTCACTGCTGATTTTATTAGAATTGGTCAATCTTGCGCTTATAATTGGTCCTCAAAAAAATTCAAATTGATCATCATAGTATGAACAGAAAAATTCCATGCAACCCATGAAAATTTGAATGTACTGACGCTGTGTTTTTTCATAAATGGAATGATATGGAAGGTGTGTTTCAAGGATATATTGCTAACTGTATTCACTACCAGTAAAAATTTATTAAATTCTTTACACATATATTAAATAAGCATGTATTTTTCATTCGTCTTTTAATATTTTTAAAATAGAATGAATAAAGTTAAATATAGAATAAAGCAACTAATTTAACATAGATGGAGGAAGAAACGTGCACAGATACATATAAAGAAATACTCAACATAGACATGCTGAACAAAATTGAGTAATTTCTTTAATGTTCGTTCGCTTCGAAGTCGTAGATGAATACTTTTTCACTCTATAAGAATATTTATTTTATGTTTTGTATCATCAATGGAATGACATTTTGAAAGCAGCAGCTTCCAGCTGCCTCATCCTGTGTTCAGACAGAGGAAGTCCTGATTTTTTGTTCACTGACAATATCATTGTTTTTTAAGCATTTGTACCACAGTACTCTTGAACGTTTTTCACAATTGTCCAATGGGATATAATATATATGTGTATGGTGATATCATGAAAATTTTCAAGTGGGAACTTATTGGAAATATTTTCTATCTGTCGTCGGCTGCTTTAGCGTCAACAATAATAACAACAATGCCAATGATGATAGATCCCCGAAAGGTGAATGTTTTCCTTCTTGAAAATTAAGCAACGTTTAAAAAATAATCGGATTAAGTAACTCTCAAGTAAACTACAATCTAAAAGTGCAGTAGATGAACGGTTATGGCAAGAATTGACCAAATAACTTCCAAATTTGCCCAGCATGCCCAAGAGTTTGAGCATTGGAGCCGTTAAGCTCAAGTTTTGCTAAGCTGCAGGATCCGCAGTAGAATTCGAAGCTCGTGTGACGAGGGATGATGTAGAATCCCTTGGGCTTTGCTTTACGACGAGGCAGTGCAGGCGGTGTGTCTCTGAGCTAAAGATGCAAACCTGAGATGCAGTGGAACTCCTTCCGGTGCGGTGATCTCGCCTGAACGATAGCTGTTGAGTGATGCTCTCACGGCGCTAAGACGACCTGCTCTCTCCCACCCGAGGAGTTTGTGCTATCATTTTTTATCCTCTCGACCCCATAATAATATGTCTTGCGAGAGACGCAAGCTACGGCGCTCCTGTTTTATTTAGCGTTAAACGACCGACCTGCCCCAGCTACACCTTCATTGCCTCCTCCTGCTGCTGCTGCTGCTCCGCACGGCGCCTCTCCCTGTAGCTCTTCTACGCTCTCATCGTTATCGTCCTACCCTCTTTCGTAATTTCTCAATTCAACATTTTTTATTTCATTCCGAACATTTTCCTCTTGCAATTTTCTTTTGTATGTTTTCCTATCAGTTCTGCTGTTCTATCCGAGTCATCTTCGCTCGCTGTTCTCATAATTAAAATCTTTACTAACTTTATTTTCAATCTACCTTGCTCGCATTTTTGTAATATTCAAATGTTCACGTGTTTGATGCATGCCATTGTCATCACGAGCTAGTTTCGTTTTCTATAAGTTGGTTTCGTTGGTTCCCTGCATCAACTTCAATTGATTTTGCTTCAAAACTGAAAACTAAGAGGAAGACTAAGAACATATGATGATGTAGACTAATGACAGAACAAAATACACGTGCATGCACTCCATTACCCAATCAGAAATGTCTTCACCGTTCGATGAAGATTATTGCAGTTTATTGCAGACATTCTTTGCAGATCATGGAAGATCTTCGCAGGAGTATCTGCATGCAGTGCGGATTTAGTACAGAATTATTGCAGTCTATGTCCGCTTTTGAAGTGCAGATCGGCATCGAATTTCTGCAAAGATCTTCACTGACNGTTGATTTTGGTAAAACAAAATTGTCCCGATAATGATATTTTCACTAACCCAACATCAGCTTAGCTAATTATTCAGTCACTATGGTCTTGATATCGAAGTTATAAGACCAGGAGATGCTGCTTCAGCCATTAGGTTTCGTTTTGCGACGGCCTTACTTATACTTCCCACCCCACTAAGTATTGGTGACACGAAGAGGGGAAGATGCATGTTATGCTTGTTAAAATTTACATTGGGATATATCATAATCACTGAACACAAATAGACTAAAATTGAGGTTTGAGGGGTAACTAAGGTATGTCACTACAAGGTGTTTCTTAGAAAAATACAAGGTGAACGGGCAACCTGTACATGCAATTTGATCCCGTCAAGTATGCGTAATTATTGTTCAATATATAGACATTTATTGCTGTAGTAACATTTGACAAACGATTTTAGCATTTTTAGCAAACGATTTTAGCATTTTAGCAAAGAAATGCAAAAAAGGGAAATTTGAAAAATTAGACAAATTTACGGCTAGAGATCCCCTTAATTAACTTGACAGTTACAACTTCGATTTGAAATCAAATTTCAGTTTCATAATGAACACTTGTTTAAAAACAAATACCTCGCATTAGAATTATTGATGTGCAGTGCCGATTTTTCTGTTAAGATCGCTGCAGATATTTCTCTCCAGAATTTTCTGCATCGATCTGCAGTGAGCGGTGAAGAAAAATTTCTTCCCGAACTGGGCCCCGCACTGATCCTAAATAAGATGCACTGTCCCCAGATAATCGATGCTGATCCGCACTAGCATTTCTGACTGGGTAGGCGTGTTTTATGGAAATCTGCCTGAGCACTTATGCGCTTATGATAACTTTGTTCGCAAAGAATCGTCGTTGCGAAATTTGAAGTTAGGTAATTTAAACTTTTGTACAGTAAAGTATAGTAAAATTAATTAAGTTGAGTATTAGTAGTAAAGTTCACTAAAGTCGAGTAGATTAGAAATCATTTATCCTCTTTATTGTGGCCTGCTCAGAATTTTCTTCAGCGAGACGTGAGGCGTATGTATTGCTTACGTCCAAAGTTTGTGTGAGGCACCTACTGTATAAGCTGTTTGCACAGTACATGGATTATATAAGCCTAAATTATACCACGAAAAAAGTAAGTTGATCGGTAAAGAATTAGTTCAGCTTATTACATTCTTGCAAATTGAGCCCAATTAAAAAACTATCTCGACAAACGTTGATTGAGTTTGTGAAAATTGGGGTGAGCGGAATAATCTAAATTCTGAATTACTGTATTTAAATTCAAATTGTACTCGATGAATCTGAGCCCCTAGTTGCCAACAACTTGAAATCCTGATGCATCAGGATTTTATTGCTCTAGCTGTAGATATTTTATGAACTATTATTAAGTGAAGTTATAACCACAATTATTTTTCCGAATATTTAGATGAAAGAAACCTATGTCCATGACAACAGAGTCAAAATATCCTGATCTTTTGTAATATGGACAGTAAATCATTCATCAGCAGTAAATCGGTCAACTATTCATCAAAGAGTAAACCATTCAAATTACATGAAACTTTATACTGAACAGGCGTATTAGAGCCCTTTGTTCTCACAAAATATTCATTCATAGCCGTAAGATGCGTGAATGTGTGGTCTCTATTTAACTTTTGAACAAAGCGTTTATGGACGACTCAATATTATTACAGATTCTTATAAATAGGATGGATTGCTGAACAATTTTTTCGTAACGGAACTTCAGTTTTTGATAATTTCTTTTCGACTGATAGGATGCCAATATTTTCCGCATTGCCTTCTCAATTGTTGTTTACTCACGTAATTGAATGCAGGTGATAAGACCAGCAGAAATGCCATCCAGTGAATCACATTTGATCCAAAATTAAAATTAGGTTGCCTCTAATTTTATTTCGGAATTTATTGTTAATCTGACTCTGAAACGAGCGTTAAAACCTAATTTGTCTTGGTGACGCTTTCCACTGAAGTTTTCTTCAGACACATGTTTTCCTATATGTTAGTTATCCTTTGAATCTGATTAAACTTTAAAACTCTCATGTAGGGAACAAGAGTTGTAAATCTTTACCACCTTGCACTCATAATTTTGCCGACGTTTTATCTCACAGTATTGAGTGTTGCATAACTTATTCAGGGGAGTGAACACTCTTTTGGAAGTGTGTAGGAAATCAAAGATCACTTGTCTGCCTTCCAGCCTTCTGTTTATTTCTCCCGTATAAAATTACCACAAGTAACGCAGAATTGCATGTACCCACAGCTCAAACTATATAGAGATTAGAGAACAACGATGGTCTCTTTATTACTAATTTCTAAGCATTTCTGGTCGTTCTTCTCTGCAGTAAGCGGTATGCGGGAGAAGGCATGTCAGCTGGTGGGAGAAGAAGGCATTTCAATGGTAAAAATTCAAGAGCCCTTCAGATCTTTTTGCTATAAATAAATATCTGGCCGGATGAAATCGCAGTTCCATTTAATTATAATGATAATTATGATGTTCATTTTTCACAATGGGAGATTTCTTGAGATTTTGCTTCAGGCCTACACACATTTGGTCTTGGAATTTCTTGTTGATGGCTTGATACTTTAGATTTGAAAACATTTGACGTCTCTCTACAAACGCCGAACAGGGCTGGACGTCTTTTTGTCAAGATTCGTGTCAACACTGAATGCTATCACGAGACAAAATTGAGAACGGGAGTCAACAAATCACCGGTCGAGAAACACGGAGCCAGTGAGGCGTGTAACTCGCCAGGCCCTCGGCAGGGACCTTCGGATGCCAGAGGAGCTTCCTTTGAATATTCCAGACCCGGCCAATTTTGAAATTCTTCTTCGTCATCGTCATTCAATCGAACGCAATCTTCTTCATCATTACATAAAAAGAAGGTAGGATCACACAGGAAAAGTAGCACTATATTCTAGGAGAAAGGAATGATGGAGCATTATTTAAATATTTCATCTTCCTTTTAGTGTTCATTCAGTTTTTGGCTCTAGAATTTTATTCATTTTAATTCTTACCGTTATAAATTCTGTTTATTGCTCGCAGTGGTACAGTGGTTAAGGGATCGGCCTTGCATGTTAGAGACGAGGGTTCGTATCCCGGCACTGGCGCGGCGATTTTCCCCGTTGGGAATAAGGGAGAGCTCAAGCACAATACCCCACTAAACCCAGGTGTCGGAAATGGGTACCGGCTTCACGGGGGACCGTCATGGTGTCCTATATATAGTGTTAGTTATAAGACATTTGAAAAACCAATGCTTAAGATCATATGTATCAGGCTTGATTGGAAATAAAGCATCCTAAGATGCCGATGTTTGTTTATTGTTCCTTTAACAATTCTAACATACTCGTGATTACGAGTTCATTGTATCGAATTTTTCTATTGCGAGTTCACATTCCTTATTAAAAAGCATCAACCACGGTTGTGGATCAAATCATGGACACATCGGAAAACTCTCACAGCCAATATTAAATGCATAAAATGTCTTTGCGTAAATTGTGAATTCACGTCCAAATGCAACAATATCAGGACTTTTGTGTTGAGCGTCCACTCTCGACCAGCTTGTGAAGCGCTACTCGACTAAATTTGAGGGCAGTAAATTAGCAGAAATTTAAAGAGGATCTCCTCCTCTAGGCTCAATACTGAGCATGCGAACAACGCAGTCGGGAGCGCAGTTTAATCGTCGCTAACGAGTATTTGTACTTAGGAGGCGCATAAAATATTATTAGTAAACGAATTAAAATTAAAACTTTGAATAACCGAGAAATTATTCGGGCGTTTCTTACTTTATAGTCAGAGTATATAAGTTTCAAACTAAAGTGGAAAGATTTATGCGAATGCAATTTTAACATACATACAGTCAATTTTGGGGATGAAATTTCATTAGGCCATCAAGCTAAAATACATCCGCTCCACAAAATGGAGATCTGGCCCTCCGTCGGGCAGAGTCAGTCTCTGTCGTTCACTTTTCAGCAGTGCCATTTGAGCTCCTCTGGGACCGAATGCTTGCTGGAAAACTCTCTTCATACCTTTAGGAATTAGCATCCGAATCAGCATAAAAATGTAATCAGATTCTGGGCTCGTTATCGCAGAAATGTATTCCATTAAGGTCAGTGGCGCGACGTAAAGAAGTGTTACATTATGCAAGGCATCTCACCTCCTGCGCGGTGCGAGACAGAGTTTCGAGGGCTCTTTCGTTCGCCTTCGGTTGACGACTTCAACATTTTACGTTAAAATGTTTTTTGTTTTAGTGCATAAGGAAGTCTAAGGAATTGAAGTATTCGCTAAACCCCATCATGGATTTGGGCATTGCGTGTATCATCTAAAGCACGAGCCGCAACCTATTTTGAATTATGGTCAGCCGTTTTTATTGCTCCGAGCGTGGATACAGTGATTTATTTTCTTAGAAAAAGTAGGACATATACAACGGGAATTGGTGAATCCATCATTAAAATAGACGATTATATCGATGATGCAATAATTTTTTTGCTTACCATCAAGTCAAAACTTGAGGAACTCAATCCCATTTGTAAGTAGGACCACTTTTGAAAATACGTTCGAATATGTTTACCATGAAAAAAAACTGTGACAATTCTGACATTTAAGCGAAGTAGATAAATAAGAGGCTAACTCATTAAACTGTCGCCAAGGATTGTGGAAATGTCCTTATTTCCATTAATTTTCCATTCAATGGCTATAATATTCTTGCCTATGTAAAACAATTCAGCTTGTGCTGCTGACCAGCTCCGCTTGAAAAAGTGGGCATAACACTTCGGCAAAATCTTTCAGATATCCAAAAACGTAAAACTGTGTGCCAAACAATTAAAAATCTAACATAACTGTCTCCCATAAAATTTTTTTTTTATGTATGTGGTTGTTTAGTACAAAAACTTGAAACGAGTTTACTTTTAAACGCAGTGTATACAACCTTTGAAGTTACGTCAAAATCGAAAGTAAAATGTGACAACAAATGGTCTATTTTCTCACACCCGACCACAATTACTTTCTTTAAATTTGATTTAATACGCTCTGTAAGCTCCAAGCAACAAATGTCGTAATTATAATTCATCAAGAATCACTCAGTTCAAATATGCAGTCTATAAACTTCGGAAAAAATTGATTTCTATCAAACTCAGTGTGAAATTTTACGTTAACTGTCAATTGCAGCGGCTTGGTCAATCAAATTCACCGTCCGAGGCAGTTCCTAGAAGGTGGTATGAAAATCTGTAGTTGGAAACAGTAATGTACTGTTTCCTGAAATAAATATGATAATTTGCTAATTATCAATTGAAAAATAAATTTTTTGAAGTCATCCTTTATCCGAGTAATTCAAGGATAGTCGTAAGTCAGATCCATTTTTTCTTAACAATTTTTCTCACTTAGATAGCAATGTCGTTTACGTTGCATCATTTTCTAGGGGTGTTATTGAATAAAAGGTATTTTTGATTTTTTATCGTATACTTATGAAGAAAATTCGAGGAACACTTCGCGGAATAATTTTTGGTTCAGAACAGGTGTACCTATTCTGAAAGGCTTAAGGGTGGAAAAAATGCTATTTTTTTACTGGCATTTGCTGTAACGCAGGAGAATAAACACGTCTCCATAAAATATGCGTCTACTAATTTAGTGAGTACGTCATATTTATTCCCCAGCGTTTATTTCATGTGAAAAATTATTCGAAATTTTTCTGATTTGCAGCTATTGTATGACTTCATATCCTACTAAAGAAACATGAAAGCAATGTTCAACTATTTAAAGAATGGCTCACAGTTTATTATTGTTTGCATAAAATACTTCACAGGATGAACATCTCATCAATTATAAAAACTATTAAGTATGAATTAGTGTAAACTATTTGAGTGGTAATTTCTTTTTTGAATGATTTGCAAAATAAGAACTTCTAAAAAACTAAATTATCTTCATCTACTGATTCATAAGGCAAAAACTTTGTGCTGAATGCATTTTACGCTGACTGAACGAGGTTACTTTCATAGGATGTCATCTGAAGTGTAATTCCATTATTTGGCCCGCGCTGAAGTGTGGCGCAGGCGCGGCGCGTTCGGATGGCGTCGCGAGACATTGCAATGCTGCGGCGCGGCTGTGACAAGCATCATTTGCATAATTAGCCTAATATACATTTTTGTTGATGGAAATTCTTGTCAGATTTTCATGAAGCTCTAAAAGAGGCCCCAGAAAACACAGGAGAGACAAACAAAGGGGAGAGCGCGGCGGGGGTGGCTGGGAGGCTTGATAGACGGTGCAGATGATGCAGGGGGTGTAGGTGGTGCAGCTGAAGAGGAGACATGACAAGAGTTGCAGGTGGTGCGATGGGTGCAGGTGGTGCAGGTGGTGCAGGCAGTGCAGGTGATGGGGTGACATGACAGGAGTTGCAGGTGGTGCAGGGGGTGAAGGTGGTGCAGGTGGTGCAGGCAGTGCAGCTGAAGGGGAGACATGACAGGAGTTGCAGGTGGTGCAGGGGGTGTAGGTGGTGCTGGTGGTGCAGGCAGTGCAGCTGAAGGGGAGACATGACAGGAGTTGCAGGTGGTGCAGGTGGTGCACGCGGTGCAGGGGAAGGGAACACGAGGCTAGTTGAGGGCGTACGGTGTCCGTGGAGTCGGTGTTTCAGCATAAGACTAACTGTTCACATTGTGGTACCGTAACGATAGAGAGAAAATAAGAATACCATACTTCGAATTTGTTATCCGGAGATTGGTTGTTCTTTATAGTTACTTATGTTGGAAATAAAGTTTACGGCTAAATTCACCCCGACGCTACTAACCCATCAATTGATTTCATTTACCTAGAAACATTTCTTCGCGCACACCAAACTAAGTTACTGCAGTGTTTGACGCACTTGCTTTCTAAAGAGGAAATAGTAGAGGCTCACCTAACGGTTGTAATGCAACTGGGACGAAAAAAACGAATTATTTTCCACATCAAAGACAGAGTAATTCATAGGGTGATTGCGACGCGTTTCCGTTAAATGAGAAGCGAAGGATGTGCAAAACTGTGCTTTTACTAAACTTACTTCGTAAAAATTGGAGTACAGAGGTTGACCGGTAAATTAAAAATAGGGTTTGGAGTAGCTTAAACACTGGCGGCTATATCCGTAGAGTTGACATGTCCTCACTGCAAAGTATCATTGATCCAATCAAGAAGTTGAGAACATGATCAGATAGCTTGAATTCTACTTGATAGGAAATATACGTTCGTGCTCCAGCTTGAGTGTTGTCATATACACCAAAAATCTTAGATGGATTTTAGCTTTCTTGGTGTACAATGAAGGCGTTACCATGCACATAATCGCAAAGTAACTACTCAAGCACTTCACAACATCCATTTTCCTATAAGGTATTGTTTATGCTTATGCCCCAATATTCAGAATTGAAGTCTCAACTAGTCAAAAAATGAAGCTTCATTTCGTTTTGGCAGCAGCATGAAACATAGAGAGCAGCTCGCTGCGCTGCTCATCAGTTGCATCAAATTTGCTCGGAAAGCTTTTCATAGACGCCGTCAGTCATGGTTTGATGCAGCCGCGCTCCCCGCCGGCCCAAATGAGAGCAGCCAGGGCGCTGTGCGGGCTGTGCTCAGGCTGTGCCTCCAGCGCACGCCGCGCTCCCCGCCGGCCCAAATGAGAGCAGCCAGGGCGCTATGCGGGCTGTGCTCAGGCTGTGCTTCCAGCGCACGCCGCGCTCCCCGCTCGCCCAAATGAGAGCAGCCAGGGCGCTATGCGGGCTGTGCTCAGGCTGTGCCTCCAGCGCACGCCGCTGCTCCGTGCCGTCCGGGTGTTGTGACGACATCGCAGCGGCGCACCAGGTTTGTAACTCAAGGAATAAAGTTATTTTTTCAATGTTAGCGAAAGCTCAAACATTGTCCTCCCTTTAAATGCATTTTATTTTATGTTAAAACTATGTAAAATATATTTTTTACAATTTGTTCAGTTTCTAATAGTTTTGGCGATCACGTTTGCCAGAAGCGTTTTTAATTTTTCAGTTGACTTCATTTTATTTGCTCGTTCGAGGGAAGAATATATTCTTAGCATGTGCATCACCAATTTTTAGGTATGAAGGATTTTTGAGATATTTCATTCACTGCTTCGCTGATTTTGAGACATTCATATCCGAAATGTACTTTAGTTCTTTATTTTCCATGTTTCGAGATGCGGATTCAAATTTAGTGATTTCGCCATTACATTAAGTAACTAAAAGTACTCACCTAATATTATTCTTTGTATTACATTGCCTACTTAGGAAGGTGTCAAATTTTCTACACAGCTATCTAAGATATGTTGTATTATTTTTTACATTGCCGTAGTATATTTACACCTGCCTCAACAAAAATTGTCTCTGTGATCGACAATTTTCACCGTTGTCAAACAGTACCGGATTCAGACGGCGTGCTGACAGCGCTAGCGCTGCTGATCGTCAGCTAAATAATATCCCCGTGTCTGAGTGAGCTGCACTGAGCGCAAATATCCTGAATGAAGGGGCGCAAATTTGCTCAGCCACACGGCAACCTCGGACGATCACTGCGCCTAATCTGAGCAGACGCTTGCACCGATTTTTAAGTGGGTCACTTGAAGTGCTCAGATGATAAAAGGATCTCTCTGAGCACCTACATTCTCGGTGAGAATCCACGCTCCTTCGCAGCCTTCATCACAAGGACCAGTCTCAGCACAGCCTGTCTTGATATCAATACTAGCTCCTAGTAGCGACAGTACAGCATTTCTCGAGCATAATGATGCCATGCTATTATTGCAAGGACTATCTCGAACAAACTTGGAGACGAAATGAATCATCATGTATTTGCGTAAGCGTTTACAAAACAAAATCTTGTGGGTAAAAATCTTAAGAAAAAGGAACAGTGATAATAAGTTAAAATTATCGAAGTGTGTGCACCGGACACTACTATATGTAGATACTACTTAATTTAACCCTGTACTCTGGCAAGGCATTTAATGGACGTGGAGTCGATTTACGGTGATAATCAGAACCTGGCTTGTCTGTAAAAGCAATTGAAAGTTATGTATTGACAAATTGTTAAAGATTACTATGCGTGAACTTTGAAATGTGCTCGTGTTCCAAAAAAGTCCTGCACCTGTATTTTTAATTGTTTTTCCGTTTCTACAAATACTTTTTGATGTATTAAGCCCTCATTTCAGTCCAAAAATTGTAACTTATGAGCTAAATAATATATCCCATTGTAGTGAATAGAGCATTTTTATCATTACCTTTAATCAGATTAGAACCAGAGCTTCAAGATTGAATGAAAAATCGTCCATGGGCAGGAAGAGTGCCAGAAAAAAAATTAACAAGAATAAACCTGTATCAAATTCGTGCAACAAAGGGTTTCTTCGTAAGCTTCAGCGAACCATTCCCACTTTTACTGAAGAACAGCTCTGCTAAACCACTTTTAACCAGGAAGAAATCCAACTTACTTCTGCCCTTCATCCGCAGAATTGGATCTCTTATCAAACAAAAAAATTTTAGAATTATGGATTTGCTTGACGTGCAATTAATTGAATAAAACAAATAACTCTCGCAAGAAGAGAGTGAAAATTTTCATTCGTGTTGGCGAGTGCAGTCACTTCAGTCGTGCACTTTTCAATTCAAAGCTTGATTAATTATACAGAAAAATTATGAGTACTAATTACGATGGGAATTTTTCGTCACTTCTTACCACGTCTGTGCACAAACTCATTCTCAGGCTAAAAGGGTGAACTTTCCTGAATCGTCCCTTTGGTGATGCGCAATGACTTGTGCTGCATACCACTTTAATGCGCACAGCAACGCTACTGTGGTCTGCAGTGTATTGCACTCTTACCGGCAAAATAACTCTTCTCCAGCATGTGCAGTTTGTGTACAAGTTATCATGACAGAGCTACGTTATTCCAATAGTTTGTTTGGAAGCACTGACTGTATGCTATAAATCTCAGATCTGTGATACTTCCTTTCGTTCCTTATTAATGAGAAATGACAAAGCTTTTTTTCCCCGTATCTCGCACACGGAGATGACAGAGCTACTTTCCCCGTATCTCGTACGCAGGGATGACAAAGCTACTTTCTTTCCGCTCATGCCCGGGTCAGGTAAAGAGGCAGAGTTACTCGGACTGTTCCCAATGCACGGTCAGAATACGAGGGATCCCACAGTAGCTGAGCACTCATTCCTTCATTCTATCCGGTCGTCAATCAAAAGAAATGACATAAAAGTCCCCCAAAAGAAGTGATTTGATTTGAAGTGCTCTATTATGGGCGGCGTGGAATATTGTGCCGGGATGAGAGTTATTTATTGTCCAGAGAGCCAGTATTGCACAGCGTCCGCAACTGGCAGTGAAAGAACTCGCCTGTTGAATAAGCGATCGCTAAACACTTGCACTCCAATAAAAAAATAGCGTCCCATTTAAGTGGTTTCAATCATTTTCGCAGTTGGACGATGACGAATTTTCACTGATTTTCCTCGAGTCGAAAATTTTAGGGACCGATTGATTCCGGCTGGCAGTTTTCGAGGGTATGGCTTCAATGATGCGATGATGAGAGGACTAGGGGGGATGTGGTAGTATGGCTTTAATGTTGCGATGATGAGAGAAATGTGGTAGTGTGGCTTTAATGTTGCGATGATGAAAGAAATGTGGGAGTATGGCTTTAATGTGGCGATGATGAGAGGAATGTGGGAGTATGGCTTTAATGTTGCGATGATGAGAGAAATGTGGGAGTATGGCTTTAATGTTGCGATGATGAGAGAAATGTGGGAGTATGGCTTTAATGTTGCGATGATGAGAGAAATGTGGGAGTATGGCTTTAATGTTGCGATGATGAAAGAAATGTGGGAGTATAGCTTTAATGTTGCGATGATGAAAGAAATGTGGGAGTATAGCTTTAATGTTGCTATGACGAGAGAAATGTGGGAGTATGGCTTTAATGTTGCGATGATGAGAGAAATGTGGGAGTATGGCTTTAATGTTGCGATGATGAAAGAAATGTGGGAGTATAGCTTTAATGTTGCTATGACGAGAGAAATATTGGAGAATGGCTTTAATTATACAATGATGAGAGAACAGCGATTAATATGAAAGTTCTCCAGCAGGCTGAAAGAACCTCTGGGCATTGAAAGAATTCAAGATCTTTTAAATTCTCAGTTCGAGGAAGAGTAAACATGCATCGCATGAAAGATGACATTGAGGCCGTTCAAAAGATTTCCTACAAGGTTCAAATCTAAAATTGGGTGCTAAGTAGATTGAGTTTTTCTGCAAAAAGATCGCTCAACGCTGGAGAATTCGTCACCTGATAATAAATTTAAAAATTTTCTGTTGTATAGTATGCATTTTCATTCCTGCATCTGCTGGAATAAATTTAATCACGGTAATTTAATAATGCAGGTCAACAGTTCTGTCGAGAGTTCAGTTAACTTTTGTTGATCGAAATAAACATGCTGGATACGATCAGGGCCTCAACAAAATTCTGCAGTATTTCAATGTCCGCCTCCGGAGGCTTGTGTTTAATCAACTTTTGGTCGCACTCGATAAGGTTGACGTGTGTGCACTTCAAAATTTTGCCGCACATGGTCTATTATGAGGGCTAAGGGAAATATGGCCACTGCCAGCTGGCTATTGAGAAACCAATAAGGCGTCCGGTAAGACATTTATAGAGTTTCGTCCATTATATATTAATATAAAAGAAGAAATCAAACCATTACACATTGTAAAAGTAACACTGTTAAAGATTTTATCCCGATTTCAAATTCAGAGATCGAATTTTTCATTTGATAAAAATCGCACTAATAATTGTCAGGTATTGCGCATTGGTGTCAATTTATGATATTTACTTATTACTACTGAGAACTTGTTAGCATTCTTGTTATCACAGAAAAAAATTTCTTGACAACCTAGATATTAGGGTGAAGCGCTATCAAAAATTAAAACTATTTTATTGATGCGAGGTGCAGGACGAACTCAACTCATTCTCAGAAAAATGATTATCATTCATAAATCAACTACAGCTAGTTCTACCCAAATATGACCAGCATTACCAATTTAGGCCTATTTTTTACACTGAGGACTTTTTCGTACGAATAGTCCATGAGCGCTAAGCACCTATTTGCCAGGTATTGAGGACGGTAACCGCTAAAACACGATCGTGTGTCACGATTAAATGGACGTACAACCCCTAGATTCACTCAATCATTCAATGGGAGTTTCAGGTGTAACGTAAAGGAAAATTTTATAGGCCAAATACTTGTAACTGACAAGCCATTTTAAAATCGGGGAAACCGTATACGCTAGAGATTTTACTAAGTCAGCTGGAATGTTGGTGATTTATTTACAACTTTGCTTGCATTCAGATGGAATTAAATTATGTAAAGATGCACCATATGATGAGTTACCACGAGTTAAAGTCTAAAAGGAATTAGTAAGAAGGTTTAATGAGCCGTGGCTTGAATGAGTAAAACTTCCCTTTTTGGGTTTTCCACGATCTTGAGAGACAATTACGTTCTGTTGTAGCTCATATTCTTTCTATTAACTTCATGAGCATTGAGCGGAAGTTGTACCTGTGAAAACAGGAAAACTTATTCAGGTAGGACAAAGTTGTAAAAATTTCTACCGAAAATGCTTGCTGCAGCGAAAATTTAGCCCTAGAACGCCTTGCAATGCCGTTACTTAAGAATAGTCTAAACAAAAACGTTTTCTGTGGGAAAAATGGCATTTCTTCCACCCGGCATTTGGCAAAATGGCATTTCTTCCACCCGGCACGAACGGAGTACAGTCGCTAGACCAGTCACTTTATGTTCACGGAACGGACTAAATACGCAGCGAAGATTTTATCATTTTTCTTTACCAGGATAACATTTTTGATCTACGTTACTTGAAACGAAACAAAATTCTCATGGAAAATTGAAACGACTCAGTTTTAGCAAAAATAACTAACCTGATCTAAATGATCTGGTTAGTCATTTTTGAAATATGTCGCTTTTAATCAAAATTTATTTCAGAGTGTAAAAACAACTGGAGTCGCGCTAGAATTCAAATAATTGAATCATTATGCTCGTCTGATGACATTTCTGAGAAATATTTCATGTACTACTCTGACGAAGATAACTAAATTTTGGCTTAACTTTTAAAAATCCTTTTGAATTATTGTCCAATATTAAACCCGAACTTTGGATTTTATTTTGTCTCCAGCGGCATATCTACGTAGAACGCTGCGTTTATGAGTTGTACAAAAACTGCTGCGATCTTGTAAAGCATCGTGGAGTTGGGGCTTGAATTTTGGCGCTGTCGTCTAAATTCTGTGTTATTGTCAACATGATGACCCGGGAATTATTCTGACAAAAGGTCCACTTGTCTGGGAAGCATCATGCGTATAATCTCGAGGGCGGTCCACAAGAGAAGCTTGAGTTGCGCGTGTAGAACTCCAGTTGCTGCTGGACGATCTCATCGTTCTTTTAAAAAAAATAATCTGAATGAGACAAGATCTAGATCATGGCAAGAATAAAATTGTGCTGTTGTTCACGTTGTCCCTATTCAGCGAATGGTTGCTCAGAATTTGTTGATTTGACAGTCGGAAATGTTACAATGGTGCTAATGGAAGTGTTCCATTTAGGAAGTAACATGACTTCAACAGCAGAGAGCTCAGCACTGCTCACCGGAGCAGTAAAGAGATGGCCACTAAGCTAAGATTAATTTACTACTTAAACATTACGGACGAGCACAATAGCTGAATTTAGACACGAAAAATTCATCAGGCCTCGTTGATGCAAGTAACCTTTGTAATAATTTTCTCTCCCATTCATCTCTTTGATTTTTTTTGAAGATCAGTCATCGAACTTTCTGAAATTGTGTAGCGTATCGCAAAAAAAAACAAATATTTTCATGAAAAGCGAGAATTATGCTGTAATCAAGTAATGCTGGATGCTGAAGAATGTCGCTGTTCGAATACTATTCGCAAGAGAGATCTAGCGCATGTATTGTTCTGAAGGTGTTTTTAGGTCGTTTCTTTCACTTACAATAAAAGATTTCCCGCATAATTTTTATTATACTTTTCTATGCAGTTCATGCTCTTCTTTTGCTCAAAACTTATTAGTTAAGCTGACAGTTTGCTCTGTGTCAGATCGACATCGTCGTTTCTATGTGTCCTAAGCCTTAACGGTGGGATGAATCTGGTGTTAGTTAAAATTTATTCATTTATCGAGGCCTCATGCATCCTATTCGTGAATCAATTAGAATTTTCAAGTTTAAAAATCGAACCATGTTGGGTTGTCTTGTAGAGTCTAACGAGATAATGAATTATATCTAATTACAATAGAAACTAGATGAAATGTTAGTACAATTTCCCTCTTGATTTTAAAATGGACCCACTGTGTGCATTACGGAAGTGAGAGCATCTTGAACTCAGGAGCAACAAACGCTTTATACTCAATTAGAAGACGGAGAAGAAAGCGAGCTGCGGCGAGGTCGCTACATCATCAGCTAGTCATCAGTCACGGGAAGTCATATCCTGAGGGGAGTCGAAATGAGGCAAAATGTGGAGGAAAGAGAAGACGTGACACTGCGTGGTGCATTTGATGATTTTTGTCTAGCTAAGTGGGGTCTGTTGTTGTTTGGTTTAGTGGTGCGTTGTTGCGTAACTTAGTGGGGGTCGTTGCTTAGTTTAGTTTAGTGGTGTTTATTGTTATTGTTTAGTTGAGTGGTGTGCTTTGTTGTTTAGTGTTGTGCGGAGTCAAGTTGTTTAGTTTTGTTACGAGTGTTGTTGTTCAGTTTAGTAGTGTGATTTGTTTTTTAGTTTAGTGGGGTGTCTAGTGGTTCAGTTTCATCGAGTGTATTGTTGTTTAGTTTAGTAGAGTGATTTGTTTAACCTGGTGTTGTGTGTATTCTCTAGGTCAGTGGTGTGTTCTATTGCCATCGTTAAGCTTAGAGGTGTGTTGTTGTTGTTGCGTAGCATTACTGGTGTGTGTGTTGTCGAGTCGAGCGGCGTAGTTGGGTGTGTGGTTGGATAACTTCGTGGTGTGTTGTTGTTGTTGTTGCGAAGCATTACTGGTGTGTGTTGTCGAGTCGAGCGGCGTAGTTGGGTGTGTGGTTGGATAACTTCGTGGTGTGTTGTTGTTGTTGCGTAGCATTACTGGTGTGTGTTGTCGAGTCGAGCGGCGTAGTTGGACATATGGTTGAATAACTTGGAGGTGTGTGTTGTAGATTACACAAACGTTGTTGTTGAATCAATAGGCATTTAATCGGGCTACAAATATTGGTGTATGCTTGTTTTTGAGGTGTATTAGGAAAAGTAGCGAATTTTAGTGCTTTGAGCTTAGAGTTGCAGTTAAAACTTGAGTGCTAGAAGAAGTTGTTGTGTTCAGAGTTGTAGTGCTTGAACTTAGGCTCATACTTTCTTTCTTTATCAGTGATGCAATGGAATTTTGTATAAGTATGTTGCTATGGTCGTAAATAATTTTTTAAGAATGTGCTTCTATAGTCGTAAATGATTTTGCAAGTATATGCTCCTATTGTGGTAAATAATTTTGTTCGAATATGCTGCTATAGTTGAATAATTTCAAACTTTCTAAGATTTATCCCAACCTCATACGTGTACAGAAACACACTGTACACGAATTTTTTAAGTAAAACATGATGGCAACGTAGGCGACCTTAAAGCTACTCAGATATAATCTGTACTTATCGCATACGAAGAGATGGTTTTGAGTGTGTTGCTGCAGTAATACCTGCTGTTAAAATATAGAAGAAAAAATAATTTCCTGGATGAAAGTTCTTTTCACTTTAGATGATCATTCCAAGAAGGTGCCCTTTGAATTTTCTTATGACAGGTAGTCAATCAGATTAATTTTATTTCACTGGTCAAAAACAGAAAGTTAAATCATCCAGCGAATGTAGTTCGACCCACTCTATTCTTGTGAAAAGAAAATGCTGACGCACTCAAATTGGAGACGAATGCCATAGTTGCGGAGCTGAACTGATACCCACCAACGGTTGCCTTCCTCCGACAGTCCTGATTTTGGGTGCTGCGGTTGAGCACTATAGAGGGTGTCCGCAAAAAATGTATCCACTGACCGATGTATGTATATATGATACCGGAACCAAATATCAGAATTGAACCGTTGTGTGTTTCTGGTATCCTATGTACATATATCGGTCAGTGGATACGTTTTTTGTGGACACTCTGGATAGAGTGGCCCTAGCCTGGCTGTCCTCACCCCTTGCCACTCATCCACCACAGCGTGGACGAGGGCACCTAAGCAAGAGCAAAGTGTTGGCAGGAGCGTAGGGCGCGACAGCTATAAGTGCGCCTTAATGTTTAGGATTAGGATTGTCAGTTGGCTACGTCATTACAAGAGATTGGTTCGCGAAGCTCAAATTGTCCATCAAAATTTTTTAAACCTCTACATATAAGTGGTAAATACATACACATATTACAGTGTTTTTTAATCAAAATCATCTATAGACTTATTATTTTTGACTGGAACATGTGCACGGGACATGGGCCATACAAAGAACTAGGGAATCTTGTTCAAGACTGTTGTGGCGTTTGATATTGTGCCTCCTTATTAAATAATTGAATTAAACTGTGTCATTCCGACCTTATACCTCCTACGTGAAATAGGGGGAACTTATTCTAACTCAGAAGTTAGTCATGTATGCTAGTCAAATAAGTAACTTTGATGTTGAGCAATAGCATCTAAAACTTTCGTTAAATCATTTTTTACTCAGTAGAACTGCAGCATGTTGACTACAGGCTGATTTCTAACATAATCTTTTAGAAGACCCATTATGGAGGGAACCTATTATTACCGCATGTTGAGCGCCGGGCCTAATATCACACGCAATAAGTGAGACATTTGAGTGATTACAATAAATATTTAGGAATGAAAATATACACAAGTGAGATCATACACTGCACAGGTCGGTGCGGCGATGCATCACACTCCCCAGTCCGCCACCTACCCAGCCATCA
Organism: Platorchestia sp. MABIK; assembly: GCA_014220935.1. Classification (NCBI taxonomy): domain Eukaryota; kingdom Metazoa; phylum Arthropoda; class Malacostraca; order Amphipoda; family Talitridae; genus Platorchestia; species Platorchestia sp. MABIK. The sequence goes on along the minus strand of JACJUY010000106.1, from coordinate 243,416 downwards.
GCACCGTACCGCACGCTCGTTACCCAGACACATACTCCCTCACCGCCCCTCTCTGGCACCCTAATAACACACACGGGAATTCGAAACCCTTTTCTTAACTTAAGGAAGAGTTCTCGGTTACTAGTGGCGAAACACTCCATTGTGGGCCTGAGCTATTAATTTTTCTGTAGCAGAAGCAAGACTTACTTCCCATCGACTGAACACGAGATCGAAACAAAATTCGCTGAAAATTATGCGGAATGAGATGGCTCAAGAAAAATAAGTTTCTGCCGGTCAGACAGCCATGAAAAGTGCGTAGAATCACACACCCTAGCGGAAGTACACAGGTCAGTAGAGCATTCGTTGACTGATGCGGAACATAGCCTCAACTACACGGCCAAAATGGCCAAGTGGAAGAGCCAGACGATGTTAGTTGCTCGCCTTCCAGGACCGCCATAAAACACTCGACTCCAAACCTGGTCCTTTAAGTCTAAGAAGATGTCAGGGAAATTTTAACGAGTCAGGGGTTTTGTAAGACAGTTTAATAAGGGAGGGATTAGCGGGGCTCGGGTAATAAAGCTCTAATAAGGCGGCGGGGAGCGAGGCAACGGCCCACTGCGGTGGGGCAGACCGCTGCAGTCAGCTTTGACTGCCTCGCTCGGGCTCATTCTTATCCTCGAGGCTGGCCTTAAAGGAAAGTATTCATGCATTAAAGCATCAAGTCTATAATATTTATTCATCTTCAAAACAGTTTTCGATTTTACATGTTGATTTGGAGGTACCATGCTATTAACGCAGCAAATTTCATTATTTCTTTCATTCTCTGTGGTTCATTTGGAGTTGAAGTGTGTCACGCCTCGATCTTATTTCTGAGGCCGGATAACGGTGATTTTTTTTCGATAATGCGTATTTCTATCAAATTTTCCAGTAAATTCAAGATTCTTCATTAATGAGGCTCGAAAGTTCCTAAAAAGTAAAAAAATAACGTAGATAATTAGACAATTTTTAGGGAATTTCACTCTTTTAAAAAATAAACAAAAGCCATGAACATTGTAATAGCAATCTCTTTTCATTATAAAATGAAATCATCAGTGTGTAAAACGCGACGAAGGAAGCAGTGAAAGTTCCCTGCTCCCTTCATACAACGTTTTACAGCACCTCAGATACAGTTCTAAAATTTAACAAGTTCGCCATTGGTTTGGTGAGTTAGCTTTCATTTTTGTCAGACTAGAAATTAACATAACAATTCAAAAAGCGCAAATTTCGCAAAGGTATACAGTATATTCCTTTTTTCATATAATCTGTGGTACGTTTTCTGGATTTTGAAAACTAAAATTAATTTGAAGTCGCAGCAGAATGGTTAAAAGGCGTGCGATGTTAAAAAATCACTATAACTTATTATCATGGTCTTCTATGAAAAATGTCATGCAATGATTACTCGGACAGTTATAAAAAACTCAGGTGATTCAATTTTTTGCTTTTGAGAACATAAGGAAATACGCGTCGACATGTTGTCAGCGCGCACCATTTTGTGCAGCTAATCTGCCGACCTGCGTCGCAGTGACTCATGCGTTCTTATGAGTGACGCGTCAGTTCACTGTTGTGCTGATTCGACGCCAAGGATCCAAAGCTATTCATTGCTGTCATTTAACTGCTTTTCAAGTTTACGAATACAATATAGACCAGAAATAACTAGTAGGATTGGGAAGAAAACTTCTAAATTGGTTCTTATAATACTACTCCTCACGATGAATTTTGAGTGTTGAAGCTCCAGGAAAAGGCTAAAAAGAGAATCGCTGAGCTGTTCGCATGATGCTGGCATTACACATCCAGGCGGTCTTTCTTTTTAGTATGCAGGGAATATCAGCTTTGAAGTAGCTTCTTAGTAAACGTTATTTAACTAAACAAATATGACACACACTCACACATACAAATATATTTTTTAACTTACTTGTTTCTTTCTGAAGTTCAGTTGTATCAGTGCCTTTTGATAGAGTACCCAAGTTGACAATGGTTTTATTCGCTTTTACGGATTTTTGGTGCGGCAAAGGAAGGCCTTCAAGACTCTTGTAACTTTTGAAGAAAGTACTGACAGGCCTCCAGCCTCCCTGAGCGTTTGGGTGGAAGCTACAGACCAACATGCGTTTGTGATCATAATGAGCTATGTAACCTAACCCTTCCGTCATCCAAGTGACCAAGTTGCGAGCTCTTATCATCCTTGAGCTTCTAGTGAAAAGAGATAAAAGCTAAAATATTGATAGCTACATGTATATTTCTTCCAAGCATGGGCAAAAGATTTGAAATTAAGGTCGCCGCCACACGGAACCGCAATGGTAACGTTTCGTCATAATCATCTACAGTCAGCGACCCTACTTGGTCTGTCCAGTGCCACTAAACCGTCAGATTTCAGACTCAGTTTGGGACCAGTTTGGTCAAACTAAGGCTAAAATCTGATTGTTTCGTGGCGCTGGACAGACCAACTTGTGCCGCTGACTGTAGATGATTATGATGAAACGTAAGGCTGCGGCCAGACTGAACGCGTCGGCGCTGACGCGCGCGTACGCAGGCAGAAGCTGAGAAATTAAAAACATGTATTGCAATGAGAGCGGCCACACTAGACGCGGACGGGCGCAAGCAGACCAAAGCGTACAGACGCTGCGTCGCGCTGGCAAAATTCAAGATTAGTTGGGAGAAATATTGGACGCTGCGCGGCGCGTTCAGTGTGGGCGGTTCAGTGTGTCTCGAGCAGCCGTGAGTGCCGAATGTGGAGCTGCTACTCTCTTCTATTCAGGCAGTGCTTGCCATTTGAGACGTTTCTCACCCTCAGCACAGCGACAGGGTGTTCATAAGCAATCTATTTCTTTAAACCACGATTTTGATTTAAATATGACCTATAATCTTACCTTTAGTGAGCTGAACCAAAGATATCCTGAAGTTCGTCATCCAATGCAGCAACTAATTTCAATTATTCATCAGCAGCTTCGGTCTTTCTGGTTTCGTATATTTTATTGGTCCCAACTTTCTTTATTACATCCAGGGGAACATCAAAATCATTGCAGCATTTTCTAAAACGTTGTAGACTATGTCGTATTGTCAGTATACTATTTAATGTTGATACGAGTACATTCATCTTGTTCCGAAGCTTGTGTTTAATGATGTTTACTTGGCTGAATGCTCTCTCAACATCAGTATTAGAATGACACAGAATCATTAAAGCGAATTTGCGAAGTTCTCGAAAGGGATTTTCATCTGAGGAATCTCTGTAATTGAGAACTTCGCCTCATAAATTGACTGTACTTCGTTTCTTATTCACTGTCTACCAAGGCACTGTATGCAACTGCTATCTCTGAAAATCTAGTAAAGTAAGGTCTGAGCGATTGGTGAAAAACATTTTTGCCAATGGAACTATATCAGGTTGTATAGGATTCAAGCAAGACTTGATGCTTAATTGACTTCAAAATTATGTAATTGTGAGGAAGACGCGATCGAAATTCTATTAGCTCAATTAAGAAATTGATGCTTCATTGCCGAATGTACTTCTTTTCATCATCTTCGAAACTTGCTTTGGTAAATTCTGTTTCAAACATGTGACCTAGACATGGATTTTCCATATAAATTATCTCTGATGTTTATATTTTCATCAATTGTTGTGCCAGAAATAACAATCTGTGAAGCAAGAGAGCAAATTAATTCTTGCTAATCATTCAATAACCTAAACAGTTTATTCGTTCTGCTAACCTCATCAAAAATTGGTTTAAAAAAGGATAAGTCAAGATAGTTTCGTTCATCACAAAACATTGAGAACAATTGTTCAGAATTGTAGCAATGTTTTTGAGATTTTGTAATTTCTAAATGGGTCTTCATTTCAATCCACTGATCGGGGATTCGATGAACTGCTTTGGCAATTAATAAATTAATAACCATCTAGTTTGGCTACACATAATTAATTTCAAAGGCAGTTTATCATCATTCAGTGTTCCATACATTACATTGTATTTGTTTCGCCTCAGAGATGAATGGATAAACCATTTGTAAGATTCTTTGATGAGAGGAACTCCAAATGTCGAGGAAGTGCTTGTACAACTGAACTTGGATCCAGCAAATTGGACGGGATGGCATACCCACTTGATGAGAATTGGGTTAGGTGTTTCTGTTTTCAGCTGAGCATGCACACCAGTGCGTTTTCCAGTCATTACTGATGCGTTGTCACTGCCAATGCCAACAAGATTTTCCAACCTCAAAACATTTTCTTTCAGATTTGATCGAACTGCATTGCAAATAGCCACACCATTGCTTGCATTCAATCGAATTAAATCCAGCAGACTAGCCACAATATCGTTTCTCGATTTCGAGAAATAAATAATAATCAGGCCCAATAATTTATTAGTTGAAAAATCTTTGCTTCTATCAATTATCAGGCTAAAACTCTCATCACCAATATCTTCGACCAAATCTTCTTGAAAATAGGAAGCCAGAACATTACAAATTATACCTGTGCACTGGGTACGGTGGAGTTTCAAGTCGTTGCAACTTGTACTAACAGAGAAGAGGGCTTTGCGAACAAAACCTAAATGATCTGACTGAGAAATGGCACCACGGCAAGCAAGGAAAAGGGGCAAGTTTACACTCTACTCTTTTGGTGTCATTATTTTCCACTTTAACAAAAGAAAGCAGAGTAGACCGCTGAGCACCGAAAGGTTTCATAGCTGTCTTATGTTTTGAATTAGAAATATGTCTATATATGTCATATGTTTTAGCAGAAATTACACATTTGCAATACATACGACGACATTTTGCACTGTCGCCTTCAATTTGCTGCGACCAATCTTTATACCTAGGATTATTCAGCCACTCGTTTCTGAACTTTTGCGTGTCCTCTTTTTCCATGGTGGTTTTATTTTGTCGAACGCAGATCAAAAGAAGAACATTATGCTAAAATAATTTCAAAACTGAAGACTTTGAACGAATTCCTACAGTAAATCAAGTGAAATTACCACGCACAATGTTACTGCCACTGTTTTCATGCCAAACTGCCACCAAATAGAACAGAATAAGTTACTTTCTCATCCCTTCTGTCGGACCAAACCATTGGAGTAACAACGAGCAATGAACTTGATTCTAACCGGATGATGCAATGAAGTTTTGATAATTTTGAGTAGATACTATGCATAGAGACAGCAATTGTGTATAAAATGCTCTATATATGCTAAATTTTGAACTTTTACAGAGATTTTCTTATAAGTTCTCGATACGTATCTTCAACTCTAAATTTTAATAGAAAATGAACAAAACAGACTAAAACGAGTTAAACTAGTACAAAAGGGGTTTAAAAACGCGCCAGGGATAAATTTAAAATTTTAAGGACTAAAAGATAATGAAAAAGGCTCGGGCTAAATCGGCAACCCTGCCCCCGATGCTTCTCGATGAACGCGCGCGTCAGCGAGCAGTGTGGCCACCTCGATTCAAATGAAAGCGTGAGACAGCGTGAAGCGTACGCACGCGTCAGCGCCAACGCGTTCAGTCTGGCCGTACCCTAACCATTTGGTCTCCGTGTGACGGCGTCCTTAGGATATGACAAGAAATTTTTAAAAATGGACGACACAAGTCGCATGTGTGGAAGGCGCAAAATTCAGCGCTGTCGCACAATTTAGTGCTCTCAATTTTGGGCTACTTAGTGCTCTAGTTTTCGGGATCACCAGTCACAACCGCAGAGCTGCACAAAATATCACTAAGAGAAAAAGACCAGGAGATAAGTAAATCCTGAGTAGAAACCGGGGCTTAGTCTGCAGAAAGTAGTTGCTGATTGCACCATTTTGACAATCGCTTTGTAATTACAATTGTATCGATCGTCTTTAAGGAAACAAGAATCAAGCGCAAGCTCATTGAATGGAAGAGCTTCTCATATAATCTCTTCCACGCGAATTCTTCGTTGTCTACGATCGCCAGAGAAAATACAGAGAAAAACAATCAACGTAACCTGGTGAAGCAGCCGGTGCTTCAAATGCATAAAAATATTAAATACTATGCCGAAAGCTATAACCAAAGCAAAGTTTGTCAAAATGATAATATAAAATTTTTTTTTATCTCAACTTAAAATGTAACTGAAATATTGCGAGAAGAAAAACTTATAAGCATGTAACATAAATTTAGCAGTCGTGGTTGTAGTTTTAGAGCGATTGGTGATGGTACTAGGGATTAAATTTAATGGGTTTCAACCATCGTTGATTTCCTACTAAAAGGGTTTGATCAGGATTTGGAAAATATGAGGACATATGCAGTGTTACTTTTTCTTTCAAATGTATGTATGAAGAATTTAGCTTGCACGACTCTTTCTCATACGGCTCAAAATGAAAGCATTGCTTCTATTTCCAACAGAAGCAATGAATTTGAATGTGCCTGGCAATAACGCGCGTTATTGAATTAAAGAATTTAAATGAGACAAATTTGAGACCCATTTCCTCGCAGTATCAGTTGCTTGGGGTCTTCATTATATCAGGGGAATAACCTGGAAGTGCTCGAAATTAGACTTCATGACTTAGAAAACCACCTTTGTAACAATTTATTTCTCCTAAATGTTACACAGCTCGACATGACGACTGCCGTTCCCTGATTTATTCGTAATCAATGCAGAAACAGACACAATGTAAATAAAGTTAGTATATGTTAGGAACTTTCCTCACCATACATGCAAGAAATTTTGATCACTCAGAGACAATATTACTGAAGTGCTGATAGAAATTATCCAGAGTTATCATTTACCGTCAGTATATTCTATTCAATTACACAGAGCTTATACCGCCAGTATAACCTATTGAAAAATACTACCTTCTTCTGACTTCTAGTGTGAAGTCATTGCTATGTTGCCACGTGTGCGAGCAGACCTGGTGATGCAGGAGGCGTCAGATATACCATAATGCCTCCGAGGCCACACAGCAATGACGTCGTGGTAGTGGTCGGAAGATGGCGGCAGTTTTGTATAAAATTCATTGGAGTATATATACTTTACTCCGGATAATTTCTATCAGAACTTCTAAGGTATAGTGTTTGAGTGACCAAAGATGATCTAGATCAGTGGTTCCTAAACAAGGGGGCGCCCCCTAGGGGGGCGCGAGGAGGAGACAAGGGGGGCGTGAAGTCATCTGCTCAAAATTATTCGTTTACTGAGAATAATAAAATCATTCAAAGCACAAAAATCTGTCATTACACACGTGCAAAGTATAATTATAGCAGTCACTCCAACCCGTTTTCTATTAAGCTAGTTCTCTTTCCACGTTTAGGACAAGTCAATGATACTAACCACACTGACGCCACTGAGGGACTCGTCACAAACTCCCAATACTCCATCCCGTCAACCTGAGCACATATTCCCCTTGTCCACGGTAGGAATTTATTTCACTCTTCAATTCTGGATCACACACGTGTATGAGTGACATTGTAACCTTGACGATTTGCAAGGGTAGAACGATGCAGAATGGAATATCTTGTTGATTGTGTGAAATACTCGTTGTGATCGAAAGTGTGAAATGTGAATAATACGCGGTGATTTTTGTACGCTAGTTTAAATGCATGTGGTGAAGTGTGTGCGTTGATTCCAGTATAGGCGGCGAAAAGTGTGTGTGACAAATAAAGTTTACTGTATATGTTGCTGGGTTGATGGTTCAATCGCGATATCTATTCAATTAATAAAAACGTTAATATAAATCTCAGACAGCAGAGAGAAGCGAATCTATTATAAAAAAGTGGAAATGATAAAACTAAGCCAAAAAAACACGATGACAGACTAAACCACTGCAAACACAAACTCAACTCTCGACACGTAAGCAAAACTAAACCACCGTGCACACACTACTCTACATCACCAAAAACGTACCATCATATCACAATTCAGTCATCGCCAAAATCGCTAATATACGGTACATGAGCACAACTATGCCAAGGTCGACAGTATGCAAAACATTGCTCGTCAAATCCACACATTACATTACAGTTTTACTGAGCATTTTCGTGCGTGTAGTTTTACTCCGTTTGTTTCTTCTCGTTGTATTTTCCGCAGTTGTTCTCATCGTCATTATTGTTAAGATATAAGCCACGTTGTGTGCTGAATATTTTTGGTATGTTACAGATTTATTATTTCCAGTTGTGTGATCTGTGTTGTATGAATGTGTGGTGTGGTGCATGCCAGTACGGTATGTGATATAACTACTTAGTTCCATGGTGCAGTGTATAAGTTTGTTGCTATTTTCACGTTGCAGAAATGTCTGGGGCGAAGAAAATAATGTATTCAGATGAATATTTCAAGTATGGCTTCACTGTTATAGAGAGGAATGGATTTCATCTCCCTCAGTGTGTCATATGCCATACAGTCCTCAGCAACTACGCCTTAAGACCTGGTCGTCTGGAGCGAAATTTGAGCACAAGCCACAAAGCATTAAAAGAAAAGCCAAAGGAGTTCTTCACAGCCAAACTGTATGAGCTGAATCGTGTGAAGCTGGATTCAAGCAGTGTTTTTCATCAAGAAACGATGAAACTGGTGAAAGCATCTTACGAGCTGTCACAACTTATTGCGCAAGCAAAGAAGCCTCACTCTGTGGGGGAGACTCTTGTAAAACCCTGCCTTTTGAGTGCTGCAAATACTGTGCTTGGGGAAGAAAGCCAAAGAAAGTTATCAAAGATTTCCTTATCAGAAAACACAGTGAAGCGTCGCATTGACGAACTTTCAGAAGACATAAAAGAACAAGTTTTGGACAAAATAAAAGCATCTCGGTTCTTTGAAATACAGTGCGATGAAAATACTGATGTTGCTCACCTCTGCTAGCTGCTTGATTATTCTCGATTCTTGTATGAAGGAACTGTGATAGAAGAAATTTTTTTCTCAGTAGCACTGGAGACAACAGCAAAGGCCATCGATGTTTTTTCAAAGGTTGATGAGTTTTTCTAAGAGCACGGTCTTTCATGGGAAAAATTAGTCGGTGTTTGTACTGATGGTGCCCCCATCAATGATTGGATCTCGCTCTGGATTTGTGAAGCTGGTGAAAGAAAAAAATCCTGCTGTAACTGGGACTCACTGCATGTGTTATCCACCGACAATCATTAGCAAGCAAAACTCTGCCTGGTAATTTACGCAGTTCACTGAATTTAGCAATAAAAGTGGTGAATTTTGTAAAGACTAGCTCTTTGAATTCTAGGCTTTTCGCAGCTCTTTGCTCATATTTGGGCACTGATTAAAAGACTCTCCTGTTCCACACCGAAGTCCGCTGGCTTTCCAAGGGAAACATGCCGAGTCGTCTTCACGAGCTCAAAGATGAAGTAGAAATTTTCTTGCAGAAGTAGAAACAAGACAAACTGTGTGAAGCATTCAGAGAGGAAGACTTTCAGCTCTCATTAGCATACCTTGTGGACGTTTTTGAGGCTATCAACAACCTCAATTTGAACTTACAAGGAAGAAACACAAACATCATTGCACACTCTGATGTGATCAGAGCATTCACCGAAAAAATTCATCTTTGGAAACAAAAAGTACAAGTTGGGAACTTTTCATCGTTCTCACATCTGAATGAGCTCTTATCTGAGAAGAGAAACATTGAGCAGTATGACGTGACACAAGAGGTTTTTATCACATCTGCATTCCCTTGCTGAGGAATTAATGCACTATTTTCCATATTTCTCAATGGAGAATTCTCTTTGGACATTAGTGCAAAATCCATTTAACACTGATGTGAAGTTGTTACTGGAATCACTGCAAGAGGAAGCCATAAATTTGAAATGTGACTCCAGCGTTAAAAGGGACTTTGAAACAATGAAGTTAGAAGAGTTTTGGGTGAAATATCTCCCCATGTACCCAAAAGTAGGTGAAGAAGCACTTAGTACGATTCTTCCTTTTTCTTTTACCTATCTTTATGACGCAGGATTTTCAGATATTGTTCTTCTGAAAACAAAACAGCGCAACCGACTTGATGTAGAAAATGACTTGCCTTGTGCGCTGTCATCCTTCAATCCTAGAATTTCTGATCTTGTGAGGAAGAAGCAGCAGCATCCATCTCACTGAATTAGTTCATAAATTTTGCCTTAGTCTCATGAGTCATTCCAAATATTAGGTGCCATGTTTTCAAATTATTTTTTCTTAAAATTGCAACTCAATTTTGCTAATTTGCTAATGTTCAAACCTTTTTTTTCGCTCACTTTGAACCAAATGTTTCCTTTTTAGTTACTGGAATGTAGTATTATTTGTTTGAGTGGCTTTCATTATTAAAATGTAATACAAACAAATATGTTTTCCTCAACAATGCTTGGAAATAAATGTAAGAATCATTTCATATGAAAAAAAGAGTACTGTGGGAGTGCGGGTCTACTGGAAGCAAAAAGGGGGCGTCAGTTAAAATAGTTTGGGAACCACTGATCTAGATGGTGTGTGAAGATAAACAAATTCCTCATATACTATATATATTTCTCGGGCTCATCTTGTGTGTTTTCTGATTTGTTTACACTTATAAGAGGAAGCCACTGTAGTGTTGTGATGCAGCACTTAGAAGACAAAATTACAGCGTAGGTGGATTTCAAGGTTTCAATTTCTGTTTTCAGCATTTTTCCATGTGTTCCTTGATCTGTGGTAGACTTTTGAAACTGACGGTACATTGAATCATTTGAAATTGAAAAATTGTGCCAGATCTCCTTACCTCGAGGAACTCTCAAGCCCCGGAGAGAGAATGATTACCCTATACTTGCCGACATTGGAAGAAAATACTTGACAATATTTCTATCATTTAAATTAGCAAATCTAATGGCGGAACAGACGCCAAGCTCAAACAAGCATCAGAAATAATTCTGAGAAACTGAATTCCGTTTACTCTTATTTGGCTGAAAAAGCATTACTGGATATCTCAGTGTTATTCACTAATTTTTGCAAGAGAGTCACTTCAGTTTAACGCATTGATTGAGAGAGCCGCAGCTACTGCAAGTTAGCGTATATTATATAAATTATGTATTAAATAATTAATTTATGTATTTTTCGAGAGCCGCGCAATGAGTACCACTGTCATATCTCCTCAGATTTCCAATGGCTGGCAATTTCGCCCTTTCGATTCATCACACCTGGCGTGAAATATTCTACTTGTGTAACGCCATGATTTCTATGAACAGGCTTGGAGATGAAAGAGGCGTTCACAAACAGCAATTTGAGGAGTGAAAATCTTCTCTGTGCCCTAAAATGTCGAAATAAGGGTGTTGTCGATGTAAATCATGAACCATGCGTGCTTACCATTCATGTTGTTTCTGTGGCGTTTACTTTCAGAACTGGCTGTTGAAGGCTATTACGGATTCAAAGAGTCCATAAGTTCCACAGGGTAAAAATGTGTCTAAGGGTTGAAAGTGTTTGAAAATCCATGGGGTACAAAAGGTCATAAACGATGAAAGGTGTCGAGGAGTTTAAGCTTTCAAAAGGTGTGAAATGATACAAAGGTTTAACGATACAGAAGGGTGTTATGGGCTCAGATAGGTTGAAGGGCCTGAAATTTAAAGGGTTAATTGTTTCTTGGGCCAAAAAGGTCTAAAGCGTTTAAATAAATCAAAGAGTTCAAAGGTTACAAATGACACAGTGTGCTGAAAAGGCAAGAAGATCCAAGGGCTCTAAAAGTTTAGTCAAGTCGTAAGGTTTCCAAATGCAAATTTTTCCAGGCGTCTCATTAGTTTCCCTTTGTTAGTGACATTCACGGTTTTCCTTCTAGCATAGTGACACCACAGTTATTAAACGAAATACTCTCAATTGAATGGAGATCATATTCACAATTTTGTACACGAAATTAGAGTGCCTGCAGGCATCGTACAACAGCTGTATGTACAAAGAGCGTTCAGTCTTTATGAAAATAGAGGGCACTTAGAAGGTAGAGGAACAGCGCATGGCCAACAAGAACTGCATGTATCTTCAAGAATTATTAATGGTTGGAGCGACCGAAGTACACTCTCTACAAGGGGGTCGTATAATATGATTTTTTTGGGGTAATTCAGATGTGTTGAGATCAATTTGGCTAATTGCCGTCAGTAAAATAATTAGCTCGATGAACTTACATTTTAGTCCAAAAATTTTCTCCACAATAACTGACGAAAAAGCTTGTTTTAAATCACACAAAAATTTTCTTTTAAAATACCACTTCACTTGAAGTAAACATCGATCTGCGAAATTTTTTAATTAAGTCATAATTAGGAAAATAAATCATGAAAAGTATTAGATACCTCCGACAAAACTACCCAGGGCTCCCCAACATGGTCAATGAGTTGAAGCAAGGCATCACGCCAGGGGAGGACGGAAGAAGCGTCCTGCCGAAGTGCTACAGCGTCATCTGGCAGTGTGCAGCTGACGCAGCCCGCACGGAACAAAGAAGTTCTTAAGCTTATTTATGGCGTAATTAGCGCCTGTTTGAGGTTAGAGATTTTTTTATTCAGCAGCAAGCGAGCGTCTAATTGCTTCTTTCCGGCCACCGACGCGTTGAAGAGGAGCGCTGTCACAGGAGAGGCGGTTCTTCTTCACACTTGCAGCCATTTGTGCTTTTGGAAGTAAAACTGCGAGCAATGAAGTCGCCGTGGCTCCTTGCTCGCATTTAATCAGGATAAAGTTGCTGGGTCGGCCGGGGGCAGAGGTTTGGAGCCTCCGAGTGCCGCCATTAGGCCGTGCTGCTCTAATTGTCGGCAGTAACAGCTGGTATCTACGTGACTGTGCGGCTGGTGGTGGTGGTGGTGATTGTGGCGGGGGTGGTGGTCGTGGTGGTGGTCGTGGTTGTGGTGTTGTTGTTGGTGGTGGTGGAGGTAGTGGGTGGTGGAGGTGGTTGTCATAGTGGTTGTGGTGGTGGGAGGGCTGAATATGGTGATCTACTTGTGAAGCTCAGGGTGCACCTAAATGTACGTTTTGCAGCTTGCACAACCAGTTAGTTAATCGATGACGACATAACCACTTTTCGAAAGCGTCTCACATTGCCAAATCTTAACTGGGCTCAGACCTCACCGTTGCTGATAACCAGGCTCAGAAACTCTCGATGTGTCCGCTTCGTAAAAATTTCTTATAGATCCAGTGTTTGTTTTTTTAATCTTTTTACATTAGTGACTTACGTCACTATTACACACTTGTGAGAAATAATCTGAAGTGAACGACAAACATTTCATTTATACTTTGACTCGGAACAAAACACACTCAATGGTTGAAATATTTCTTTTGACTCCTGCCGAGGAATTGTAGGCAGAGAATCTGTTTGCATTTGACTTTTTTACAATGTGCTAAATATTAACCACGTCAATAGATATTTTCAAAAGCCAGCAGATTGAAAAAGTATTTAAACCTGAATACCAATCAGTTTTGCATTCGAGATGAAATATAGGAAATAGAATTACAACATGGTAATTCATCCTTTGAAACTTTCCCCTTCAGAAGAATATTTCCCGATTGAAAGTGCCTGTATTTCAAGTGCGTGCCACGGCAAGTATTTGAGTTGATCGAGTTGCGTATTTCAGGAGGTGGAGGGTGGTATCAGTGCTACGAGGGCCGCGATATCAGCGCGCGAATAGCTCGCGTCGCTCGACAGCTGCCGATAAATGACGGCGCGCCGAGCCTGTACGTTACTGGCGCCCGCTCAATAACTGCAGTGCGAGCAAAATATTCCCACTATTTTCAGGGCTCAAAAACGCAGTAAAATTAGTTTGTGAGAAATGAAGTGTAACTGTGCAAGCAGGCTTCTGAATATATCGGGATGCTTCTGCTTTCATACCTGATTTTTACCACAGCTCCGATTTGAGATGCGCAATAGTTCACCCCTAGCTGAACCCATTTATGCATAGCGTCTAAAAATTGGACCCTAGAAAATTCGGAATTATTTGCTAGGTAATTGATGTAACTCACTTCTGTTCCGAGAAGTTCACGTTGAAATTGTTCTCTAAAAGTGATATTGTGAGCAACACTTTACAAGCAAAAAGCAGACACGTGATTCCTCGAAAAGGTCGCGGACTTCATTATCGCGGCGGCAAGTCCTCGGAGAGAGTAAGCTTTCTTTATCCCTCTGCTAATAAATGCAACAATTTTAGCCGCATACGGGTTTTTAGCCGCATACGGGTCTATGTTGTGAGTGCTAAAAAGAAAAAGACAATATTACCTTGTTTGATAAAGATATACAAGCTTGTTTCAAGGTGTCCAATTTTTTGGACGCTATGCACTCATCGATCAATGAATGCACCTTTGATGACATCTTCTGCATTTTGCTTTACAGGCTGAAAACGTCTGAAATTTTGGCATTACTTGACGGAATTGATGAAAATGAAGTTGATTCAGATGCATCTGACGAAGATTCAGCGGGCGATTTGAACAAGCTTGGTCCCATGCTACTAAATTCCAGGAGTGATTTCACCCCTCATTTGCCGTCGAATGTTACATCTGAAGATGAAATGGACGTACAAACTCTACCACCAGAGAAGAAGGCGAAAAACCGAAGTCAGGAGATAATTCCGTGGAAGAACACTGTTAAAGTCGCATAAAAAAGATAGCTCACTCATTCCTGAAAAAGTGTTGTCAGCCAAAAGTGAGACAAGAGAAATGGTGGTGGGCAATATTTGTGTACTTCTTCTGTGTGATTATTGTAAATTCTTGAATTCTTTGGAATAACGAACAAGAAATTAAACTGCATCACTTCTTCAATTTCGTCAAAATTAAGCTATTTCTATTTTGAAACATCATGGGGTCCCTTCAAAACAAGGCAGAGTCAACTCTGCCTTGCCTCAACATCTGTGTTATGTATGGTGGAATAAAACACTGGCTGAGGCAGTCCAGCATGAAAAGATGTGCCAATTGTCCTAGAAATGCAGTATTCTACTGCGTCAAATGTGATGTGGGCCTTCACTTGCGGTGTCATGAACAGCACCATAACAGAAATTGAATTTTTTGCTACAAAAGGAGGGACCAATGTATACTGAATTATACAAGTTCGGAACCTTGTTTTTTGTTAAGAACTTGTACAATAACTGCAGATAAGATTTAAAAGTAATATAGAAATACTTAAGAAACGAATAGACAATGTAGATTTTTAAATACTATTTCAGTGATGTACAAAGCAGAGAGGAGGCATTTATCGAGATGAAATGCAGTTGAGTGCACGGCGTCCAAAAAATTGGACGGTCAATATCTTTGAAAACTATTTTTAAATTGCAATAAAATTTCCCAGAAACAATATTCATGTTGTTATTATTTTTCCCCGTAAAAATCAGAACAATTGAATCAGCGGTTAACTTTACGCATTAACGGGTTAATGTAGGACTTGGCAGCCGCTTTCAAGGCCCACTTTGTTCACGCCTGTTCAAAAGTTTTAGCCTATGTCGGATATAAATGTTCTGTCTAATCGAGTTATTACACTTTGAATGAAAAAGCTCAATGTATAGCAACAAAGTCAGCGATAGCGCAGATCAGTGAGGTACTGGAAGAAAATTTTAGCTGAAAGTGTTTACGTATGCGGGTTATTTGTAAAACATCATAAAAGCTTCAAACATTTGGTCTTAAAAATATGATTCAAAACTTTTAAAAACAGCAAATATTTGTTCTTAAAAATACAATTCAAAACTTTGAAAAACATCAATTTCTACATATCATGGCGGGAGTTTCAACTTCTACCTGTGTAAATTACCACGCAAAACCCATTCATCCTCTCGGCATTTAGCTCATTCTCGGGACTTGAAGCTCGGCTTCACTCAAAGCAAACATATCGAACCTCTAGCTGAGTTGCTCTTTCAACTCGCCATGAATAATTGCACACGAAGCAAAAGTTACAGGATAAAAATGAAAGTCCTCTTCGCAGGCACTCAAATGGTAGGGACTCTAAAATATATTATAAAATAGCATAGCCTTCACTAACATAAAATTTAAGAATCACAAACGAGGGAATTTGAATATGTTGTATGAGCATAAAAACATCTGACTGAACAGTAAAATATAATGATTTTAGCATTACAAGTGACTGAGATGAATATTGTCGTGCATGAGGATGGAACGCTTGATGGAACGTCCAGGACCGGTATACCAGCTTGCGATGTATGTGACTGCGCCAGGTGCGGGCTGCAGCAGCTCACAACTCATCTTCCTGCTCTGATTGACGCTAACGGTCGTCAATGGTCATAATTTGCGACCAAATGGCCGGGTCTGCAGAAAGAGGAAGCTTTGATTGCACTAATCCCCGGTTTGATGACTACTTCAGTTGACTCATTAGAGGCAGGAGGATATGTCTGCTTGGCGAGCTTCAAACTAACAGCTAATTTCGCGCTGCCACTCTGCGCGGTCACTTCACCGTCATTACTTCACAGATTGTCCGGTGCAAGAGACCGAAACTGGACAGACAGTGGCCGAGGATTATGCTGCTAATCGTTATCAAGTTGTATCACGCGAGAGACCTTGCAATTTGTGCCTCACAGCTTCATGAAAATGAGGTGCTAAATGCGTCTCATATTTCTGTCTCGTGTTGCTATACATTTGACAAAACAAAACTTGGATATCTACCGAGGGAATTTAATTTTTTTCTAAAAAAATGATGAATATTCTTTGCAGTATTTTAGAACCAATTTTTTCAGATGCAATTTTTTTGTTGGGCTTTAGAGAAAACAAATTCTCTCGTACACAAAAATTTTCAAAACACACCTAATCTCTGCTTGGATCTTTACATTTAATTCCGAGCAATTTTTAAGACTGACTTTAACTTCATAATTTTCTACCCATGGTGACTTCCAGTAGAATGGCTGTTGTGCTTCGCCTAATACAAATGAATGTGGAGGCTAGTCATTCTTCTGCCTAGTTACTCATTCGTGTTTGTAGTGGCTGTGTTCATGTGCGTGCACATCGGTATCTAAGGATGCTTTATTTCCAACCAAGCCTGATACACGTCACTTTGTACATTGGTTTTTCAAATGCCTTATAACTAACGCCAGGACGCCATGACGCTTTCCCCCGGTCAAGACCGGTACCCATTTCAGACACCTGGGTAGAGTGGGGTATTGTGCTTTGAGATTTTCCCCTATACCCAACGGAGAAAGTCGCCACACAGCGCCGGGATTCGAACCCTCGATACCTTCACGGAAGGGAGGTTCTTTAACCACACGGCTACGACGAGCACATCATGCGTGTGAGTGAGTGTGTGCGTACGTGCACAACCATGTGTGTGCACAAGAACAGTCATCATTATCAGAAAGTGGACAATCACTTTCGGCGGGCTCTCTTTACCAAATTACACAAATTACATTATACACGTTTATGTCCAATGTAAGGACCCAAGTACACTTGTATCACATTAGACTAAATCTCATTAAATTAAGTTTATTCTGCATTCATATTCTTTTAAGTAAACGAAATGGTGATTTGATTGTATGGCTACGGATTGTTTTTTGTTCTAACAGAAAAAATGTGCGGCTCGAATACTATCTATATACGCTTAAAACTAAGTTCGTGTGTAACGCTCCTCATCCGAGTTTGCGGTATCATGGGTACCGAATTCCTGAGTGTTACATTAAAAGATCGCCTTTACATGCATTAATATGTTAGGGTAAGATAGGTTAGGATAAGATAGGTTAGGTTAGGATTGGATAAGTACGGATTTGTTTGGTTAGGAGAGGTAAGGATTGGATAGGATAGGATATGTTAGGTTAGGAGAGGTTAGGTTAGCATAGGTTAGGTAATGATGAAATTTTTTCACGGGTCCACGGTTTTTTATGTTTGTCATATTATCAGGATAGCTTCGGTTCGGATAGGATAGGTAGGATATGTTAGGTTAGGATGGGTCAGGTTAGAATATGTTTTGTTAGAATTTGTTATGTAATGTCGACCGAATTTTTTCATGGGTCCACCTACCTAGAGGATGACATTGGTGAAGTTAGGTTAGGATAGGTTAGGATAGGTTAAGTTAGGTTAGGATATGTTAGGTTAGGATATGTTAGGTTAGGATAATTTAGCATAGAATTTAGACCAACACGTTGATGAAATTTTTTCATGGGTCCACGGTTTTTTATGTTTACATATAATCAAAATAGCTTCGGTAAGCATATGTAAGGACAAGATGGGTTAGAATATGTTAGGTTAGGTAAGGGTACGTTATGCTAGAATTTATTATGTAATGTTGATCGAAATTTGTCACGAGTCTACCTAGCTTAAACGATGACATTGTCCGTGGAATTTTCACGGGTCCTGCTAGTGTATGTTTATTTTCGAAACAATTAATCTTGTTCATCACTGAAACAAACCCTTAGCCAGTAGTACATTTCAATTGTCAATATATGAACAGAATAAAGAGGTGACACTATAATATAAAACCAGAGAAGCAGTGTTCCAGAAAACTCCAGGCCTCTTAAAAACAGCGAGAATATTGTAACATTTTCGTGGTGCAAATGATCTGATAGTTTTGTAACATGGTTGAATCCAATCTTCCCATCACACTGTCAACAGAAGAGCGTGCGTTCTCATTGAGTGTTGCATTAGATAAGAGTGAGAAGAGCCTTAATTAATGTGCGCGTGGTTGGCACTCGAAATGAAGCTGGGCAGACGAAAGGCTGACTTCCAAAATTTGCGGACTCGTCCACGAAAATTTCGGTAGGAGTGAGCCTGTTTGCGAGATGATACGCTTGTGAAGACTTTTGGAAAAAAAACCTAGAAAATTAAGAGAAAGGATTCTTAGCTGTGCGAGTGAGGAAGGAAATATCTGAATGTGACAATTGCGATGGCATGTCGGAGGAGATTTCGCCGGTCTTGGTAATTGTATGTTTAGAAGCGTGGACTTTTGATGCTGTTGAACATGAAGGAATTGCCTGACGGTCGATCGTGTCCGCTCATGAGAGTGAGGGCACGGTACAGTCAGCTTGTCATGCCCGTCACTTACGTGGCATGAAGGCGTGAGTGGAGCTTGGTATGACTCTGCTCTTGAACTGAAGTTAACTTTAGCCAAATTTGAAGGGATTTTTAGGGGAGACGTGTAGACTAAACTTTCTTTAACTTTTGTTTAATTAATTTATGAGCACTACTTCCTTTTAAACAAGGGTGTTTGGTCGAAGATTATTAAAGAGAATTCACACTCAGTTGATTTTCATCCAATGATGTAGAGGTGGCATCCCATTTCCCATAATTAGGTTATTATTTTTATCAAGACCATCATTACTTGGTAAATGAATGATGTGCAGAACAATGTTTAAAATGAAGAATACCGTAATATATATCGAAACAGAAAATTATTTTTTGAACGAAGTGTTAAGCTTTTCTTTATTTGTCCTGAAAGCAGAAGTTATTCATAAAAGACCATTGTTTTGGCATGGGTATTTGAGACATTTTATAATGTTAATTTTTAGAACATTTTCTGAGCTTGTTAATATTAGCGTGTGGCAGCATCTAATGGGCTTTCCTCAAGTTATAATTAATAAATGTTGGATAAGTCAAACATGATTTCTGTTAAATCTCTGACTCTAGGGTCATTTTGGATTCTTAAGTTGGTACGAAGATATTTCAAAACACTTTTGCTTTAATGTGGCGTCATTGTTCACTTCTTGCCTATCATAAGTTGATTTTGATGTAAAGTGATTTGATTTTACCTCTTTTTGTGTCTTTTCTACTGCACTTGTGACCCATTATTTTCTAAGCCATTAATTTCGATACGAAACATTATTTTGCAAAAAATTGCAATCTGATATTCGTATAGATGAAAATGAAATGCGTTGTGAGTCGCAAAAACATAATTCAAAGTGTTTTAGGATATTGCTCATTGGAAGCATTAATTTTTAGTCCTGCCTATCTGAACAAAAATGCTGGTGTCAGAGCGAAGCCCTGTGAGAAATGAGCTCGTCATTTTAGATTTTTCAAGAAATGTTGTACATTTGTTTATAAGTACATATGTACATACGGGCAAATTTGAAGACTCACAGGTGATGCTTTGTTTCGAATAGCTTACTTATGAGAAAACTAAAGGTATTTCAGAGTTACCTCGTGGAAATGCGAACTATTCAGTAGAGATACACATAATCATCATTAGGATTTTGCCTCACTTTGCTAAAGCCAGCACTGATGGTCAAACATGTGATAATTTTAGTGACTTCCACACCGAAATTTTACTGAAAAATAAGAGCAAAATTGGAAAACGAACATGAAATGTATGATATTACTAACAGCAAATAGCTGGAAAATTCACACCTGCGAATCAAATAACAGTCGAATGATTATCCGTCTCTAAAAGTTATTTCATATTTTCCGCCATAAAAATAACGAAGTAAGCTAGCAGTTAATCTACTAATCGGCATAGCCAACACTTGGACCACCAGGTCAAAGGGCGTGGGATGGTTCCGATAGTTAGTGCCTCATGAATTTTTTTGCCCTGACACTGAAAAAGGAAAAATTTAATTCAATATAGATTTAATTATTAAACTACAGTTTTTATTTGTCTGTTTCGCAAACTGAATTGATAATTATCAGGCGTATATAGTCTCTGATTAGAAGAAATGGACAATCTAATGTGACCTTAGGTTCAAAGATGCCTCTAATTTATGAACTACATGGAATGAAACTTTTAATAATCAATTGAAGAGAAGCTAACGAATGCTTCATATTTTCATACTAATATGCTTGAAAAAATGATAAAAATTAACGTAAATTGAAAGTTTCTAAATATCGACCTTTGAAACATAAACAAATAGGGTTTTACAATGCTAATTTGTATAAATTTTTGAAAACATTTTATTACAGAGTATACTCAAACCAAATTTACATCTGTGACGAGCATTTAGATTTTTTATCAATAACTCAGGCCATTCTACAATACGGAAATCCTTCATAATTCCTTTTTTTAAATATCGGGGACGATAACCTGGTATCTCCACTTCGCTTGACTTTAAAAATACATAATTGTGCGAGTCTGTAGACAATAGTGTACTTTCGTCAAAGTTGCGCTATTAAGACATGAGAAGACTTCCTTACGACTAATTCAAATCCTGTCTCTCAAATAAAAAACCAAACGCTTCAATAGTCAATTCAAATTTAGACCGCAAAACATAACAAACGGATTGCGTCAAGGATCTAATCTAGGTCATCATATATTGACTATTTTTGTAAATGATTTAGTGAAATCAACGCCTTTTTCTCAAATTGATACTTTTTGTGGATGACGGCACATTGTCACCGAGTGTCGCCCTCGAAAACACCGTAAACATCGCTGACCAAATGAATCAGGAGTTAAAGTAGTTTGCAATGGCTAACAGTACATGAAATTTGCATAAATGTGGGTACGCCTAAATAAATATATTTTTCTGATTAGAAAACAATAAATCTGAGAATAATTATTAGCCCTGAAAAAATGTAAGTAACTGACAGATGAAAATGTTCTAGAATTAAACTAGATGGAAATTTGACTGTCCAAAATTATTACAACCATGAACACATAAAGTTATTTAAATCCATCATAAATTTGGGTAAGGTCAACCATGTCCTACCAAAAAGTCAACTGAAAATCCTGAGCAGCCCCTTGATCTACTAGAATATTCAATATGACATTGAGGTTTGGCATTGCAATGGTAAAAATGAAACTACACAACACACACAATATTCACACAACACAAAATGCTCTAAGGGGTATCTCCAACTAAGAGTTTAAGCTCACACTAATTTTTCCATCAAGAACCTAGAAATTTTAACATGGCCTGATTTTACCGAAATGGCCATCTGGGAAATTTTACGCGTAAATTACTCGTAACAAAAATTCCGACTCCTGCCTCCAAATTTCCGCACAAACTGAGTACCGTGATTACACAACGAGAAATCGAAATGAGCTCATAGTTTCGTACCACTGAAAAGCGAAATATCACTAAGGATTTTTTTTTACTATCGTCAAATCCTAAAATTCCTTACCTGACAATTTTTCTTATGCTCCCAACTATTCAGCATTCAAAAGTAGGCGTGAATCTTATATGCTCTTACATGCTCTTATACAGGTGAGAAATCAAAAGAGAAAAGCAAACGAGACAAGCGAATAAAAAAAATTCAACAAAAGATCGTTTCTGAAATTTATTCCTTAGCACGGATGATGAGCAAAATACCACTCGGGCCATTGAAGAACCTATAGATAAAAAATTTTTTCTGATGAAGAAAAACAATGATATCAAACTTGAAACTACATGTTTTTTATTTCATATATTTAGTAATTATAAATTAGAAACATTAGTATATTTAATTATTTGCCATTATTTACTTTAGGCTTTGTACCTCTCCTCATACTTCGCAATAGAAGCAACGCAACGTTGTTCTCTATGGGTATCAAGATTATTATTGCTTCTTACTTGTAAGAATACGCATGCTTGTTGGGATAAATGATTTCCTAAACTTTGCAAGCCTTGACGCAAAACATAAACCCTCCCCAACTGTTATAAAAATACGTAATACTAATCTCGAATGACAGAATTCTATGTTATTATATTTTTCATTATTTTATACCTTGATAACAGTTCGGTACAAATTTTAGAAATTTTTAAATAAAAATCACTTTATGACGAGAAACGTGACGGCCACAACCAGCAATTTCTGGAAATCAGCTGCACGTGTCCTACTCGTATTCCTTCTTGCTTCTGACGTATATCTAGTTCCCAATTTAACCTCATGCATTCGTATACCTCAATTTGACTTTGGAAAGGGATAAAATGTTTTGTTGATTTTACGAAATCTTCCATTAATTTTCATCACTGAGCACATCGCTGAACAAAAGAGTTTTAAATCCTTTCTAGAACGGAGCGCTACTCGGATGACTAACTAATGAACCACACAGACCGCAGCTCTGTCGCGTAACTTATCCTGCATTCATTAGATCTACATAAAGTCAGACGAAGACAGATTTGGTACGGCTTATTAGGCCTGTCGCAACTCAATGACGAAAATGCGAAATCTATTATTTAATGCTGGTAGCACGCAATGATCACATATTACGTGAAGAAAAGGCCATCAGAGTTACCCCAAATGATTTCGAAACCTTTAGGACAGAGAAATGAAAAACGAACAGAATAAAAACGTCGAAAATTAGCTTGATCACTAAGTGTTTCAACGTCATACAATTTAATACATATATTGGAATACGTAACACATTACTAAGATTGCATGCTCATTGAGTGCTTAACGTGTTAAAATACTCAACAGATGAGCTAAGTTAGCTTGCTCGGTGAGCGTTTCGAAAGAAACATTCAACTGCATGGGCCAAAATTATTTTACAGCTTCACTTGCTCACTAATTTCATGATTTTTGTTGGATAAGTTTGCAATTTTTTTGCGTACCTCCCGTAGAGATATCATGTCAGACGAGTCCACGAGACAGCCCTTTCCAAGCTTGGAAGAAAGCAAAAATTTCACTACGTAAACTGCAAGATAGAGGCCGAGCTGCTGTTCTGACATATTTTAATTTCCTTTCTTTTCAGGTGCAGGGGGCGGAGATGCCCCCGGGACGTGGGGGTCGGGGGGCAAAGCGGACCCGGAATTTGGGGAGCAGATCCGTAACGTGACGGTCACCGCCGGGCGTGAGGCTATTCTGTCCTGCTCTGTTGACAACCTTGGTGACTACAGGGTGAGTAATGCGTGACTACAGGGTGAGTAATGGGTGACTGCTGGGTGAGTAATGGGTGACTCCAGGGTAAGTAATGGGTGACTGCAGGGTGAGTAATGGGTGGCTACAGGGTGAGTAATGGGTGACTGCAGGGTGAGTAATGGGTGACTGCAGGGTGAGTAATGGGTGACTGCAGGGTGAGTAATGGGTGACTACAGGGTGAGTAATGGGTGACTACAGGGTGAGTAATGCGTGACTACAGGGTGAGTAATGGGTGACTACAGGGTGAGTAATGGGTGACTACAGGGTGAGTAATGGGTGACTCCAGGGTGAGTATTGGGTGACTCCAGGGTGAGTAATGGGTGACTGCTGGGTGAG
>JACJUY010000106.1:192811-211806 GCA_014220935.1 Platorchestia sp. MABIK | reverse complement strand
TGGAATGACAGCAATGCAATGCGTTGTGTGAAACAGAAGGGTGACAGTTTTGGTGCTAAATGTTTGCTTTCTCTCCAAGCTTACACCTGAGAACTGTTTCTATGTGCTCAGGTTATTTAACCTGGTGTGTTGTAGGTGAACAATGGCCTCGCCAATTAGTTATGAATTTCGTTCCAAAGTTCGCTAACCTTTAAATTTTCGCTCACTTCTTTCACGAGGGTGGAAAAAACACAAGCAATCGGTGAAGTCTACTACCTCAATACAAGAATCTTCATCTTTGCTCCTGCCTCCATTTTTTAATTTTAAGGAAATCTTTCAATGTTTTGCAGAGAGCCAAACCAATGTGAAAGAATCTCGCCTAAGCTATAGCGTGAAGATTTCATGGCTTCTAAAAGAATAATTATAAATATCCCAGAGCATAACGCAAATAGGATGCCTATGGTCGACACCGATCTTCAGTGGAAGGTTTTGTGGAGAATGACATGACCGCAAGGCATCGTTGCTGCCTAAGCCGCAGCCACAATTTCTTAAAGACAATGGAGCGCTCACGCTATCGTTTGGGTGCTGTCTCCGAGCAAAGTTTTTAATATTCGTTGAGTGCTTAGCCCTGAGCTGGGCTCTTCTTGTCGCCAACATTTCATTACCGTAGGAATCTCCCAGGAAATTCGCTGCATGGGAACAAGGGGACGCCACATGCAGCTCCTGCTAACAATTGAACAAGCAAAGGGCTGCTGAAAACGGCCGAGTTTGGCAGCTTAATGAAATTTTTTCGAGATATTTCCAACTCACTTTAATTATAATAATTTGTGTTTTTCAGTACACTGCATGATTAGTGTTTATTGACTTTGTGCAAAATTCTGCTCTGTAATTTATAAGCTCCATAGCAGTTCAGGGGTAAAACAGCTCTGGCATGAGGGTTGAAGGTTCAAATAATAAAAAGTAATGCGCTCCAATTCTATAGACTAGTGCTTCTCGTTCAAAAATTTAATTCGTTGAAGATATACATAACCGTCTTTACTCCCATTTTATGAGAGCACCTACAAATTCGAAAGAAATTAACCATTTTACACGAACCGCACGCGGTATGATAAAAACTAATCCACCACAAATTTTGATGGCAAATCAGCTCTGGTTAAAAGGAGCTTTAGAAGGCGCTCGGTGCCAGGGTGCAATCTGGGAGGTTACTGCGGGCGAGATGGTCCGGCTTGCAGCCAATGTATCTTGCCAGCGTCGTAAATCCGAGCCCGGTCCAGCAAACACAGCTGAGACGACGCTGCATCCGCTTCCGACCGTCGCCAAAATTATTCACAATGGGGGACTGCAGGGTGAGTAATAGGTGACTGCAGGGTGCGTAATGGAAAATTGCAGTGTAAGTAATGGGTGGTTGCAGGATGAGTAATGGGTGATTGTAGGGATAAAACTTGTTGACTTCATATATAGTATTGGGTGACTATGTTGTGAGTAATGGGTGACTACAGGGAGAACATTGGTGATTGTTGTAATGGGGGACTACCGAAAGAGCATTGTACTTGAGTGCAGTGTTAGTTGGCTAATGAATTAATATAAAGCGGCGCGATGAATGACATCGAGCGATATGGGTAACCTCCGTGCTGTACATGAGGATGATATGTGCATGTTCTGCCCCCGAGTTGAATAGTAAGAATTCCTGTAAGATGAGTTTATATCACGATTCAGGTCCTTGCACTAGTTTACTTAAGTTTTATGTGTAGCTTCTTCTCATTTGAAAACTTAGGTAACTTCCGCCTGGGCTGCGCGCAAGCAAATCCACAGAATTGTGTCAGGAATTCATTCATTCTATTGTGCTCAGTCTTTCTTATAAAACCAAATTTTGAAACGACGAATGCTCTACATCTGTAGGTGCAGAAGCGCAACTCTTTTTATTTATGCCTTTGCTCCGCCTTTGTGCACCCTGGAGTGAAATAGTTAGAAAATGTCATAAGAATTCTGAAAGACACAAGTGGGCGCTTGTAACAATCCACTTACTACAGCTCTTTTCTCCGTTGTTCTGGTCGTCGTATGTGCTTTAGAGTGCTATTGTAAAAATAATTTGTGTAGCAGTCGGTCATAATCAGAATGAACTAGAAAATTTGTGCTTTGCTTTTTAAAAAAATGGTTACCAACGACTCTACGGCTTAAATAGTGAAGAAATTAACAAAATGGGAGTAAGTTAACACCGTCGCCAATCAGTATTCCAGTAATGAACTAGCATTCCGATTTCTGTAGGCATTTTTGAAGAATTTATTTTTCAGCTGCACATTGACGAAGGATCTTGCGTGTTGAGAAGTGACTGATCACTCTAAGTTTGTCGCAAGAAGCTGCGATACGAGGGCTCTGTCGCAGACTGAAGGGACGGTCCAGTGCTTCGCAAGTCTGCACAATTCAGATGTCGAGTCCTGCGACGATTAGAAGGATTTGACAACTTCCTGCAAGTTTTGGGGAAAGTTTCCTGTCGCTGAATACGAACACAACAGGCAGAAGTTTGCGCTAAAATTCTGCAGCCAGCAATGAACTCTTCCAAAGAAAAACATAAACAAGCTGAGTGCCATTGATTATGGCGCAGAAAACACCGCCAGAAGAGGCGTTTACTTTTCTCACAATTTTTGACGTGATCGGAGAATTCTCTCCGCGGATGATGTGAGCTTGGCAGAGATAACTCGAACATTGTGTTCTGAAATAGTTCACTCCGCTGAAATGAATTAATTTGAAGTTATGAATACTTGTACGAGAGGAGATTATTCGATGGCAGTATAAGCGCCATTTTACCTATAGGCTATACCAGCCTGTGTTTTGCAAGCCCGATGAATACCACAGACTGAATCTGCAAAACATTTTATGCTGTCGTAGCAGTACAGCAAAAGGCGTAAGTCCTTCTACATCGAGTTCGGTACCTGCCTACAAGCTAAGTTAACATAGGTGCTCAGGCTGCCACCAACGCAACTAGGACGACGTGAGTTGCCTGAATACCTTGCCCCAGATCCCTCACCTTATCTAGCCGCACACTAATGCGCCCGCAGATTCAGTGCTAGCCATAATTTAAAAAAACGTTTTTGTTTTTTCAACGAAACGCACACTTCTTGCAATACAACTAAATGGTAAACAAATATATCGAACTTGAAAGAATGTCAATCTTGTGCAAGCGATAACATTTCGAAAAACTGTTGCAGAAATCGGAACATTGAACTTTCTGAGATACTCAGTTAATCCATTACTCACCCTGTAGTCACCCATTACTCACCCTGCAGTCACCCATTACTCACCCTGCAGTCACCCATTACTCACCCTGCAGTCACCCATTACTCACCCTGTAGTCACCCATTACTCACCCTGCAGTCACCCATTACTCACCCTGGAGTCACCCATTACTCACCCTGCTGTCACCCATTACTCACCCTGTAGTCACCCATTANCTGTTGCAGAAATCGGAACATTGAACTTTCTGAGATACTCAGTTGACCAAACACGACAAAGCAACCAAATCTAAACCAAAAGTCTACGTTCTCCGGCTGGCAACCATAACTCCTCGTTTTTCTGAGAGCTATTAGACTGGCAAGAAAAAATGGAGCAATTTAATCAAACTTCCTTGCCGAACTAGAGATAAAAGCTCTTCTTTAACGGAAAAAATAGCCACCTCTGAATGAGATACAAATCAGTGCGACGACAGCGCTTGAAAAGAAGTGGCTAACAGTTCAAGTTGGAGTCGTTAAAAGCTGGCAAAAGCTTCTACTCGTAATTACTTGATGGCCACTGACCTCTATTTGGCAACGTTGCAGTGGCTAAAGTTTTGCTCAACTGAAGCTGTAATGTAGAGCGGCAGGACATAGCGGCAGAAGACGGCAGTAATGCAGTGAAGGGAACTTTATTTTACGTTAGAAGTTACGGAAATTCAGCTTTACGCAGAAGCAATTATTCTGCAGCACGCAGTGGCTTTGCTGTGGTAGAAGCGTTTACTTTTGAAATAGTTAGAATGTACAATTCCTCCCTGAAACACAGATCATTGTAACTAACGGCGCGAGACACTTTACTGTCTCTCCAAAACTGTGGTGTGAAGTCTGTAAAGTCCAGTGATGAAAAGCTGTTCAGTGGCGAAATTCGCTGCCTTAGTCGTTATGTTTACTCGTCCGTAGAAATTGATGCAGAGTGATAAACGAATGATACTGTGATTATCGGTCTTTTAATGCTAGGAGTTCGCGGAAGTGTATAATATCACTGTCGACGCCAACGAAGAAAGACAAAAAGTGATTTAAACACTGTAAATAAAACCACGGGTTTTTATTTTACTAAGTTTACAGTCACCTTGGGAGCATGAGCACGTATACCTATTGGTATAAACAGACAATACTCAAAAGCTCTTCAATTTATTTTTGGCCAGCTTGCACTTTCGGTACGTCGATTACACATGAAGTTCCCTGACCATTCGAGCCGGAGAACAATAGTACGCGGCATGGTTGCTATGAAATGCAAAGTGCAGTATTGAGTGTTCAAGCTTAAAAAATATTCAGATTCTAAATGCTTAGTGTAAAGAGAAAAATTTCATCACAAATCAAAATTTTTTTTTGATGATAATAAGAGGTTGTTGTTGTGCTCGCTTAGAGTCTATCAATGAATGAAATAGGTCTGTTATGTCGATGCAAATATATCACTTATTTGCTATTTTTCAATAATAAACGCGCTAGACGTTACTCAGCAAAACATTTCGTGTGGAGCTGACTTTTACCTTTGACTTGAAGTAGTTTTTTACCGCTTTTTAATTTGATTGATGTAAAGAAGTGTCATAAATTATAGTCACTGACTTATTACATGCTAATGTAACTACAACCACATGTTGCTTCCAAAAAAAGGATGACCCAGGAGGCAATCGTGTTACCATTGTTTAGATAGTTTTGTACAGACTCTCGTTTGGATCTAAATTCGTTCCGCAGAGAAGGAAGTTCCCAATCTCAGTATTTTTTAGTTATTTTGTTAATTCACGCATGTTCTTCGTCTTCAGTTCTATTAGGCTTCAGGTCGGGCATCGGAAAAAATCGACCATCCTCTGCAAAATTTCCCTAGCGTGTATACTCACACATACATAGCGAGAATGTGAAAGTGATGTTGCAAAATGCAACGTTTTGAGCGAATGAGGCCGTGTGTCTGTGCACGTTTGTGCTGTGGTCGATACAGGGCGCTTGCAAAAGACGTCAATAGCCCGGCCGTCCCACGCCAGCGCCACCAGCACGCCGCTCTAACTCATCTGCTCGCCTCCCACTCACCACCACCGGGGGGCGAGTGTCCTGTCTTCCATAACACAGCAGTTGAGGTGACGACTGGAAATTTCGGCAGCGTCGTAAGTTATCTTCCTCAATAGGGTACCATCGAATGGTCAAAATTTGTTAAAGTATATCATAAACCGCGTTGAATTAGACTTTTAACCAAATTTGAATATTAAAGGCCAGGTCTGTGAGGATTGGCTAAGCTAAATTAGTTTGTCTGCGCATCATAAAGAAAAGAACTGTAGGAGACACTGCTGGTTCACGTAGCAAAGTTAGCAGTTGTATTTTTCCAAACTCGTACATCAACTACAAAATTAAGTGTGAAATAGTTTCTCATTTATTGAGCTGGGAAGTTGCTGCTTACTGCGATGAAGCTAAGGGAGCCGGAGACATTGTGGAGAAGTAAAAAAAAACAAAAGTTCTTTCCCCGTAGTAAAGAAGATAAGTTCCCTCTTATGAAACATTAAGAATCCGATACGTTGGTGCTCTTCTTTTCCATATTTCGAGTTCTTTTGACTACTGCATGGCTCGGGATATTCGCTAAATGTCTTCCATGCGCCCACTGACATCGGGGGTTAGTTGCGTCTTCGCCTCACGTCGTAAATCATTTTGACTGATACAGTAGGAATTATAATGCGTGAGTCGGATTCAGCAAAAACATTCGAAGATTACGATGAAAAATTCGCGTCTAAACGAACGTATAACAAGAAAAGTTTGCTCCTTAGGGGAAGTATACACTCTTGCAACTGAACACGCATGATTTTAAAATGTCAATGTTTTAGGTGAAATATCGTAGGTGGCAAGAACACTTTCATGAACCCGTACAGCTTTTGTCAGAGGTATGTCTGCACGAGGCGATAGTTGATTATAATCAATTATATCAACTATGTGCGGTGGTCGTTTATCGTAATAATCGTTCATTTTGGTAAGTGCATTTGTAGGAACTGCTCGGATCACCGGACTGCATGAGTTCCTAGTTCTCCAATTACTACCGGGACTCATCACCATGAAAGACATCACGATTCCTGATGAGCTAGAGAACTGCGGGGGTGACAGAAACACCTAACAAGTTATCGACTCTGAAATCCGTAGTTATTTCTGAATGAAAATGATGCAGCTGAATTTTTTTGTCTTCGCTCTCATGGTAAAGATGACATCGAAACTTCGATCGAGAAAATCAATATTTGTTACTAGTTCCCATTGATAAGGAAAATAACGAAGAGTTTTTATTTCATATTTTCGGCTAGAATGACTAGCAACAGCCCTACACTTGCAGCCAGACTGACTAGCAATAGTCATACACTTGTAGACAAACTGATTAGCAACAGCCCTACACTTGCAGCCAGACTGACTAGCAATAGTTATACACTTGTAGACAAACTGATTAGCAATAGTCGTGCACTTGCAGCCAGACTGACTAGAAATAGCCCAACAGTTGCCACATTTTTCGGTGGAGAAAACAAGGCTGTGTTTTCATTTAGCCAGGTGAACAACGTTAAGTTTTTCTAACTGTTCTTTTTCAAAAACTCCTGATGAACTTGTTTCAATTACCGCCACAAGTTGCGGCGGCAGAAGAAGAGCAGCGCTTGTGTAATGAGATAAAACATAATGGAAAACATGTAAAGCAGCTTACAACCGACGTAGCTGCGATTTCATTATAAATATTCAGAAAATGATGTGAGTAGTCGTTAGATAATAGTACTTTCGTCGCTGGCATGTTTCTTTGCTTGTTTTGTCCGTCCCTATTCCAACCCTTCATACTGGATACCTGAATACCATAAAGTATTATAACTCATTTAAACTCGTATTTGAAATAATTGATTGAAATTCATTTGACATTGAAGTAAGGTCGCTCGTCTCTGAAGAATCAAAAGAGACAGCCCGAAGAATGCAATCTTTATTCGTGGCTTGAGCTTCACAACTGCTGGAAATGTAGCATTCATTCTCTTTCACACAGCGTAAGGTTGACAAATCTCTAACTTTACTATGTCCATGAAAGTTCGAAATAAAAGAGCACTCAAAAGCTAGAACGGCTCTCAATTAACTACTGAAATTAATTAGTTGTTTGTGAAATGCTGATATCTGCCTAAAACCAATGAGCAAGAATTGACTCTTATTGCTTCTAGTGCTTATTAACATTAACGATAGAAATACGTTAGCATAATACGGATAGCAATACACAAACGAGCTCAGAAAGAGGCCAAAGTTCACTCCATAAGAGAACGACAGGAGTCACCGGAGCCACGTCTGCTCGGGGTGCCTATGACGTCACTCAGAAACAACCTCGGTAGACCGTCACTCAACTCGCTGGTGTAAGTCTGGCTATTAAAAGCGTCTCGAGAATTGAAAGTTGGACTATGCACCAATGTTATCCTGACATAAAAGTCGAAGAATTGAAAGTAAAAATGCAATTTAAATGTTCATTAAGAAATTCGTTCACGAACGAATAATGGCTAAAATTTAGCATACACCGTCCTGTTTGGCAGCACTGGTAGTTGATATCGATCGACTTTTTAATGAGATCCTTCCGAATTTCAAAATCTTATTGTTACAAGTGATGTAAAATAACAATAGTTTCTCTGACTCGTCATTTCTTGATGCCGAATAATACTAGTCAGATACGACGATATGCTTCGTTGAAATCAACACCCGAATCATTTCAATTAAACATGTTCGTTGAATTTGCGTTGTTTAAATTTCAGACACTTTTTTCATCAGTACGCAACGATCAAAATTGCGACACAAAAATTTTTAGCGCAAGACACTGAAGCACTTAGAGTAACAGCTGTCAATATAACATGACAAATTCGCGTCACAGTAGGATTCAAATTGATTGTCATATGATATTTAAATGTACATACACTTTTGTTTCTAACCATCACATTATTTCATCTGGAACCGCTAAAAGTGCTTCATGAGCAAATCTGTGATACGAGTTTTACCATCGCATTAGTATAAATTATCTGTTGAATAACGACTATGATCTGGAGGGTTGTACTCATTTGTCATCCACATCTGAAGGATTAATGTAAGGAAAATTTGAGAGGCAATTTGATCTGTATCACTGATACGCTCATCACACACTTTGGACAGTTCAGGTGATCAGATTGCCTTGAGGTTTTGTTCAACCGCTCTTCGAAATAAATCATTTACGTGTTGTACTGAACATTATCGAATGCCGTCATTTTAGACGGACTGTGTACGTTCATTCAAAATTGTGCACAGAAAAATAGTTGCGAACAACGCGCCTGCGCATGCCACACTCGGATGCCAGCGAGCGCAACACGTCAATACCACATGACACCGCGCAGCTCTATGTGACACAACGTCGCTCAGCGTGCCAGTACTGAACACAAAACCGCGATGAGGCAAGCGCACAACAACCATGCCCAGCAGCATGGACGCAGCAATAACAAAGAATAACAAAATTGAGCGAGCCATTTAGTGCAAACCACGGTAGAGGGCCAGCCAATAGAACAGCTTCATTTCAAACAAACTTTATGACGTCACCATCGCGATATGTTGTTAGGCCTATAGTGGTGCCAGATTTGCTGCTAGCAATGTTGTCAGAAGCAACATGAGTGCTGATATTGGTTCGTTGCCATGACGTCACTGTTGCCACACGATCGAGGAAAAAAAAGACTGATTTGACCCTATCTTGTTTCTTCTACCGTGGTACAAACACGAGTTCGACATTTTTTGAAATTCTTAGATTTTCATAAAGATATATGGTTTACCATCGCATAACGTGAAGAGGCGATTTGAGTCAAGTCACGGCCAGAAAGGAAAACCGTCTCGCGGAATGGGCGTGCACTGACACTTCACCCTCCTGCCTAATGTGTTCGTTTAGGAGAAACACTGGCGAGGAGGGAATTTTTGATATATGTTATACTAAATCTAAAATGCAGCGTGTTCTGTAGGCATGAATTCATCGATAAACCGTAGCAAAATAATTCTAAATTAATAACTAATCATAAATTTTCATTCATTTATCAATTTATTTTAAGCTGCTAATTTGTTGTTAGGTGTAAATTATAATTCATCAGGTATCAATCAACTATCAATTATAATTAACTAATTGACAAAAGTATTTCCCTGAACTTTCGCGTCTGAATCGCTCGAAAGATGCCCAGAACAGTGCTGTTAGCCTGACTCACGGTTTGTTCCTAAACTCGGAGTATATCTAAACTAGAAAAGCCGACTCAACGCGGAAGCCGATGGTATAAGTCTTAAGTCGGGGTCGATCTGTCGAAATTACATCCTCATGCTAGCACCAAGTGACTTCATGCAATGATTAATGTTGCACCAACCGCAGACAACCTCCAGCTGGAGTTTAATGTCGATAGTCGAGTTATACATTATCTTACGCGAACCTCAGATAACAGTTATCCTAGTTATATCCTGTCTCTAAAACATGAATTTAGCACCGAATTAGTTGAAGTACTAGGGCTAGTTTCTATTGGCATAAAACGATGCATAACTCGAGGATCAACTGTGCGATAGTACTGCTGATGTTAGCAATTAGTTCTACGTTTATGTAGATGAAAGCTAGCCATGATTTTTTAGGACAACTTAACTGCTTTTTACCCATGTATGTCTGGGATGGAATTTTAAAGGAATCGCTCCAAATGTTTGATACTGCGTTCATCTTCAAGGGCTGCTTTTTACCATGACTGATTAAGTTCAACACATCCAGTAACCGGCGTGGTAACCGGTGACACACTTGATAAATTCTTACACTGAATTTATTGCGTGCTGTTAACGCTGTTAGGCCTAGAGTTGCTACCTCCGCCGCTGAGTTTAATTGAGGCAAGCGAGGTAGCGGCCTTACCTATCTGCTCGTGCAGTGCGTTTCAGTGATACAAGACAAAGTTTGAACTTCTTGTGGAATAAATTTACATTGGTACATCTTAAGATCACTGATCACTTAAAATGACCAAATAGATGGAATTTCAGCGGCAACTGAGCTAAAAATGCGTGACATAGAGTTTTAGGGGTGACTGAAGTATAGTCACTAAAGTGGAAGCGAAATTGATCTGAGAGATAGGGAAACAATGCTCACCATGACATATCGACGCAGCGAAAAACAATCCAACGGCACTTTGCGTTAATACCATGAGAAAATTAAATTTCAATGCACCGTAACATAATGCGAAGAACATAAAAATAGTAGTAGACATTCAATTTGGGAATACAAGACACCAGTTCTTTGAGTAAAAAAATTACAGCTTTTTTGAAATTAATATTTTGGCACACTAAAATCAGTCTTTCAGTAAAATCTGGACTGTTTCCCATTCTTTATTGAAATCCTAATAACTGAAGGGAAAGTAACCCAATTCTTTGAAATTTTGCCAGTTTATTTAGCAGTCAAGGAGAACTAAAGTTTTGTTCGATGTGACTGCCATCTGCCATGATGACGGCTTCTACACGCGTTCGGAAGCTGGACACGGCGCGGATAACTTTTGGCCCTTCCAACGGCTCTACAGTTTGTTTGATGTCCCTCTTACGGGCTGCGACGCTGTTGTGGGACTCCAAGCAAGCTTTGGTCTCAATGTAAGATGAAAAATAGTTATCCAACGAATTCAGGTCATGCGAATAGGAAGGTTGAAGAATCGCATACCGGATCTGTTGAGTAAGTCAATGGTTTCACTCGACGCGTGGGTGGGAGCCGAGTCCTGTTGGAACAAGAACTTCTAATTTGAAGCCTCGGCCTTCATCCAAGGAATAATGTCTGTTTGCAAGACTACAGGTATAATTAGGCATTAATTTTTTTGCAGTCGACGAAGCAGTGAGTAAAAACGTCACCCTCACTCGAAACCAAGTTGAGACTTGGGGGTCATGACACTAGCTGGTTTCTTCGTGGTCATCGTGAGTTAAACTTCAATGCTCGAAGAGGGAATCCCGCGATCGTTACGTCTGTTACAATCCTCTACTGTAAAATTGTTCTTTTCAGGGAAGATCTTGATGGTCTATCTGTTGGTCTTCTACCCGTTGAAAACAGTCTTTCCCCTCTCTAAATGAAACTTCTTTCATTCAATTAGTTGGAAGTTGTTTCCTACTTTGTGCATGAGAGGTTGTGCTAAGGTCTTTTATCTATCTCTTGGTGAATTCTCGTAATTTTGAGACATGCATTTTTGCAATCAGTGTCAATAATAACACGGTTAGATTGGTCTTGACACTTCTTTTTAGGCTGGCTAAAAATCGGGGTTTTCGAATTCTATTTTTTCTTAGCGTGTGGGTGGCTCTGCAATTTTGGTTAGATGCATCAAAACACCCACAAACATCGTAAACTGTTTGTCTAGGATACTGAATGAATTTTTCAATAAAGGCTCGGCTTTGGTCTGTGCGATGAAGTTCATACACAGCGGAACGTCTAGACTGTTCCATTTCGTAATGTTTATGCAACGAACTGTTACTCTTGATTTCCAGCTTCATATTTCAGCATAACTGATGCGTTTCGATGTTGCATATTTTTATAGGGATCAAAAATACTAACGTTCCCAAATTGATACAATTTTACTTGAAAGACCCGGTATATTTGTAATTTTCGTCACATCTTTGAATATAATATTTCACCTTAAATGTATTTATCAGGCGGTAAAATGTCTTCGGCTATCAGTTGGGAAAAGAAATAAGCATAGCACTGGGCTCATTTTATTCAATTTTCAAGAGGATTTAATTTTCGCAATAGAATTTGATTCACATTGTCTGGAAGTATACCTCAAATATGAGTCAGACGCTGAAATATTTTTTTCGTTGGGGGCCACGTTCTCATTCACACTTGAACAATTAATAATTTAATAATTACAATTTTGCTCTGATATAATTAACGTCAGGGCTCACAGAAAAATAATTTGTTTTCTCAAGAATGAGCATCCGTTGCTGTTTGAAATTCGTGACCTAACTGAATATATATACGAATGAAAGACCAATAAATGGCCTTGGCCTTCATCCATGGAATGATTTGTCGTCGACCCAATAGAGGTCTTTATCGTCGCGGGATTATTCGACACAGCGTAGGTCAGATGTACCCAAAATGACACGATCGATAAAATGGGAAACAGATTAGACAGGGAGTCTCTCATGCGCCTGCACTCAGCGCTTCCTTAATTAAGATGAGCCGCGCGTTGAGAGGTTACGACCCTTTGGAGTTGTGGTCCGTTGGGGTTGTACTCTCTTAGAGTTGTGACCCGTTGGAGTTGTAACCTCTTGGAGTTGTGACCCGTTAGGGTTGTAACCGGTTCTGCTGTGACTCGTTGGGGTAGTGACTCATTGGGGTTGAAATCCGTTGGGTTGCGATCCGTTGGGGTTGTAAGCCGTTGGGGTTGTGACTCTTTCAGGTCACTATTAGTTGGAGATTCCGACTAGTATGAGATTCCGACTAATTGAAGGTTAAGACTTGTTAGAGATTACGACTAACTATGGTTTTCGACAATTTATCGATTTTAATTAGTGGGGGCTTACGATTAGTTGCAGTTATGATCAAGCTAGAGTAATATTTAGATTGGGCTAGGACTAATTAGGGGTTTAATTAGTTTGAGTTTGTACTTGTTCGGAGTTATGAGTAGGTATGAGTTACGTCTAATTGAGGCTGACTGGCAGCGGTTTACACTACCTGGAGGTTCCGTAAGGTTGAAGTTACGAATAGTTGGAGTTACTAGTTGAAGTTACGACTAGTTGGAGTTAAGACTAGTTGGAGTTACTAGTTGAAGTTACGACTAGTTGGAGTTACGACTAGTTGGAGTTACGACTCGTTAGAGTTACGTCTAATTGGAGTTACGACTATTTGGGTTTACGACTAACTGGAGTTACGACTAATTAGAATTACGATTAGTTACGGTTTACGCTATGTAGTCAAGGGTTACGACAAGTTGTGGCCGGGCGGAGGGACTGCTCGAGCACCGTAAATTAGGCTGCCGTCGCAGAACTGATGACTTCATAGGCCTGATGTGCCCTCAGTTATTGGTCGTAAACATCCACAGCTGCGCCAGCCGAAGAACGGCTAGATTTACCCTAAAGTTTCTCCCCAGCCATTCAGAAATAAGTGCAACTTGAGGTGATTTGGCTTCCTTTTATGCGAGTGAGCAAAGAAGTCCTCAGGGGCATTTGAAGGCTTATGCTATGTTTAATATAGTGGCTATAAAATGAAGCCAGCGCCTTTTTTAGCATTAAAATAAGAGATTACTCCCATTCTACTGCTCAGAAAGGTAGATAGAATCATTTTAGATGTGTGTTTATGCAAGCTTAACGATGCTGAAAATTTCATTAGAATTAATTTCTTAAATTTAATTGATTATGAGAGCCTTGATCTGAAATCACAATCCATGGTTTTTTATAACTGAATGAAATGGAGCTACCTGTAAAAGGATCAGAAATAAACACCAGCTGGTAACTGATCTCGAATAAAACGCGGTCATGTGTCGTAAAATCCGTAGTTCAAATGAGCAAAAGCTGTGGCAGCTGTCTAAGCAGCTGTTCATGCAGGGCAGCTGTTCATGCAAGCAGCTGTTCATGCAGGGCAGCTGTTCATGCAAGTAGCTGTTCATGCAGGGCAGCTGTTCATGCTAGCAGCTGTTCATGCAAGCAGCTGTTCATGCAAGCAGCTGTTCATGCAGGGCAGCTGTTCATGCAAGCAGCTGTTCATGCAAGCAGCTGTTCATGCAAGCAGCTGTTCATGCAGGGCAGCTGTTCATGCAAGCAGCTGTTCATGCAGGGCAGCTGTTCATGCAAGCAGCTGTTCATGCAGGGCAGCTGTTCATGCAAGCAGCTGTTCATGCAGCTTTGCCATATTGACCCTTATCTAACAAAATATTCAAATTTGTCCATTATGTTGCCTAAGCTATACATTTTCTACTTTTTTAAAATGTCACTTGGTTTTATGGACTATTCTGCATTTGATACCTCTCATGGTTGCGAGATGATTGGTGTTTCCTATGTCCAAATTCTACATTAAAAAAGACCAAATTTGAAATTTTGGGTATAGAGAAGAACAGTCTAGTAACTTGTTTCGCTAAACTAGAGTTGGGCTACACAATTGCCAGCTTTGTGACGACGTTGAGCCATTCGAGTAGTGAGGAGCAAAATAAGTTCAGATCCAGCGTATCTACTCACCTGTAACAAAGATATTCTTATGAAATAGTGACCGAGGCTGAACTCGACTGTTAATGCTCATAGACAGCTGGAGAACAAACTACGGCCTGAACTGCTCAATTCTGTAGATCAAGTAAAAAAAGTTGATGTAAGCAATAAAATAATCGCAAATTCAAGTTTCAACGCACATCGGTCACAAATGAGCAATGGTTGTGTATTCTAAGCTTGCACTGAACCATGAAGATTCTTGATGCATCAGTATGTGCTAATTAACTTGTCTTTTGTTATTCTGTATTCTTCTAATTACCGCCAATTCAAAGTGGATTAAAGTTTACCTAAAGTTGATGAGTGAAGTGGTGCGTCTTGGAGAAAGAATTCTCCTACGCCAAAGTAAAGTCAAAAGCTAATAAAAATATTGAGCTTCTTTCATTGTAGCTTTACTTTCAGAATTAATTTTAGTTTTTAAAGCTTTCGACAAAGTTATGAGCGATTTAGTGTTCGGTTGTCATATTTTTTCTGCAGTGATAGAGGCCAGAGTCCACTTGGAAGGCCCCTTCCTTCCCTCACCTCGCCCTCGGCCTCGCTTTGCCGCACTGGGCCGCAATTTTCTCAAGGTTTCAGTGTTTATGAACATGCGGCAAAATATTTGGGTGTTGTAATTTGAGCAGCTCTGCCGTATAATAGAGGCAAACAGATTCCCTCCAGCTGAAGCCTTGAGCGGGGGGTGGATGAAGAACAGTGACTAGTGAGTCACTGTAGGATGACTGGATTACAGTGAAGGGGAAATGAAGGTGCAAGACTGACCGCCTTCGAGAATGGAGGTGGAGGAAATTGCAATTGTTGAAGTAAGTGGATGAAGGCTCGACTACAGTGGATGATGGTAGAAGAGTGACATGTTTCAGATTCTCGCGATGGATGACGGTGAGGTTGCGGATGTTGGCAGAAGAGTGCCATGGTGTTGGTTCTCCCAAAAATGGAAGCCTAATTTTACAAAGCCGCGAACACGGAAGCAAATTGTTGGAAGGAGCTCAATCCGCGCAACGGCTTTAGGCAGTTGCAGAGCGAAAAAATTTGCCCCAAAGATTTAGCTTCCTGAAATGAGCTTTAGAATAAAAACTCGAAAAAATGCAGTTATACTCGAAATTCCGGAAACATTTTTCCTTGTGTTTTACAGTTGAAAGGTGGGTTAAGAAGGGAGAGTTAGAGTCACAAAGGAGCAAGACTAATTCGATTACTTAAAATTCCTCTGATATACGTTAATGAACCACTTTTAATTTCAAATTTTCTAATGAAACTCAACGTTTACACCTAACGATAAACATATATAAGTTTAATGGGGATAGCAATGATGGAAATACTCTAAAGAAACCTACACGATAAGAGCAATTTTGGCAGCTATGATAACAGTCAGGACCAGCCACATTTAAGAATAATATTTAACTTTCCTTCCTCTACCACAATTTTTCTTAATCCTTCTTTGAGAAGCTGCACACAGCGGTACATATCAAGCATCGAGACATTTCGAGAATAATTTGGCTTCATTTACCTATACTCCAAAGGTAACTTTGGGAAAAATGTTTTATTTACAGATGAATCTTTCATTTTGTTTTGTAATGTTTCCACGTTGACTATCCAGCACAACTTGTGTTTACTATTTTCCCCATTTTGATTTTATTCTCGAAACCGTTCTGGGATATATGCATGAAACGCCCGTTCTACAAATAAGGGTTAGAATTGATGATTAAAATACACTTCTCGGCCAAAATGATTGTTGCCCTGTGATAAAATCTCAATTTTATTTGAACAACTTTTTACGCACAGGCTGCCTCAACGCGAAGGGCAAGTTATAGGTCTGTACCGGGCTGGGAAAGCTCTTGAGAAACGTTTCAATTGATGGCCATGAGAGTTAGGACTGAGCAAAGAACAATTGCTTTTTGGAAAAAAGCTGGTGATATGTAAAAATTTAGGGATAATCGTAACAGCGCTAAAATTTTGAATACTCGCGACAGGCGTTTCTTGAAGCGATTGGTAAAAGCAAACCAGAGGAAAATTTGTCAGCAGTTGACTAACATGTTCAACGAAGGTCTTGAGAAAAGTTCTGCACTCCAAGCGACGAAAATTGAAGGAAATGGGTCTAAGGAGTTTTGGCCTCTCGAGGAAACAATTGACGAGTGGTACTAATTAAACAAAACGGCTTCATTTCCAAAAGATCACGAAGCTTATAGTCTGTAGCGCAATGGAAACATGTTCTTTGGTCAGATGTATCGGAGCTCGCATTGTTTCACGAAGAAGGCAGGGGCCCATGAAGTGAGGTGAGGAGCCCATGAAGCTTAGATCCTTAAGTGTCGCTCCGGCGAGCACTGTAATGATCTGGGGTGCTTCACATGGTCGGGATTAGGTTTGGCAACCTTGTGCAGCATTAAATTAAATATAAGGATTAAATGAACATCACAAGTGACCAAGATCAATTGTTTATGGATTGTTTTCCTGATGGTTCCCATACTTGTAAGACGGCAACGTTTACATCCACCGGTCTCATGAAGTGCTTGTTTAGTACTGGGATCACGAGGGATCATTTGCTTATCTGAAGAAGCCTATACAGTCTCTTGATTTAAACGCTATCAAAAGCAATTGGGCCGTGAGCCTCTACTCCTTTTCCTTCTTCGTTGAAAGATCTTTCTCAGAGCTTTCTGAGCTTTCACTATGGAGAAATTTTCGTGCAGACCACTAGCAAAATTTCGTGAGAAATTATACCTAACGGAGGGAAAACGGTAATAATGTAAAAGGTGATCCAATAAATTAATACACTAGACTTGATTGTCATCGCATCCACATTTCTTCAAGGTGCGACAAACTTGGGTAGTGTACGCCTGTATCTGGGCCAGATGTTGAAACAATTTACGTCATCGTAGAGGTACAATTTGCAGCGTAAGTTCTGTTGTTGGCTTGACTTGGCTGCGTGTTGTAATTCTTATGAAAATTTATATGCTTGGGTTTTTTTTATTGAGCAACTGATAGAAATACAGGGTTGTCATACGATTTGAGCTTAAATTGTGTTTGAAAAACAGCTCATATTTGAAGATTTTGGTAAGCAAAAGTGGCATGTAGCATCTCGCTGCCTACTATGGCGCTTCGATGAGGTCAATTGCTAGCAAATCCACCTCCTGGTTTAGAAAGGTTGAGCTTCCGACGATTGAGCCCGTCGGCGACCGAAAAATGAATATTGGTTGAGAAAAAGGAACGCCAGTTTCTGCTTGAGAATAATTTAGTACTGTTGGGCTCGATATCCATGCACAAGCCAGCTTAGTGCGTCGAATAGTCCAAAAGATGATTTCCTGGAAAGTCATTGTGGTAACGATGACTCTTGCTAAACTTATAGACAAGGAATGCATGCTATATGCAACGACTGTCACCTGACAGTTCAAAAGCATTGTCAGACATGATGAGGATAATTGAGGCAGGTACAACCAGACTTCAGCTAATTTGTAAGTACGAGTACTTTAGTTTGAATCGAAACGAAGTAACGAGAAAAATAAATGACAATGTGGTCTTGCTTTTCACATATTCTTTCGAAACTCAAAGTCAATATTACATTTGGGTATGTGTCCTGAACACTTCTGTAAAGTTTTGCAGATATTATGGACGAAATAGAGGACCAGCAGTGGCTGACTCAATCACCCTTAACTTAAAACATAGAAGTGGAAAAGGTTCCTGCAAGATATCATCTCCCTGTTTCTATTTCCACTGCTTAGGGCTACTGCAATAGTGTGATAAACATAATGTTGGGAATCAGTATGGAGAACAGAGAAATCCTGCAGCTGCACGTGCCTGGGCTGATGATGAGCTGCAGCATTTGCAAAGGTTAGCAAGTTTGCCCTCAAAAATAAAGCAAAGACTAA
The DNA here is from genome assembly GCA_014220935.1 of Platorchestia sp. MABIK. NCBI lineage: Eukaryota > Metazoa > Arthropoda > Malacostraca > Amphipoda > Talitridae > Platorchestia > Platorchestia sp. MABIK. The sequence goes on along the minus strand of JACJUY010000106.1, from coordinate 193,547 downwards.
CTGGAATATCAAGTCATCAGAAAGCTGCTCTCGAGAATAAGAGAAATAAGAGAATAAGAGAGACACTCTCAATAATTCTAAAGGTTAATCAGGATCAATACAAATTGATCGCCGTAAAACATGATGTACATGTACATCACATTCGTGTTACGATGCTAATGTTTCTATTTTTACTGCATAGTCGAATAAATCTCAATCCATCACGCATCGAAGTATTTATTCGAATCATAAATCGTAACTCCGAGTGTCATTTTGAAGACACCGATTTCACATTGACGAAGAACTGTTGAAGTTTCAAGGCTCCAAGGTACGAAATCAACAATTGAAAACCTGACGTTAGAAGCAATTTTAACTCGTTGACTGCGAATTGGTATAAATGTGCACCAAAAGGTAAATTGCTTATTTACGTACCAGTATAAATGAATAGCATTTCATTTGTTTTGCAACCTTTATAAAATTACTGTTATTTTACGAGATAAAATGTTTTTGAGGAATTACATTCTTCATTTTTCTAAAAAGGATAGATATATGTTCGAGCAATATAGTCGATTTCCCAATTCTACTATTCACTGCCTAACCAAACCAACAGTCTCAACTGCGGAAATGCAGTGAACGTGTTGAAGGTTTAAGCAATCTGAAAGAAGGTTCAAGTAATGTCATCATGCAAATTTGGAATGACAGCAATGCAATGCGTTGTGTGAAACAGAAGGGTGACAGTTTTGGTGCTAAATGTTTG
>JACJUY010000106.1:181551-192299 GCA_014220935.1 Platorchestia sp. MABIK | reverse complement strand
GAGGTTACTGCGGGCGAGATGGTCCGGCTTGCAGCCAATGTATCTTGCCAGCGTCGTAAATCCGAGCCCGGTCCAGCAAACACAGCTGAGACGACGCTGCATCCGCTTCCGACCGTCGCCAAAATTATTCACAGATCGTAATGCACAGCGCCGAATATTGCAGTGGCTGCTCTACTTCTAGAATATCTTCGCTTAAATCCAAGTGTTATTGAATCGCTAGAGCGGCTGAGGAAATGAAATGGTGTTGAAGGCAAACGTTTGTACAGGTTGTGTATCGGAGAACTAATGTGATCAATTTTGTAACCTTTCACAAAAAAAGACGTACTTCGTATACGATGATATTTACGTATGTTACTGTTGGAATCGGAAATAATAATGTAAGATGGTATATAATTCAGAAATGTGGGACGCAGTTCAATTGTAGAAAGGCTGTAAACGCTGAAGATGACCTCCTTTCTTTGGATTAACTTCGAGTGGGAAAATGAGTGAAAAACAAATTGAAACTACAATCTTTGAATTTCTGCGAGAGAAAATTCACACGCCCGCTAGGAATAATGAATATAGCCGCTCGAAAACTGTCATTTCAGTCTTATTTAAATAATAAAACCTCCGCAATCTATGTCAGCTCGTAAATTTTCCTGAGCTTACGCCCAAACTGAGCTCAATCAATACCTGGACAGCTGTGTCGGAGAGAAGTTCACTTCCATTCTCAAATTGTGCATTAGCATTTGCTGTTATTAAACTTCCTGAATATTTTACGAGGTTCGGAAACCTCAGAAAGAAATGGAATCAATGTCCTAAAATACCGGAACAACAAGTCTAGAAATTCAGAACAACGATTATGAACTACCTCCTCTACAGCGTTCAAATCTCTCAACTTGACGCTGCGAGAATTAATTGGATTTTGAATGAATTTTTGGAACAATCTCACGGATAAGAGTTGAGAAGTACATTTAAAGGAGCAGGCAACTCTTGCGATAAACTTCCAGCGAAGTCCTCAAGAGCTCCAGAAGAAAGGCTTGACAAGCTCCCATCGATTGGTTTTACAGTGATCGGTCCCTGGGACCACGGAACTGCCCTCCTCTTTTGGTTCAATTACCCGGACAACTCGCTCCATTACACGCGTGTTCGAGTCTTTAGACTTTTGCTGGAGCTTTACGATGGCCCACTAAAACTCCCAATTAATAAGATCATTAGTTAGCACAGAACAAACGCGCTGGCTAAAGTTTTTGCGGCAACTTCAACTGTTACTCGCGAGGGAAGTGGAGGTGGTGCGGCGTTTCAATGACGCTCTACGAGACCAAAAAACTTTGGCTTCGCTCAAAGGAGAACGGCTGTGTTTACTCTCGTATCTACTTTAAAAGAGAAAAACTGAACAACGTAGGGTAAGACAAACGCTCTGTAAATGACCGTTGTATTCAAGTGGAGCAATGATTTCGAGTTATGTTGGCGTTTTCAATGCCACTAATAAGGAAAGATTCTTCTGCAGTATGTTCAACTAATGCGCAAGTTCATCTCAGCTTCTTGAAACCCATATATTTCGATTTAAACTGCTGTTCCTCTGGTTTAAATTTGTTAGCCGCTTTTGAACTCCTGACAAAGTGCGAAGCGATGAGTTAAAAAAGTAATAGTTTGAACTCTCCATTATGGAGTACAATTTTTACAATCATGATATATAATATTGATTAGGGAGTTGTAGGGCACGATATCTAAATGATTCAACGTGTTATATTATTACTAGCTGCATGTGTTATCAATCGATGCAAGTTAATTCTACATCACAGAAATTTCTTGTTGATAGTAACGCTTTTTTAAACACAGCTTCTTCAAAAACCAGAGGACGTTTGGTCAATCCTATGTGTCGATATCAAATATTTGTGTTCTGAAGAAACGTGGAACAATTTAAACGTCCAAACAGATAAGAACCGATACTGCTCGTGCCTAAGGCACAGCAAGGACGAGCAGTTGTTGCCTGAAACAGAAGATTCATACGGCCAAGTCAAATCTGTTGACTCAGTTGAGTCACATCTACAGAGTAAAATTCAACTTTAGCAAAACAATTAAATTTGTCCAAATAAGTTGCTGCAGCAGTTTGGGCTGTGCGTACTTTACAGCTGCGCAAATTTCGCATCTGCTGCGAAATTTGCAAATGGAGGAGCAAAGCTTATGAGACGGCGCTCTCGGCAGCGCCAGGAACACAAGTTGCATCTCGCATAAATTAATGCTGAAGTTGCGCGTGCATCGCGCACCGCAGCGACGTGGGTTTCTTGTGCACATCAGAAGATTTGCTTCATAAAATGAAAGCCGGAACATGTTGCGTTCCTCGGCGAACGTCAGCGTGGAGCTCGTCTTTTGCCTCAACTGCCGAGATTTTCCCCGCAGCAGTTTCTCTAATTGGAGCTTTTTGTTGTACGACGGATGTTCTACATGAGGCCATTAGATGTTCGCCGCATTTTCACGATGTATTTCTCCCACTAAATCGGCTAGTTGACTTGAAAAATTCAGCTAATTGAAAGCGAAATTAAAGGCGAACATGGCTTGCGTAGGCACCAATTACGTGATCTAGCTTACCTACTGTGCACCATGACTCCAATGCACGCGTAGTTAAGAGAATAAAAGGAACACGGACTACGTGTTCACATGTTAGCGTCTGAAACAGAATACACGAGACCATACGAATGCTTAAGGTTCCATCAGTGTAATGTAACATTGTATGATTGGTTCTGTTTTTCTTTTTTTTCGTTGGTTTTTTTTTGAAGAAAATTCTCACAGATCAACGAGATGGAGCGACGCTTCTTCAAAATGGACAGGTATTTATCAATAAAGCTTGTAAACTTGTATAATAATTGAGAAAATATTTAATGATAATCACAGCCAATGGGCATCAAACGAACGATCATCAAAATGAAATCACTCAACTCATATTTCAGTTTACAGAAAAATAAGAAATGAAATTACAACGCACTCAGTACAAGAATACGAGTAAGTTCTATTCTGTTTTGATCATATGATATCAAACATACGTGGTCGAATGGAAAAAAAGTTCCCTGCATAGGTCGTAAAAAAATCAAGTACTTTCCAAACGTTGGCCTAGTTTTGCACTGGAATTAAATACCAAACAGCGATCTACCGTTTCTTACGTTCTTCAATATCGTAACAGAGTTTCTTGTTGCGTCTCAAGGCTAGGAGATCGAGAACTAAGGCTGCCCCACACTCATGGTCGTTGAAGTAATGACATAAAAGAATCAGCTATAGCCTCTGTTTTGTCGTTTCGACTCAAACGTAAAGCCCGAACGCTAGTTCCGTACACCTTTGAGGTTTCGTTTCGACTTTTCTCGCTTGGTCTTTGATCGATTTGGAGTACCAAACACAGCACATGGCGAAAGAGTTTTCTCTGCTTGAGACAACCAGCTAGTACTGTAGAAGTTGTAGTCAAGATCTTCAAGATCTTGAAAATCAAAATTTTGATAAACTCGAGTTTGGCAGCAGGGCTTTCAAAACTGTCACAGGATTCTGCCTGTGTCCCAGATCGATTATTTGATTAACAAAATCGAATTAACCTGTTTGTCGAACAAAATTTACTTTAATTTGAGAGCGATTTCCCTTCTTTCTTCTGACAATATGTAATTAACTAGAATAGTCTAATAGATAAATCTTTAAATGAGACTGATGCGTCAATACTGCGAAACCACGCATTATGAGACAAGGGTATTTTAAACTCACTTATACATCTTGCTCCGCAATTTCATCAAACAAAGGTAGATGTGCAATATTGACGTTACATTTCGACACTGTATCCTTCCTTCAACAATGTGGATTGCTCAGCGTGCCACACGCTTTCGTTTGCCTTAATTCTAGAAAAAAACAATTTGGTGTGTTTGTAGCAAGCACCTTAGCACCGATCCCTCATGCATTGACGTTACGAAACACGAGCCCGTTGTGGAAGACTTGATAGGCAAAACAATGATTTGTTTTTGAAGAAAATCTAGTCACATCGATAGCGATTCGCTTATCCACCATGACCATCTCGCTGGTTTGTTGGATGTTGTCATGCGTAGTGGAGGTTGACAAGAATCCAGCCCCTCATTCTGCTATGCTTGTTTGGCTGCTTTCTTAACTGCTCGGTTCGCAAAAAAGTTCATTTATGGGATAAAACACTTTCCTCGTATTGTGGAAAACTCGTATTAGCTGAGCTTCTGTGTGTTTCACACTCTTGGAATAAAAAAGTGGATCACGGCTCATTTTTTTTATTCTGCTAGTGGAGTCGATATAAGTAAGCTGTCGTGGCTGACAGGTACTCAACGCAGCCATGATAAACCTCCGCACACGCGACCTCAGAAACACAAATTTAGCGTAAAAAACCTTTTCTATTATGGCGATTTATCGTAAAATTATGACTCACTCTCTTTTTTTGCGTTTTCATTGTAGTAATAGTAAATATTAAATGAGAATGTGAGAATATTTCTAAACGTGGTTGCGGAACATTCTTCATGCCATTGGAGGCAGTGTACATGAATAAAGCCTGGTAAGAACAATTGACGGAGAGAAAAGATAGCAGCGGAGAGAGGAAGCTGCCGCCGGTCATGCCTGCGACTTGTCTAATACCGTCTAAGGCAGTCCACTGCCCCCAAAAGGCCGGACTGGCGCATCCAAATGGGCCGGTCGCCAGGCTGTGTTCACTAATGGACCGGTTCGACGAACACAAGCGGTCGCCATTCCATCGATCAGCGGAAAATTTGTGAAATTGACTGCTCGGTCTAGACTGCTCAATCAGGGTCATCAATATCGAGGCTTAACTGAGCTGAAATGCCGTTTAAATATCTCCTGAATTACTCATTTTGACTTCACAATGAATAGAAGAGCTAATGATTTGTTGATGTTCATACAGGGAGATCTATGAGCATTCGCAAACACCAAAAAACTAAAATTAACAGTTTTCATTTTCGTTCTGATTCGAGCAAATAATGGTCACAATTATTGTGGGACGGTTGTACTATGAAAGTACATTGTTTGAGCCTTGAATAAAGCTTCCATTGAACCGAAAATTTTGGCAAGGATCTAAAAATTAAAATGAACTGCCGATGAAGTTTAAGAGAGAATTAAGAAAACAAGATAATTGAACCTAAACTTTTTTTGAACCTGAAATTGAGGGTCGCGTGGATTCAGTAATTGTGGGCAAATAAATTTTAAAAATTTCGTACAATCACGAAAATGTTAACTCATGTTAAATAAAAATTTCAAAACCTTCAACTAATTTAAACGTGAATTAAAGCAATCACTATTTAATAAAGTTAAGGAACAATTGGGTCGCAGCACATTTATGTGTATTGTAGACACCCAAAAAAGTATCACAAGCCCACAAGCAACCACTGTTCTACTGCCGACCTACAGGAAAGTATTCATTTATTCAGATAGCGTTTAGCCTTGAGGAAACATTGCTTAATTTTTGTTTTCTAAGCCTGTCCGTTTTTGTTCATCCTATGTAGACTGCGAAAGGAGAACAGCTCAAGCGCAGCCCGATTTGGCCGAGAACATAACCTCTGCTCCGGGCTTCTCGCAGGACGCGCCAGCAGCGCTATGCTGTACAATTAGCAGCGATGTGGCCTTTGTTTTGCCAGCCAATATTTAGAAGGAGATCGGCGGCGCTCTCTTGTCTACCGGCCCTTGCGCCCTCGGAGATGTTAGAATATCGTCACGATTGCCGGAGAACAGGCTGAATAAAAAAACGTGTGAACTTTTAAGAAACAAATTTACTATAAATGTTGATAAAGCTATCTGTTTCGTCTAAAGCTGGACCCGTTGAAGAATTTGAGGCCTACATGCGAGAAGCATCCATTGATCCATCGATTTTCAACAAGTTTTGGGAAAACAGCTGTTCTCGGGGAGAAATAAAAAGTGCCTATAGAAATATCAAGAGTGAGTGATTATAATGGGTGATCAAAAGAGAACCAAAACAACGAAGGCCAGAATTCATTCCGCACAAGGCCTTGCGGAACGTTTTGTGCTTCTGGAACGATACTTCCAGCTAACTAGAGCGTGCTGTACAACAGCACGCTCTTATACAGCATCTGACATGTGTCGCTATAGGTGAAGATGTTTAATTAAAAGCATTGAGAAGATTCAGATACTAGTTATCTTCTCAGTTTATTTAAAAAAATTCAACACTCAATGTAACAAGATCTATTCTTGTTTGAATCCGTCTTCCCCGATCCAGTCTGCAGGGTCAGAAGAACGACAACGAAGAACTAGTTTATTGAACTCTAAACTATTAAGTAAACCTGGAAGAAATATCGTAGTGGCACAAGGCGCTCCGTATTCAGTAGGGACGGTCGCTAGAGAGAGGGAGAAAGAACATCGGCAGCTGTCCCCTCACGTAACCTACAACAAAAAAGAGGGAATCTAAATGCCCAAGATTAACATAAACGTATGCAAAACCAGAATAAATGAATCCTCACGACGTGACACTTCACACTGATTCAGCCTACATGCTTTCAAAGTTAATAACGGCATAAACAACTTCGGAGGGCGTTTCGATGTAGCGCAGAGGAAAGACCACAAGAAAATACTAACCACGGGTTTGCGCGTAGATTAGCCCAACTTGATCTAAATAGCCAAGGTTTTAGAATACTGCCCACTACACTCAGGAAAGTAAATATTTACTTCCTTACTGAAAAAATTTTGTTAAATGTTCAAAACGATTAAATTGTTTTCGTACTGAATGAACGCTGAAGCAACTAGAGGACCAATTTTGCAGAGTATCAGTTTACCAAACAAACAAAACTTGTACATGTGAAACATGTACGTGAGAACAATGGCGCAGCATTTCGCTCTCAAAAATCGTTTGGCTATTTTAATAGTACATTCACTGTCATTATACCCTCACTCACAGAACAACACTATGTGCTCGAACAAAATTTTGGTGTGGTGAGTCCTCTTTCGCAGTGGTTGACGGCCTCCGAATGTTGGATGTTAGTTGCGTTCTTCTGCAACGGCGAGATCATCAAGGAAATATCCTAAAATTGGAGGAAATTAAAAAATTTGGTCGTAAAACTTAGATGAAACATTATTAAAACTTATCATCTTGTGCGATGAAATTACGCATTGTTTTGGTTTCAGAGCGAACCAACTTCACTTCCATCTCAATGACGGTCTTTCTCTCAACACCACAACTGTGCTGGCAGAAAATCTTGCCGCCTTCCATCACTGTCGTAACAGCTACAAAATTATCCATCGGTGGAATGTTCGCTGAACTCAGATAAAATTTTCTCACGCAGTGCAAAAGCGTGAGGGATATCTCGGTACTTATTCATGAAAAGTTAATCGTTTGAATACAGTAGTTCGGAAATCTGTCCAACGATCAGAAGACATAACCCTGATTAACATATGTTTGTACAAATGGCACATGATATTTATCTTCAGCTGCCCCAAGCGTTCGCTGATGACTGGACATCGTTTGGGCGCAAATATTTATGCTCCATTGGGAGAAAAAACCTAGTTCATTATTTTCTCATATTAGAAAGAATTATTTGATCGACATTCTATCATTTGGGCACACAACATCTACTTTTGCGGTGCAATCTATATGCATCTATACAGAAAATTATATTGCCGAATGATACAGAATTTTACCGTAAGCTTTGCTAGGTAATTTTGCTTGAGTCGCGAGAAGAGGCATTTGGTAAGGGAATAGTGACTGGTGGGTGTTTATGACGGTGGGCTCGGTCGTTAATGTGGGCCAGACGGAATAAGTCCAGGCGACAGCGGGACATAAGCTTCCTGGGCTGCACAAATCTGGGACTCGGGTGTTGCTGGCCCAGAGCCAGACGCTTGTTGCATCGGGACTCGGGAGATCAGGGAGGGCTTCATGATTAGTGGCGATGACGGTCGAAGACAAGGGTAGGAGCGGGGTGGCGGGCGCTCAGAGGGAGGTTCCCAGACAAGGAAAAAGGCGCAAGAAATGATGGGAGTTGTGGGGCAATAGAAGCTCAACGAGACACACAGGGTCGAAGGAATCGTTCTCAACACATACTGACGAACTTGTTAGAATGGTGAGGTTATGCGTTATGCCTGGTGAAGAATTTTGAGAAATCCTGCTGCTTGGCAGTTGAACGTTCATTGAGTTACATGGTCTGTTGAACTACATGGCGATATCGTGTCTATTACAAAATGTGTTATGCGTACACAGAAGAAAGGAAACTAAAAGAGTGAGGGAAAGGTGCCTATCGAAGCTCAGAGGAATAAGTTGCTGCTTGAATAATGCTCTGATAATAGAGAAACTTTAATCATGAGTGAAGCATCAATGAATCAGTTATAATTCATTTCTAACCCTCACATCCATATTTTAACACAACATAATTCTTAACAGTCTACATTGATGAGCAGGAAATCGAGTTGTGAAAAGTATGAGACAATGAAAATTTGTGCACCCTTGAAATCTGCAAGATCGAAGTGTGATCTGCGAGTGAGCAGAACATGGCAAAGCTGACCGTGAAGTCAACCTACGACTCTAACAGTGCATGATGGATTGTATATTACGTGAAAATGTATGGAAATTGTGATGGATGTGGACGTTTGCTGTCAACGCGCTCATGAATATTTGAACGAAGAATGCTGTCACGCAGGCAGCAAATGTTGGTGATGACGTAAGCATGGCAAACGATGAAAGATTCAGAGTCATCCTTGAGTTCGTGAGCTGATTTGATGGGATGGGAACGCAAGCCTGTGGGAAAAGCTACAAACAAGAATTGCAGAAAGAGAAGGAATAAAAGTATCACCAATCCAAAATGAGTGTGAATAAATAAGAAACTAATTGACAAACGTCGTGAACCTAAACACTTCGTTTGCTCAAACTTGATCTGCTGGTTTTATATCCAAAATATTCGTCTATGTTAGGCTTCAGTTAAACTTTTGTGGGAAGCGTACAAAGTTTGTTTCTGATAGCGATGCTGCATTGTCTGATGTTCAGAGCCTTCAGTGATTTCTTCTTGTGCTTTGCACCTAAAAACCTGCATATCATAAACTGGCTCGCAGATAACTTTTTCGGCAATTCTTTCTCCTTTGTCTGCCAGAAACCAAATCCATCACATCGATGGCGCTTTTTCTGCAGGCTAAAGTTTAATGTCATCGCCGCTAGAGTTTGGTCGGATGCCTTCAGCAAAAAGATGCTCCTGATGCGGAGCGATTGACTCGACAGCTCGAAACCATTCGATCGAGTAGCTATTGCTGCACTTCTGAATCCGCGTTTGTTGATCAAAGTAAAGTTCAAGTAAAAATCAAATCCACAGCGTTATCCAGGATTGTTTTATATCTCTGTTTTTTGCAAATGAGTTAGCGTACAAAGACAAAATGAAGGTAATTTTTGTTCGGTATTAGTTCCAAATCAGACAATCTAAATAAGTGGGCTACATGCTCAAAAATTCATTTTCGGTCGAGAGCTCGAAGGGTGAGGTTGGTGCTCATCATGTTATTGTTTGTCGCAGTGTGCCGTGAAGAAACTTGAAATTCAAAATGGAAAGCCATTAAAAGTAAAGAAGGAACTTGAGCGAATTGAATTGACTTGGTTGAGATGGGTTTGTGATTGTCGGACACCGTAATAATCCATAAAGGTTTTTGGTTCAAGAACGGTGCATTGAATCTAACTTCTCACAGCGAAAATAACAAACTACAGTTGATCCTTGACTCAAATCACATCACCATCATCTCTGTGCAAACGATTTACGAAATATTAAACAAATTTGAAGAGCTGCCAAATTATCATACACTCGAAAACTGGCCTCTGCATGGGGCCAACCTTAATAAATAAAGTAAGTTCAGATGTGTTAGAAAAACACATCTAGGAATCATTTCTCTTTCATTCTCCACTCCCGCGAAGCGTGGTACGAAGTGTGTGGGTGTAATGGATGTAAAGTAGCTGGATGTATTCAATAAAAAAGTAAAGTCCTGCTTTTTAGAATGAAAAGATGACCGGCGTAACAAACGGAGAGTTCAATCTTATAAGTGACATTTCCAAGAAATTTATTAAATTCAACTACAGGCTTCAGACGCACGGCTTCGATTTGAGTAAAATCGAACCGGGAGCCGCGCTCGTGGAGAGCATTTAAGCTACGTTGCTGCCTTACTTTCTAAAAAATTACTCGCTTACGATCATAAACGCAAAAACGACTTTGTGAATTTTTGGGTGGATAACATTTAAGATCAGGGATCTTTCTTAGTTGGAGGCACAAAACAAACAAATATAGTTAAAGTACAGTGAATTATTTAGTCCCGTGTAACGTTTCAAAGTGACTCTGCGTAGGCGAGAGAATACTAGAACTTTGCGAGAGATGACCATTACTAGATAATGTTACGAAGAAAACTGCTGAAGCTACTAGTGAATGATCATTCTTAAAATGTAGGTTTTATTATAGATTAGCCTAACTCTAAATACGAATCGTACAATTTCAATAGGTCTAAAAGTTTTCGTGACGATCCAAATATAGCATTTCCCGTTTTTTACATGCATTTTTTCACGAGATTTGAAATTTCTATTGAAGAAAAAAAATAGCAAACGCAATAAAAAACCTTAATTACAATTTTTGATTTATGATAAATGTTACAATTACCAACGAAAATCTGGATAGTATTCGTAGCATAAGATAAAACCATACAGCGTGTCCATAAAGTCTCTTTGCTATTTCAGAAATTTATTACAAATGCAATTGATAAGATATTTTATTCAGATTTGTTCTGTTGTATTCAGTGTTTAATGC
>JACJUY010000106.1:137296-176923 GCA_014220935.1 Platorchestia sp. MABIK | reverse complement strand
GCTTATTGAGCGCCTCATGACCAGAGACACCATTCACGTGTTGTGGGGCGTGTGCCGTCGCGTCTCCAGTCAATTCCTGGAGAAACGCAATCAAAAATTCTCGTTGTTACCCGTACTCGTAAATGTTCCTTTATTTCGAGAATTTTGCCTCACCTACTCTTGAGAAAGAAAATTTCGTTCAAATTTTATCTCGCTTGTTTGAATTTTGTTTCTTAGCAGTTTTTAGTATTAGAGGAATATGACTTGTAAAAAAGTTAAAACAGAAAATGTCGTCCACACACACACACACTGCCAAATTTTAACATAACTTCTAACCAATAAACTAAAATGGGCTCGTGGAAAATTCAGACGATAAACCTGTGTTGCTCCTCGTGTTGAATTTGAGAAGTAAAAGTCAGCATAATATTTTTTTCAGGCTGGAAAAGCAGCCATCAGTTTCCAAAGTTTGCACAAGAACTCAACTAAGTATTGTGAAAGTCTCATTCCATCATATAATCAATTTATCAGCGCTACAATTAACGACCCTATTGAATGAGAAACGAAAACATTTACTTTGGCTCATTTCAAAACTATCTTACTTATTATTGCTTTCTCTGATTTTATCGTTCCTGCTCGACAACTCATACCCTGTGTTTTTACGATGTACTTTTCTATCCTGTGTTTTTACGATGCGCTTTCTACTTTGCACTTCCCACTTTATGTATCGAACCAGACCTACCACTTTCTACATTGATATTCTACTTTATACACTCAATTCTGCAGACCTAAACCTAGGTTTGAAACCATTATCAGTGATATCGTACTTGAATAAGTACGATATGCAGAGGAACAGATCATTAGATGATGACATAGAACACAGTTCTGAGTGCTCCTAGGCTAGCGCAGAAGACAGTGACTGCGGCCCGGCTGCCTTCACTAACTCTGGAATAAGTCGGTCGTGTGTGTGGACTCTTATTTTCCGCACTTGAAAATTTTTCTCATGAGAAACAACGAGCTTATGTTCTATAACTTGAATTAAAACGGATATGGGACGTAATATCTGTCCACGAGCTTGCTAACTTATACTCTCTATGCATCCTGTAGAGACTGAACTATATGTACAATGCAACAAAGATAAACAATTTTGCATTTAGTGTACAAAACATGCACCTTACAAGCTCATTTGAGATGAAATAAAACTACGATATTTATTTGTTTTACATCGGTAACAAAACTCACAATTTCTACGAATATGTTTTCCTTTGGGATCTGAAAGTGAGCATTGAGTTGGAATTTGCTGGAACTCTAGCTGGCGCAGGTGTGCGGGTACGGAGTCAACAAACAAGTATTTAGTCAAGACCCGGTACGGAGAAGTAGAACTCTGGTAAACATGTATTGAATATTTAGGTCTCGGCCGAAATATTAATGTAAATACAAAAACTTGGAGACCACACAGAGTTGAATTACACAGACGTGACCGCTGACACTTGCAAAACCTCGAATCTCCTCTGCGTAAAATGGGGAAAGATTTCTCGGTCAATCTGGGAATAAAGACATTATTCACAGATGTCACCGCATCTGATGCAATGTAGGGCCAACCGCAATGTAGAGCGTAGCATAATATGAGGCAAACATAAGAATATTAGGTTAATTAGAGCACGCATGCCGATTTGACTCGCGTCTGCAGACCGGCAGGGAATATCTGAGCAGAGCTGCACATCTCGCCATCACCGTTGCTTCCTCTCCCATTTGGCTGAATGTCTTCCATAAACGAGGCTCATTAATATGTGTCTTGGCTCTAGGATAATAAATAGATAACTTGTGTCGTTTGGCTGACAACTTTGATCAGGGTTTCTTGTAATTGGTCTTAAGTGCTTTCAATTAGCAAGCTCGACTTGGGAGAACTCGCCAGGCCTCAAAAGCCGCGGGAGGAGACGTTCAAAGGAACTCTCAAGAAATAATTTGCAGACGATCATCTCAGATCCCAAGATGCTCTGGTAAACTCACTCAGATTTTTACGGGGGTCAAAACACGGTGATATTAATAGATGATTTGTGCAAACATGAGAGACTGAATTAGCTACGTCTTGATGGGGTGTTGCTGTAGAATTTGCTAGAATTCCGCTACCAAAATTCGACAGCCGCAAAAAGTTAGACTAGTTCCAACTCAGGAACTAAATCATCGAACTCTTTCTGGCCTAACAAGAATTTTTATTCAATTACGGTGCGTGAGAAATAGAATTTAGGAGCATTTATATGTTCGAACAATGTAGTTCTCGTGAACGGAATTGATGCGCTCAGTGTGTTGCCTTCTCAACAAGTGAGCTTTGCCTTGGCCTGCGCTTAAAAATGTGTTGTACAATTAACAGTGCACTCATCGTTGAAAGATGAATGACTTGAGAGATTTAGGATTTATATCCTCAATAATAGAGATGAGGTAACTGGAAGCACTTTCCGAGTGAGGGCCATATGTGCGTGATATAAAACCCCTTCAGTGATGCTCACTCTTTCGTTTGAAAACCTTTTCATGGCTTCAAATATGTATATTTTTTTGTAACAGTCCAACATAAATATCACACAGACAAGAGCTCATTGTACATAAACAAAAACGGGACTGCAAAACTGGCCGTAGATCACGAACGAAGCTGTCTCTTCCGGCGAGCACGCAAAGCATCTCACGCTGAAATATTTGTCTGATGTTGAGAGGTGCGATCTCAGGACGCGGCGCAGTGCAGGGATTGAGGGCTCTTCAGAGAGGGATCATTATGGACTTCTTGTGCCAGCTTGTTATAAATGAATACGTTAATGAATTATAACTGTAGCTCACAATTCAAGGCAAATATTAATGCTGTTTACAATGAAGAGTTGAGTGAGCTGTTATGTGTCACAGCTGTGTGTTCGATTCGTTATTTTATCTTTCGTGAAATTCTGTGCGCAAAAAAAATAGAAATCTGAAATTCCCCACAACTTAGAGGAATTCAAGCAGCTTTGGCTGCACCTGCTGAGCGTGGACCTGCTCACACTCACTGAGTGATGGAAGCCTCTGCAATGAAACGTTAGGAGTGTCAAGGGCGGGCCAGTTCAGTTGCGAGATGCGTCTTGATCTGACGTTAACTCGCAAAATGATCCGTTACACTCTCATCTTAGTGTTAGCTTCCATATTTTTATTTCAATTATTAGATTTAAATGTGATAACAAGACTACCACAATCTCATACGATGGAGTTTTACTAGATGGAGTTTTGCATCAGAGCCCGTGATATGCTTTTAGAATTAAAAAATTCGAATGTGTCAAATAAACACATAATCTCACAGAGAAAGTAGCAGCAACAAGTTTGCGCTGACCCTTCAATCCTGCGAACATAAACTCTCATAACGCATTGCCAAGCCCCAGCATTTCGAAATGAAAATCCCACTCTCCTGCTACAATAGTTTAACCGCCCACAATTCTATTCATGATTACATCATCAGGGTATCAACGCTTAGCGCAGGTTTTAGGCAGGAGCTGCGTAAGCTTTCAACTCAATTTCGAGCAACTCACTTCGCTCGTTTTGAAACTCATTCTCCCATTGGAAATGCCTGTATCCCATAATGAATTAGGCTATTTTTAAATAATCCAATATATGATAGATAATACTCAGCAAGACACATGAAGCGCTAAAATGCGGCCCTCCACGCAACCAAGCCCATATAGGCGCCTTTCTCCCTCTTCCAGGAGCCATCTGGGGATCCACCATCTGGAGAGCCGTGGTCCTGGCTTCCGAGTGACCATGTCAGGACGTTGATTAGCTCGTCTTTGATGGTCAAGACTTAATGAAGGATCTGCACGAGATAAATCATTGAACAGCAATCCGACGGGGCTGCTTTCGAACGGCACGAAGTTTAAGTGGCATTTTAGTTCTCTCGTGATGAGGGACCGATGGAAAAGCAACATTAAGCACAGTTATGAACAATAATTGAACGTTAGTGTTATTTAACTTTTGTTTTCCAGAGAATTTCGATTACAATTCAGTAGAAGAGGTGATGAAAGCAGAGCACATCAGCACTGGAAGGCAGAGCACTCTGAAATGAGAGACCGATGAGAGTAGTCTCGAGTGGAACTCGATTTGCATGGCGGAGGGTCAACTTGACCACTGATTGGATTAGGCGATCAGAAATACGATTTATTCACTGAGAAATACGTCTTCTCGAGGTCTAGGGAGATGTTGAGACGCTCTCTGTTGACTTGCGATTTCATTAGAAATTCTCGATAGGGAGTACGAGGAGAACACAGCGAGATTGCCTTAATTTAGCTCGCAAGATTCGTTTTAAACTTAAATGGCACGCAGAGAGCGGCGCACGCTCGGCCACCTTACGTCACGACTGCGCTGCGGCGAGCGCCGGGCGGGGATAGTGGGAAAGCAGTGTCTTCAGTTCTACGATGTTTGGAACTGTGTTAAAAAACGAGTCATCTATTATGCAGTGTTGAGATTGTCCTGCAAAACTGCGACTTTGTTAGTAGGAGATGTGTCTCCTATTTTATTTATCTTTATTGTTCATCAGGACTAAGAAACAAATATTGAAAGGTGAGCCTTCTTTATCATGTATTGAAAATGTTCGGTGGAAGCCCGGATAAAAACTGAACATTAAAATTTTATTCGGAAAATACATTTGAATCAATATCTCTCGGTGTCAATATCTCAAAGCTGCCAAAGTATTACTTCTACTGAGAATGAAACTGAATGCTAATTTTATTTATTTATCTTTTTAAATGTGACCTAGGACAAATTAGAATGTATTGGCTCCTGAAGTAAGTTTATTTACATGATGAAACGCGTACTTAACCATGAGAACGATCGCCGTATCAGTAGAAGTGATTTCGTAACATAATTTATCGCATAGAAAAACCACTCGAGATAACTGTCAATAGTTTGTCTGTCGAGTGCTCTTATCGAATGTTTGATGGTTGGGCCAACCATTACATTCCACCTCCGCTTCGTCTCTCAAAAACATTTCTAATCAAATAAATAAATGTGAGGGTATGCAGGGTTGTACAAAAGGAATTGTGCTGCTGCACGGGAGCACGTGAGTATGTGCAAAACGAATTGTGCATATGGAGCCAAACTTTGCTCAGTTCAGAGGGAAAATTTGCTCTGAGCGTGAATTTACTCTAATGAGCGCTGGCGAGAACGAAGCATCGTAATGTGCAGGCGTCGGAATGTTCCTAGTGCACAGCCTGGCCTCAGAAGGAAGCTAACGATCCAAGCAATCGTAGTCATGGTGGCGATTGGACGAGGCAGACATGCGTGAGGGCCTGAAAAAAAAAGTACTTCCTGGACCCAAGCTGGACAAACTTTGAGCAGCCAAACAATTCTTGTGATAGCCATAGTCTATGTATGTTGACGACTTGAATTTCCTGTTCCTCAATCTGAAGGAGATCCTTCATTTTATTCCTGTTTCATTTCTTCAGTATTCCCTCACTTGATAAAAATAAACTTGAAAAAAGTCTCAATTGTTTCTTCGTCAAAATCTTTTCTTTCATTTAATTCGAGGGCACACAAAAAACATCATGGGAAGAGCCATCTGCTACTCAACACAGGCGCTGAAGTGGAGATTGTGGGACGCTCGCCTGCACGAGGCATGGGGAGTTAACCAGGTAACATCAGGTAACGCAAGGTAACGCCAGGTAACGCCAGGTCACGCTGGGAAACGTCAGGGAAGGCAAGTGTGGGGCTCAGCTCACTCCACAACACGAGTGCTGAGCTACAGCTGGTCCTCACTGTCAGATTCCTCAACCGAGAGCAAGTGAAACAATTCGTGATTTATTTCAAAATCTACAGTGTTTTTTGCTAACTCTCATATGCATCATCAAATTCATTTTTTGAAAATGTTTCATTTTAACTTCCACAAGCCAACTGAAGCCTCTCAAAAATACGAGAGATGTTTAGCCACGGGAGCCATGCGAGCACTGCCTCGCAGAGCTGCTGCAGGATTACTCTGGCAAAGATGACACTTGCTAATTACCTTCCTAATGAAGCTAATGAGTTTTTGTTCATCATTGCGCGAATCTCAATGAGCCCTCGGGCTAAGAAACATTTCTGTATTTCATGGCTATCTTGCGATAACGGAAAATGAGTTAGGGATTTCTTGAGTCAATCAAGCTTGTTTTCGATCAAGAGTTTGGATGAGGGGGTGAAGATATCAAGAATATTTAATTAGACCTCGAAGCCAAGCGTGGACATGCCTCGGTCCTAACGTGCCAGAAAATTTTGTATTTTTCCTCATATCGAAATTCAAAGAATAATACAACTTTCTTGAGGTTTTGTGACGAAGTGATCGTTCAGCCGACATACGGAAGTCAGGGTGGTCTTTGCAACGTTCCACCTCCCCAGAATGTGGCTGCAAGTGGAGAAAAAGAAATTTAAGCACTTCGCGTCTTCAAAAAAAAAATCACTGAATTAATTTCAAAATTTTTCATATCACATGGCAACAAACTTTCACGTCACACAGCAACAAACTTTCACGTCACACAGTAATACACTTTCACATTACCTGGCTACATACTTTCGAATCCATGGCAATAAACTTCCTGAGAAATTTAGTACTGACGACAGGAACTTTACTGAACAGATGAGGATTACTTCTTACTTGAGAAATGGTAATGTAAGACTGAGATATTTGGCAGTAACCATCTCGAATTTGCTTCTGATCACAGTCACGGATTTGCACTTCGCACCCATGCTACACCAGTAACGACAGCCTGCCGTGAGAGGCTCTCATTGCTGACGCAAGATGTGGGTTCTAGCTTTATTTGTTGTGCATAAAAACATTTGTGGGGATAAATGAAATCGACTTGGATAAACGAAATAAATTAAACTAATGGCAAAACACGTGCTGACGGTAAGCTTAAAGTTCCATCAAAGGTGCGTAATAATAATAGTATAATCGATCGACTTAACTGCGCTACAGACGTCTTGCAATTTCGATATCTCAAGGATGAACTCTGAAAATTGTGTAATTATTCATCTAGCACGGACATTGAGTGCTGGAACTGACTCTACCGTAGATGCAACTGCTCTTCTTCATCAGCAATCCATTACCATGGCATTTCTTTCATTTCATCCAAGAATGGTTGTATATAAACTCTTTGTCGCTAAAATGACCTTGCTAAACATGTCTTATGATGCAAAATTTGCAAAGTAAAATTTGGCAATAAAATCTCACTCATTTTCTTGCCGTTCAATTCATATTTGTTTCTACAGTGTAACTTGTCCTGAAGACATTTGCAGATAGCCCATTCCGCTCGCTCTACACATAAACCATTACCTTTATTCTGTACTCCTTGAGACGACTCGCATGGCTTCAATCTGCCGGTAAGCAAAAATCGATAAAATACGCACACGATTCCATTAGTCAGAGCGGTGAAGAGAAGACTGTTTGCTTAAAAACAGCTAACGAGGCGATATGTTTCAGGCCTGTTTGAGACGGAGGCAATTAGAGAACTGCAGCTTCCAGGCTCCTCCAGTCGTGCCCTTAGCGCCGCATATGGAGCGGGCGCTGCAACTTACTCGCTTTTTCTGCCTCACAATACTACCATCATGTTGACTCGTGGCACACTTCCTCAAATATGTTCTTAAGGGCTTCAATTATGAGTTTCATCATCATTATTACGACATTCATTTGCCTCATTTTTAATAAAGCCTGATTTCTTTTTTCACATCTTTTTCTCCTTAAAAGGAAAGCTAGTAACGAGTTCACTTTCACATGTTGTCAACGTTTGGGAATATTCATGTAAAATTTTAATTGAAAAATCCTTTCTTTGCTCATTTTCGTTTGAACGTTTTAAACCTTTACACAATATGACAGTTAGATATTAGTTCCACTTCCTTAGATTGAACGCATTTCGCTGTCTTTGACATTTCTATGGAATTTGGAGCACAGAGGTGAACAATTACACTGGCAAAGTCGAGCCGTTGTAACCGCAAAACAACAAGCAAATAAAAAGAGCGTACGTAAACGCGCTTTCAAAATCAGCGAGGTAAAACTGGGGAGAATTTTAGTATTGCTGAAAGTCCTGCTGCAAAAAACAGCAATGACATTGAGGAAGAGTCACTTTCACGAGGAACAAAACTCGTCGCAGGAGTGTAGGCGCGAGACGGGACGTCATGTCTCGTTTAAATGAGTGAGCGCAAAACACGGTCCAGCAGCGCGGCCAGCGTGTAATGTTCTCTATAGTGAGGTGTCCTACAAGCGCATTAGCTTAAACACTCGTGTTGCTAGAGTCTTATTACCTCGAGGGACCGATCAGCGCTCAATACGCGAGGGTTGACTCTACGATCCTTACTTACTCAATAGCTCCCATCTATTGTACTCTCACGAAGATTAATCACACGTGTGTCCTAAGGTATAACTATTTAAAAAAATTAGTTGGAAAGTTTATCAAAGCACATTTGAAGCATTTATCTTAGGGTAAAATTCAAGAAAAAATCAACTTTGCACATGAAAAACAACCCGTCGGTTCTGACTGCGCTGGCGTGCGATGATGCGCAGGCTGATGATCAATGATGAGCTTGTCCTGGGAAACTTAATAGGCCTTCACCGGCCGGCTCTGCTCTCTGTATTTTCAGCTAGTGTTAATGAAATTACTTTGAGGAAAGCACAAGACTTCATTGTACGGCAAATAAATTTTATGGAGCTGTAAGAAGCTTTTTTTGAAATGCTGTGTGAACGAAATCTTGTTCAATAGATGAAGGAATTTAGTTTTGACTTTTTTACGGTGAAAATAAAGCATACAAAAATCAGTTGCCTGCAATGCTGGACTTACAAATGACGGTTCATCGATTCACGGTCACTATTTTTCTCCCGGTGAGAGTAAACATTCCGCTGGCCATACGGCAGCAAGCTTCTCGAAGCGTGAAGGGTCGACCACGCAGGACTGCAAAGATTCAAAGCTCTCGCACCCTCACTAAATCGGACAGGTTTCATACGAATTCATTTTCTTGTGTTCTTCGGGGTAAAGTTGTTGTAATTTAATCAGACTTTACCTGAAGGGTTTCACAGTCATGATTCTGTGACATATATATTCCTACGATTTCGCCTACAGAACACATCTTATTTAACTCTTCCCATATTGGGCCGTGAACATCTTCTGGACAAAATTTTGATCAGTCTTGATGAGAGACAGGAATTACCCCAATGACACTGCCAAAACAAACCAGCCACGACCGAGACTGTAATAAAGTAGACTGTGAGGAGTGAGGGACAACCTACCATGCTTCAGGCATCACCTGCAACCAATGAAGTACCTACCTGCTGTGAATTGCACACCTACTTCTACTACTGGGGTATAACCTGCTTTGAATGAGGTGCTACCTATTAATGTGCGATAGCTCTAGAGCAGTACGGAGTAGAACCTCTACAATGGAAACAACAAAGATTTCATGATAATATTTAGGCGTAGAACATCAGAAGCATTAATCCAAATGGGCCCCAGATAAACAGAGCGTACATAAGTTACTTCACAGAGGTTAAAGAACTAAATGTATGGAGTTAGTAATCAAATGTATGGAGTTAGCTAGGGCACTATCTGAGAAAAGAGAGAAGTAGCACGGTGGTGTTGTGCCTCCTTCCTTGTGATGCTGCGGTTGTGCGCGTGGAGCGATGTAGAAATTAGGTAACTTGTGAGCGTGATCGCTGAACCAGTACCCAGCATCCTGCCTCATTCAACTGACGATCGAAGAACAACGCAAATGTCCAAGCATAACCACAATTGTGACTCTTGGAACGCGAAAAATTTTAGATTAGTGAGCGCTAGACTCCTTTTTTGTACTCCTTTTTTTGGTTTTGACGCACGATCGGTAGCGTGAATACCACGATTGTTGCAGGGCGGAGACATCGGTGTGTCTAACTCGGTCTCAGAGCTGGCGTTTGAACTGGTCTGAGATGCTCTGCCGATTTACGTCACCAGAGTAGAAGCAGAGATAAAAGAGCATCAGTCTCACGAATATCAACTTTTAAGCTCAATCACCATTACAATTGTGCCAAATTCAGAAAGACGCGAACTCACAGATACATAGTCTCGTAATTTCAGTTTATTTTTTCATTGTCACCAGTTCTCCTTTGCTACACGTTATTTTCTTTCATGCTATGTTGATGATACTTTTGAATGAAAGACAACCAAGTACATAGCAAACATTTGAACGAAATGAGATTATAACATTCTTGAAAATGAAACGCACATATTTTTTCTTTTCAAATCTCTGTGGATTTGCGGAATCGGCAAAATGTAAAATGATTCCAGCGAGAGCAGTGGCAAAACTCCGAATACATACGTGCAGCCGAGAATTAAATCTTGTAAAAGGAAGCAACTTTATGACTGGATCTTTTTCATCCATTTATTTCCAAGGTCAATATATTGAAAACGTTCATGTTGTTAACATCCGTCCAGAGAGAAGCATGTTAATCTGATAGAGATTAGCAGCCTAAGTTATTTCATAGCAACCAGTTAGTGATGAAAAACGACGGGAACAAGATTTTTACCTGCATGCAAGATATACACAACAGCATTCGCTCTGGATATTGAATGATTTCAGATGCCTCAGATGTGAATTTTGCAAAATGATGACATTCCAAACCGTAGCATTTCACTTAGCACACTTTTATTTAAATGTTACAAATTCTTGGCGAATATAGCCTTAATAATTAGAGCCGTCGAGGGATCCGCTGACGAACATAATTATTCTCTAATATTTCGGAGCTCAGGTGCAAGTGACATTTTCCCTGTAATTTGAAGTTCACAGCGATTCGCACTCGCAGGACAACCCTCCTTTTAACTCCCGCTTTAATTATCGACCATAAAAAGGTCACAAAAAAATTAGGCCTGAATAGAGTAATACTCAATTTATCTCAAGAACTTTTCCAGGCGGGAGCGGCGAAAACTAAATGTTGTGAATGTTTTAAGGCGCTCGTGAAGTATGCAGAGACACACTCCGCCGCCCGCCCTCATCTGAGGATCGTGTCGATCTGGAAGTCTCGCGTCTCTCACCTAATCCAGAGAGCAATTAAAAACCTTCATTAGTGAACCATTTTAATTACGATTTTTACGTATCTTTCGCGTTCCTTAATACGGGCGAGCGGGCCCGTGTGCCCTCCCTCCCCAGCCTCATGCGTCTCTCCTACTTCACCTTCCAAAAAATGGCAATTTCAATCAAACGCTGTGAAAAAATCAGTGACATTCCTATCATAAAAAAATGAAGTGCAATGTATGCGGTTGTTGCAGGGTGCATGTGAGAGTAACTGAGTAACTTAAAATTTCAACAAAATACACGACATCAAAATATTTCAAACTGAAAACCTTTTTTTCCAAAGTGAAAAATAAATTTCGGAGAAAGTATTCTTCAACATGAAAGTTCATCCATAATTCATTAAGTATGAGAGGATTTCAGAAGCCCTCGAAGATGGTAAGGTTTCAAGGAGTTGGAGCTGAAACTGTGAAAACTTCAGGAGTTACTCTAGACTTTGTGTTCAAGAGTTACAAACAGAAATCAAGACGCATGACTCACTGAAACACACTCACTAAACCTGGTCATGAATATGGTATAAAAATTAAGAAGAACATTTTTTCCTCTAAATGTTCAAAAATGTAACTTGTTCAGCTTCACCAGATCTGAAGTTTGCTTCTTCATTTGATCATTCATTCAAAATAATTAAGAGCAGGCACATTGCTTCAGAGCCCATGAGAAGTAACGAAAAAAAATTGAAGAAAGATTGGTCTTTGTGTGAGCGTATGGTGCTTAGCACGCACCTGCTTTGCAGGAGGTGCAGATTTGCTGTCACACGTGTGGCTTGAGGCACGCACCTGCGTTGCAGGAGGCGCATCTTTACAGTCACACGCGTGATGTGCGGCACGCACCTGCGTTGCAGGAGGCGCAGCTCGTTTAACAGCAATAACAGCGTGTGTGCTAAAGCGACTCGGGCTCACAAAACTGTTTGCTCCCGGCACGTTTACAACTACGTGTTTATGTTGTTGAAATGCACGCATGTGTCTCCAGACCTGGTGTTTACATCACCGCTGTAAACAGATAGCTCAGTCCCATGCAGACGTAAGCAAAGGTAAACAGCGACGAAAACAAGGACGTAAACAAGCCTGCATTGTCAGGATTGTTTGTGCAACCGCGCGAGCTGCGAAGAAGCGCAGACCTGGCGACAGCGGCGCGACGCCTCACTTCCAACATCATTTCTAAGAATTTTGTCGTGTACATTTGATGAGAAAGTTTCAAATGTGTTGGAGCGCGCTAACTTTCGTTACCAAGGAATTTCCTGCGCCCACCTGACGAGCCCGGAAGTCTTGTCACTTTCCACTGATCCTGGTATTCCTACCAGCGAAAAGTATTTTTGGTGGCTCATTACCGTTCAAGTTTGAATTGTGCAAAATTCCGAAGCCGAGCAAATAATGCATAAAAGTTTATTTCCTGTGCCTCAAATGCACAGTATGATAAGTGAAATACATATTGAGAAGCGCATAATCACACGTATTCCACTGAAGGAGCGTGTTCACGGCCGTAGTTCAGCGCACATAAATAATCAGCTATTGATAGTTTATTGCATTCTCACATGAAACTAGGTTCAACTCAAATGAGTGGTGCTAGAAGTTTTTAATCAATCCGAATCTCGAAGAAATCTATTCTGTAATGTATTGCAACTTTTCATTGGTCTATAAAAGCATTCAATAATACATGTTAGGTTTCTTTCGAAAGAAGTAGTCCATTTGTAATGAAATCATTTCATCAAAGATCTTAAAAACTGGACAATGTAATTTGAATTTTTCCCTTATTCGTGCACACACTTTTTTCCTATGAGGAACCATCACCCAGAGGAGCCCTCGATACGGCCCGTTGCTCCTGTTCCCATTTTTGAGGGTTAGAGCGCAATCAAAGATGGAGCGGCGGCAAACTACCTGTGTAATGCGCCATAACAATCATGGCCCAGCCCATCATATCACTTATAATAAGCTTGCACTATTGGCAGCAGGATCATCAGGATAAGCAATAAGCGGCGCGAGCGAGGGCTGCCGTGGCCGGGAGTGCGTCTCGGCAGTTCAGGGCAGCGCGGCGCCTCTGCTGCCGTACCAGCTCCCTCGCCACGGCATGCACGGCACATGACTTCATCCGACGTGCAACTCCCGGCCTCTGAATTTTATTGCACCACTCGTGCTGAGTTGAAGTACAACCATGCGTGCGTGCGAGCAAACGTACAAGGCATAAATATCATCTATTACAGCTGTTTTTAAAAGAAACCATTGTGAAGAATTAATCATTTATGAAAGAACTTATGATAGGTTGAAATCATTACACAATTCTCCCGTTCTCGCAATGGAACCTTTAATGGAAAGCTGTAATGTATGATACTCTGCACATTTATTCTGACGGGTCCACGACAAAAATTTTACTTCGTTTTAATAAATATTTGCAAGATCACACACGAAACGCGACTCAGCTCATACCTTTGCTGTGATTTTCAGTAGCCTTTCAAATTCAAAATTGATGGAAGTACCACAGCGACAAACTCTTGCTTTACTATCAAAGCTTCACCTCAGGCCCTGCCTCATTTTATTTCTTACGCTAGCTGACGAATTCAAGAAAAAGATAGCAGTCTCAAAATTTAATTTCAAGCTAATTACGAGTCAATCTTTCATGGGGCAATTTGAAAATCTGATTCAGTGAGCCGGGCGCAATTACAGGAGCGGTGCTTGAGTCCATTGGAGTGTATCATCAGCCTCAGTCGATACGCCGAGATTGGCTTCCAGGCACAAAACGATGGCATTTAGGGGGTCGTTGGCTGCCTCAGGTCGCTCTCACAGCATCGTATTGACGTCATAACAATAACAATAGCGAGTTTGGGGAGCAGAACGGAAACAGTGATCGCTTACATAAGCCAGACTTCAAACGACTCATTTCGATAGCAGCAGGACCAGCACGAGCACATTTGCAGCCACTCCTTCTCTGACAATGGCTACATTCAGCATTTTTGAACGCGTGTATCCCGTGCAGGTCAAGGTAAAATCGTTTCTTTCCACTGTGCGCAACCGAGGAACTGCATCAACGGGGCAACGCATTTACCAACTACTGTGTCAATTTCCTGATCAAGAGTTAAAAAGACACAGCTAAAAACAGAAAGCAGGTCAGTCTCAACATTTTAATGCGAACATCTTCCCAGTGTTAACTGCAAATTTTCCATTTGAGACAATAACCGGCCTCGTGCTTGCATCCTCGTTACAGTTTCATCCTTTAATCACCGTCGCGCACCTTGGAAAACTCTGATAGTATTCGTCACATTGGATGCATAATATAAGGCTGCCGAAAATTCCTTGTTTAAATTAATAATTAAACTTTGCCTCCCCTCAGCATCCTGACACGATTGCATCACGCACGCCTCGCTGCTGGCGGTTGGCTTAACTTTCCAACATTTTTGGTGCTCCATTGATCTCCACAAGTTTACCGTCGGTGTTTATGATGCAGGCAGGCAGCAGCTCCTGCATCAAATTCTGGAGAAGGCTACGTGTTGAGCACAAAGCAATCAAACTTGAAATCGCTTCAAAACTTCTCACTTTTTTCCTTACCTGCAATCTGCGATCCTCTGTCTTTACTTTATCCTCCTACTTGTTTCCTTACTCATCTCTCTCTCAACTCACTCTCTTTGCTTTACTATCATTCCTCAATCCCCCCGTGCACCGCAGTCCAAGTTACCAGCTGCTTCATTCGAACTTTCCTGTCGGCAGGTCACGTGACGGACATATCAGGTGATATTTTGTATGAGGGTCTGGCAACTCTCAGATGTTACTCTCTCTTCACCCCATGTGCGGTCTTGAGGTGCCTCTCACGTACAACTGTCCGGTGCCCTCACGTACAACTGACAGGTGCGGTCACGTGCAACTGTCAGGTGCTCTCACGTACAACTGTCAGGTGCCCTCACGTACAACTGTCAGAACAATTATGCACGTTTGGCTGTTTCCTGGGCATGTCTCGACATATGGATGTTAATTTTTAGAATAAGAATTATTTCACCATGAAATGTCATTATTTCACAATTAATATTCAGTCACTTTAACTCGATGACATATCTTCAATTCTTCACAGTTCCCACTTTGGAACATAAGTGAACATTCACTTGCCACGAATTTATTAAAATATTCATTCATTTATTTAAATGCTCAGTGCACTGCCAGCCAAAGACGGATGTGCATGAGCACTCAAATGAAACAAATCAATAATTTGTGTTCGCGTCATTAGTCGTGCAGCTTCAAAAATGTTCAAATATTTTGAATGCGAAGAGAAAATTTCAAAGTCGACGCAAATTTTCGAGACTGCGAAGGGATCTGACGCACATTAATGCTCAGCTACGTCCACTTTTTCGCATCATTGTACAATGAACTTATTCTTTAATTAACTATCAGTTAACGAATAGTAAATAGCATAAAGACAAATAAATAACAGTTTTCACAGATGTACCAATGAATCCTTTTAAGGCTGATTTCTGTCGTTCCAAAGGATCCCTGAAGAATTATCAAATATTCTTCACGCGAATTTTCCGTCTAAATTTCTGTGAACATCAAATATTTGATGAGAGTGTCATGGCCTGCCTCGTCCTAGCCAATACACAGCACCGTGCATCCTTTGCTGGCAGGAGACCTAAATTCACTACAAACGAATATTTCAAGTCGCATTTTTGACTGATCTTTCGGTGCACCGCCTGAAATATGATGACAAAAGAAGCCTGCTTAGCAATTCAAATCTCTTTATGCGGATCAATAAAAGAGACTAGACGACTAATGGAAGCTTGAAGTGTAAATCTGGAGTTCATAAAACTGAGCTCGGTCCCGAGGAACCGCCGGGGAATCTTAAACAAATATACACGCCGAGTCGAGACGGGCTTCTCGCGGGATGCATTTCCTCTTCCAAATTTTACCAGAGCAGGAAATGTAAAGTATTATTTTCAAAGGCGGAATTGCTCGCAAAATAACGGCACAAAATGCGCTTTAGGAACTGAGCTTCAGAATGATCACGAATTTATCTATGAAATAAGTGTGAGTAGACTCGTACTTTGAAGCATTTAAAGTGAGTGGGTGCATGCAAGTAAATGCAAAGCTCACGTATGAAAGTCACTTTCGGGCAAACATCACAAAATAGTGCAGCTTCCACTTAACTGACTTCAATGAACTTAAAAGCACAGATTCCATTGCTGAACTTCAAAAATTTAAATACAAACTACCTGCCCTCACTGCCCCCACCATGGTGGCTACAACCACTACCTGCCCTCACTGCCTCCCCCCCATGGTGGCTACAACGACTACTTGCCCTCACTGTCCCCACCATGGTGGCTACACAACCACTACCTGCCCTCACTGCCCCCACCATGGTGGCTACACAACCACTACCTGCCCTCACTGCCCCCACCATGGTGGCTACACAACCACTACCTGCCCTCACTGCCCCCATCATGGTGGCTACAACCACTACCTGCCCTCACTGTCCCCACCATGGTGGCTACAACCACTACCTGCCCTCACTGCCCCCACCATGGTGGCTACATAACCACTACCTGCCCTCACAGCCCTCAGGCGAGCGAGCTGACCGTCACCCACCATGGTGGTGGCTACAACCACACCCTCCTTCCTCCGTCGAAGTATACTGACCACCACCACACAACCCCCGTTCAGAACTGCCGCCTTGACAGTTGTGAGGGAGGCGTGGTGGACTAAGGCAACATCATTGCAATCAAGGCTAGCGCTACACAAACGACTTCTCTAGCACAAGTTGGGTCGTAAAAATCAGCTCATTACACATGTGGGAGCCCCTTGAAAAATAAAGATGCTAATTAAGAAGCGCACTACGAGCGGTCGTTTTCATTAGGCATCACAGCCTCGAGGCTCTCCTTTTGTCAGGGTGTGGGCCTAAGTTTTCCAGGGGGCCTGCGTGAACTAACTCCAATTTGCTCCTTGCTTGCTTGTGTTTGTGGTGCTGCAGGTGCTGCAGCTCTCTGCCGCTTGCTTTGTTGCACTTGAATGTAAAGCATCTTCTCGAGTGCTAAGAGGTTGAACCAAAATCACGCATGAGAAAACTTTCTGTAAAATAGTTCATTAGCTTTCGTTGCATTTTTGCACTAAATCAGATAAAATTGGTACTGGTCCGAGAAAGAGTACTAAAAATTTATAGGTATTACGTTCCGTAGCTCTTTCAGCCTCGAAATGGATTGCACACAGTTTTCATTTGCATGAAATAGTCCTTTCCAAGTCGAAAATTTTTTCCGCAATGGAAAATGAAAAATTTTGAAATCTTCTAAATAATACACGTATCAAGGAGCCGTTGAATCAATTCCCAAAGACTAAACGCTCAAACAAAGCGGCCGTTGCAGGTAATGTAATTGTTTCGAATTCGTCGAAGTTAATCGAGGAAGTGAGAACGCCGCAGCCCGAGTTGCTCATTATGCAGGCGCTGTAACCCCAAACGAGGCAACGCTAAGTTTTAGCATCGCTGCTGGTGCGCAGTCACTGCATCTCGTGAATTATTCAGAAATTTTTATAAGATGCACCCGAGAAGTCTAAGTTTTCGCTGCAACTCGTTAGCGCAGAAATTATTCAAATTCTCGCCCATTAAATGTCGCTATAGCCGCCGGCGAGAAAATAGGCTCGGGTTACTCGACGTAGGCGCGCGGTGGTGCAACTCTCGGCCGGCTCTCAGCGAGGGAGCGACTCGGCTGGCGGGTCTTTTTCTGCAGACTGCAAGCCTAACGACAGTCTTCTCACGCAGATTAATGAATGAAATCCTGTTCATCTCGCACAACGGTGCTCTGCAGTACCACAGTTTCCCTATTCGTCTGCACTGAAATTATGAATAAGAACGTTAACTGTCGGTCACGATGCTACGTCAGAAGCGGTAAATGCTAAGTGACGCGTCAGCATATGCAGCGGCTGTCAGCTAGCTGACCGGCAACACAGGCTGTCACTGAGCTGACCAGCAACACGGGCTGTTAGCGAGCTGACCAGCAACACGGGCTGTCAGCGAGCTGACCAGCAACACGGGCTGTCAGCGAGCTGAATAGCAACACGGGCTGTCAGTGAGCTGACCAGCAACACGGGCTGTCAACGAGCTGACCAGCAACACGGGCTGTCAGTGAGCTGACCAGCAACACGGGCTGTCAGTGAGCTGACCAGCAACACGGGCTGTCAGTGAGCTAACCAGCAACACGGGCTGTCAGTGAGCTGACCAGCAACACGGGCTGTCAGTGAGCTGACCAGCAACACGGGCTGTCAGCGAGCTGACCAGCAACACGGGCAGTCAGCGAGCTGACCAGCAACACAGGCTGTCAGCGAGCTGAATAGCAACACGGGCTGTCAGCAAGCTGAATAGCAACACGGGCTGTCAGTGAGCTGACCAGCAACACGGGCTGTCAGCGAGCTGACCAGCAACACGGGCTGTCAGTGAGCTGACCAGCAACACGGGCTGTTAGCGAGCTGACCAGCAACACGGGCTGTCAGCGAGCTGACCAGCAACACGGGCTGTCAGTGAGCTGACCAGCAACACGGGCTGTCAGCGAGCTGACCAGCAGCACGGGCTGTCAGTGAGCTGACCAGCAACACGGGCTGTCAGTGAGCTGACCAGCAACACGGGCTGTCAGCGAGCTGCCTCACCCCCTGTGCGCTTCGCAGGTGTGCTCATCATTTCAAAAGAATAATTCCTAATTAGTCGACGGTCGCAGCCTCGAACTCTGGCTAAGTTTCCACTTCATCTTCAGAGAAAAGTTCAAATTTATTCCGTTCTTGTCAATTGGTTCACATAAAAACTGAAAACAAGAAATATCAATTTAAAAGGTATGTAGAATGGCGTCATCACGCAATGATCTTTCGTCGAGTGATAAGTCACCGGTGAATTTTTTTGTCAGGCTTTAGCCCTTCAATAAAGCATTTCACACCGCCAGCTGAATTTGAATGAAAGCAAACTGCTGAACGAGGTTGCCTCTCGAGCCTCAGTTCCAGCGTGAGGGTTGTTATGCGTGTCACACTTGAGCTGTGTGTGTCACACTTGAGCTGTGTGTGTCACTCTTGAGCTGTAGGTGTCACACTTGAGCTGTGTGTGTCACACTTGAGCTGTGTGTGTCACACTTGAGCTGTGTGTGTCACTCTTGAGCTGTATGTGTCACACTTGAGCTGTGTGTGTCACACTTGAGCTGTGTGTGTCACTCTTGAGCTGTATGTGTCACACTTGAGCTGTGTGTGTCACACTTGAGCTGTGTGTGTCACACTTGAGGTGTGTGTGTGTCCTAACTCGTCCACTCAACAGTCAAGTTGTAATGTACTCATCTCATGTACATGTACTCATGTACACAAATGAACAACAAAGTGTAGTATTCAGAAGATATGCATGTACATTAATTTTTCCGAAGAAATTCTCTGCGCTAGCCATGTAAAGGAACGCAAGCGACGCTGTAGAGAGCAGCAAGACATGCCTCCCCAAGCCTGAACTCCCCACTCCCCCCCAGCCTACACCTCTTATCTCTTGGAGAAAAGTCCCCCTAATCTCCTTCTTTCTGGGCTTCTTTTAATTTCGAATCGACATTGATCATTAAGTCGTAATCGGCAGAAATTTGCATATGAATTTGAGATCTCCCGAGGCATTCAAGTTTCCCTGCGTTTTAAGGAGGAGCTTCCACGGAAAAAATAAAACGATCGTTTTGTGTACTAATTCAAATTTTTCTTCAGCTGATTTTGTTAGAGTTAGGAAGAGAGTAAAGTTTTCTGTTCCTTAACTTCTGCTAAGAGAGAGTGATGGATGATAGGAGAATTTCCTCGAAATTTTATCGCATTCGTTGCCATCAAAAGTTAGTGGACGCCTGTAGGGTGAGCCCTAGAAATTAAGCACTTGCTCTATGTATTGATGCCTCCTCCCTCTGCTACACACGCACCAAAGTCAAGCAGTGAATTTTGATGTTATGTTTATAGCATACACTTTCGACGCTTGTATCACGCATTTATATGGTAAACTTAGCGAGGATATTGAATAAATACTATTGGAGTGGCATGATCATTTAATTTCCTGGTGAGGATATAAATTTCCTATGCAGTAATGAACGTCTTGAGCCCTATTTGCATCGGATGCTGCACAAGTGCCACCGTCATATGCATGAGCACTGAAACAAAACTTGGGCAACTCCTAGTGACGGAACAGCTGTTATCGAACTTCAATTTGACCAATACTCCTGGTGAACGGCCAATTGTCGATGTTGCCCAAAAAAAGTTTATTAACTTTACACCTTCTCGAAACGGATCATTTTGCCGCGCATTCCTCGCATTTGGAGCGGTGCCTTTTGTAAAAAGTGTCTAAGGACCGAAAAGCTGCGAAGTACAGCACGGCGCAGCAGTCACGGCATCGACTGGTGAGACATTGACTGACGCTCTCACCAGGCATTGGCCCCCAGCTTTGCATCCCAAGCGAACTTCGCTTCATCTTAAAGTAATTCACCAGGTAATTCTCACCACCAACTCTAACTTACAGTAATTCTCACCAGGCATTGGCCCCCAACATTGTCTCCCAAGCGAACTTTGCTTCTTCTTATAATTCAAGAAATTTCCGCGCAATACAACTCCTCTCATCCACACACTCCAACACACGCAAACACCAACCCACCACTACACACACACGCACACAGATACACGCGCACGCACGCACTAAACAGTCATAAAGCCATTATCGGGCCCTGGCTGTGGCATGGTGCGTGTCCTGCGCTCAAGCTGTCGCTACTCTATAATTAATGGATTTTATTCATTTTTATTACTATTAAGCAAGAAATTATAAATTTCAGGTTATTGACCGATTTGTTCTAATTTTGAAAAGACAGTTATGTACGTAAGATTTTAATAAGAAAATTTTCTGAATCGTTCTGCTAGTTTTTTCATTTTCTTTTTCCACGGGTGATTTTCGCATTTATAATCTGTTAATCTGGAGAACTTATAAACTGAAAGGATCAGCTACAACAAAAACTATTACCGAAGAAGAGAATAAGCATTAAGTCATAAAATTCTCTCTCAATTGAAGATAAAATGACGCATTTCCAAACCCGTGTTCCAGAGATGCCCGCTAATCATTTCACTGGCGTGACGAGGGCGCTGACGCTTCCATTGGCAGCCAAGTCTCCTTCCTCAGCTACGTCCTTCGAACACCTCACTGCGCCCCTGGGGAGCGAGGTGTCCCCTTCAGGAGCCGGGCCGCCCCTACGCAGGCAGATAAGGAAGTCGTCTTTGTTTATCAGCTAGTCGTCCGCATGGACACCTCCAGCAGGCACGCAGCCGAGCCGAAGACGGACATTCGCAATCAATATTCACTGTCTACCTACCGCTCTCCTCTCAGGTAGCACTCCGTTGTTCAAGTCAACCGAGCGCAGAGCAAGCCCTAGCGATGATGAGGAGCTTCATCTTGATTTTACTCTCGTCCAGCTCGTAGCCTAATTCAAAACTTAATATACGTCAGACTTCCCGTCAAGGCGTATTGGCGATCTTTAAATTTATGATCCCTTACGTTCATGAGTAGCCATGACTGATTTAAAAGCTTGCACTCTTTGAAACTGCAAATATAATGTGAGAATATTGAACGTGATTAAAAAAATTACGTTAGCCGTGAGCTCAATCAGCAGACGGACGAGAGTAAGAAAACTACACCAAATCATTTATGCATTATATACGATGCTCAATGTCCATCTACCTCGGTTCACAGCTCTCGACACTCAGTTCAAAATTTCAACAAGCTATTTGCCCTTTTTATGCTGTGATGACGAAGTTGAAAAGGTTGTACACTTGAATGATTCTTTCCTGTACTGGCTCCAACAGTACTGGCATTCCTGTATTGGCTCCATCAAAAGAACACACAAAAGCATGGCAATTTTCTCTTGCTCAGTGGCAAATATGCAGAGAGTTTGCAAGCTATGGGATATTTGAGAACTAAGAAGTCAAGAAGGAGATGGAGGAGTGGCAGTGTGGAGGGCAGTATTGTAGTCTATCGGTTAGCATAAACACGCATCCCATTTGCGTTTCCTGGCAGCAATCTTTTCTCGGTCGCATTACGGCCGCAGCCACACCCTTGCTCGTCAAAAAATAGACCTTAGGCCTCTCTCGGTGCCTCCATCAATTGTGATTACGCAGCCTTGGGCCTCTACCTATTGGAATTGCTTATGTTGTGCTTAGGAGCCGATGCTGGTCTTGTGGTGCTTATGTTGTGCTTAGGAACCGATGCTGGTCTTGTGGTGCTTATGTTGTGCTTAGGAGCCGATGCTGGTCTTGTGGCGCTTATGTTGCGCTTAGGAGCCGATGCTGGTTTTGTGGCGCTTATGTTGTGCTTGGGAGCCGATGCTGGTCTTGTGGCGCTTATGTTGCGCTTAGGAGCCGCACTCACACACTACCTGCCTTCACACACTACCTGCACTCACACACTAAATACACTCACACATTACCTGCACTCACACACTACCTGCACTCACACACTACCTGCACTCACACACTACCTGCACTCACACACTACCTGCACTCACACACTACCTGCACTCACACACACCTGCACTCACACACTACCTGCACTCACACACTACCTGCACTCACACACTACCTGCACTCACACACTACCTGCACTCACACACTACCTGCACTCACACACTACCTGCACTCACACACTACCTGCACTCACACACTAAATACACTCACACACTACCTGCACTCACGCACTGCTCGTCAGTCACACGGTACACGCACCACCACCCGCATTTCAACTCTCCTACCAATTTGCTACCAGTAA
Source organism: Platorchestia sp. MABIK (assembly GCA_014220935.1). Lineage (NCBI taxonomy): Eukaryota > Metazoa > Arthropoda > Malacostraca > Amphipoda > Talitridae > Platorchestia > Platorchestia sp. MABIK. Next base: position 154,135 of record JACJUY010000106.1, on the reverse strand, counting down.
CGTTCGAATCTGCAATCATTTGCAGCCTCTATCAAATGCTTCCCTTGATCCATTTGAAAATGTTAAGTAACCATTGAAATATTTGTATATTTAGGTAGTTTGAATTATCAGTAAATGTGATTCAACTCTCATGAGCAATTAAAGTTACTTTGGTTATAATGTTTGAAAGATTTATAGCTCGAATTATCTGAAGTAAATTTTAAAACGTAAAAATGTCCTGAAAGATCTGATATTCAATTGATCTAGCAGCATTTTTTCAGTCGATGGTATCGCGTTACCCTGAGAGACACTACATACTCATATGGAGAGACACTATGTGTCACGTAAATTTCAAATTCAGAACCTTGACGAACCTCAGAATGTGCGATTGATATCAATTGGTGCGTAGGAAGTAAAATGATGTTGGCGATACCTCGCATCCCTCGCTACCTCCGGGGTTTAATTTTAGCTCAATTGACGGACGCAATTAGCCCTAAAAGTGATTAGTTTCTATTGCGATTCGACGAGTGTGTCTCCTTCAGAAAAACTGAAGAAAAGCTCGGCTGAAAAAAGCAAGCACGGGATGAAGTCCAAGAAAAGTCGTCTCGAGAGCAAAAGTCCTGTATACAAAGTTTCTAATTAAGGTACAGAACAGCGAAAATATTCAAATGAGTCTGTATTTTATTGCATTTAATTATCTTTATTGACCTTTACTTTGATTAAGTTCCACTCGCAAGAAGTGGTGACAGCTTTTGGGACAGAAGAAAATTACGAGTCGGTATCTGGCAGTCTAGGCTGACAATTCCAGCCTAGTTCCAGCAGCTCTTGCGCCTTCTCTTCGCCAGGAAATCCTGTACGTTTCTTTTCATGTAAAATTATTTCCTAATTTTTCCAATTTGCCTTGTTTAAAATCCTATTACCAATTCTTGAAGCCGGAATTTCGAAATTCATAAGCGAAGAAATTTCAGGTGACAAATAAAACCGAGAATAAAGCCGCCTGAAGATTCTTGGGATACTTCAAAACGAGGGCCTCAGTTGATGAATTTATGCTTCATGTGCAATGAATTCGCGCTGCATGCTTACGTTGGTTGTGTTCCTATTGGTGCAGTGCGACGGCAGTTGTGCAGCACACACAATCTCCACGAGCTGGAGGTGCCCTGCCTAAATCAGAGCAACATGTCAATATTCTAGGATTGAAACTTCCGTCTCAATTTACAGGATGCGCTTCATCAGAATAACGTAGATAAGCCTTCACTGTCCCAACGTAGGAATAACGCGAGTAAGAATTTTTAAGACGCTCCCAATTTAAACCTCTGCACTTGATTTTAATGTTTAAAGAAATAGTCCCTATCCAGAGTGTGTATACAAGGCAAGTTTAAATTTTCTTGCTCGTTCATTTTTACTCGCGTAATTTCAGGAATATTGACGGTGGAAGCAGCCATGTTTATTTCCACAGAAATTGTTAATTCTTTTGATTCACGAACAACTAAGATGGACGCATGCAACACTCAGGGCAGCAATGCACCAGTTTGTTGAGGCAATAATTCAGTCAGGAGCAGAGCACGAAAAGCACGGAGCAGACATGCGCACGCAACGACCTGCAGCTCCGACCATCCTGCATTTCCTTCAATTACAAAACAAACTCGCCTCAAATTATTGCAATGGAGGAAATTTTGAACACTGCTGACTCAAATGTGCAGAATAATGAAGAAAACCTGAGCTTAGAGCGTCGCATGTCTGGACATCCCAATAACACGATGTCAAAGTCTCCCCAGCACAAAAAGAATTTTTATGAAAATGAATCAAAACACAGATGTGAAAAGAATTTATTCTATAACTTAGCGTCAAATTTGCCGCCTCTTTGTCCTCATGCATCATCTCTAGTCCAATTAAGTGCGCTTTATAATTCACGCGAAGAAAAGTGGAGAGAAGAACGCATATTTTATTCAAGCCTAGAATATCAGTGAGAGCTTTAGAACTCATCACGCATGCCGAGTTTCTTCGACTCGTCGAAAAGAATATAAGCTCCGTAAATAAAGCAGACCAAAAGAACTCAGCTTCAGAAACAGGAAAACTCGAAGCCATGTACAAGTAAACAAACGCAGCTGTTGATTCTGCGGGGGTAAACAGCGCATAATTGACATTGTGTTTTTACTCAATACAGAGGCGAGGGCTTACGAGACCGGGGAGCAATAAGAGCCGAGCGCAGTAAAAAGCGAGCGGACCTCAAAATAAAAGCAACAGCCAGTGGGTGGGAGAGCGTCGGGCTGCCAAAACTGTGGTTTAGATCCCGAATTCCTGTGGCTTGCTTTACACGATCAAGGATGTTGGGCCGTCGTATGCTGCTGCTGCAGTAGGATTAATGAAAAAAGGGTTTCGTCGTTCTAGAATAGAATGCTTATTGTTTATTAGAACATTGTATCCTGTAACTGCACTTACTTCACTCAAAAAAAAAATAAAAATGATGCTTCCCTGTATATTTAGTATTCCGATTTCCGTCCTGTGCTCAAAAAAGTCACATTTCGCTTGACTCGTTAATTAATTTCTTCATTTACGTTCATGACAAATTTTCATGACTCAGGGCCTCACCTGAATGACTTAGTAACTCTGTACAAAATGTGTCAAACTAAGCCGATAAACTATGACTAGACTTGAAGTATCTCAAATTTTCTCATTGTTTCGGACCCTTTTTAAAATATCTTTCTCATGACTAGTGATAATTGCAAAAAAACTTGGCCAAATGACTACAGAGAAATTTTGTTTGTGCGATAAATTCCTTCTCGAAAAAAATTTAGGTGACGTTGCATGCACAGCTGTCACACTTGACTCAGCCAGCCACGCCGCACCACGCCGTCTTCTCTTTATTTCTTGTTTGCCTGAAACATTTTGCAGAAATATTTTATTTCATCTGCCTCAATTTAATGATATTTTGTGCCCAAATTTGGCATTGTTCACCGATTTTGGTAATGATTTCGGACGGAACAAATTATTGTCGTTTACCCACACAATATTAGGGGAATCAATGTGAAAGCCTCTTTTGCGTCAAATTTACTTCACCTTCACGATATTGCAATTGCTATTTGAGTTAGAAAGTAGCATCGCACGTTCCAAATTTTTGGTCCGTCAAGGTGACTGAAGCTCTAGCTCCAGTTTCACTTTCCAAAATTTCCCTGTGCCTTAATTCATAATTTACGTATGTGGAGTGAGACCATATTTAACGCTGCACTAGGCTGCTCAGACGACTTTAGCTTTATAATAATTTATTCTTTTCGCTTTGTGTCCACTCGTGAGATTGTATCGCTATGTTGTGGTTACAATTTGACTTTAGTTAAATACTGTACCCCCAGCTGGTGCGCCAACTCCCTCCTCAGATGGCGCATGATAGGCATACATACTTTCAAAACAGTTAGCTGAGCAACGAACACAGCAACAGCTTCTGATTTCCTCGGAACTGGAACACAATAAAGTTCGAATTTTTCAGCTTTTGATTTTGAATAAAAGAATGTTAGAGGAGAAATAAATGAGAAATTTCATTCTTTCACATCGCGTGTGCGAAATCTACATTATTCATTTATATATTACGCACATAAATGCTACAGAACTTTGACATTGTTTTTCCAGCAGCAGGCGTGGCAGCACACAACTGCAGCAAAGCAGCAGCAACAGCAGGAGCCTGGTACAAGGATCGCGACAAAAAAGCCGCAACACCGCCGCTCCAGCGCTGCAACCACTGCCCTTGCACACCCCCTGCAGGCCGCTCAGTTGGAGCAGAGAGTCACCAGAAGACTTCCAGTTCCTGCCATCCCAAGCAAAATGAAACTCCAAGCCTGAGCTCACACATGCTCACTGTTCTTCATCGCTATTTTTACCTCCGGCGATGCACGTGACGTCCACAAATGTTAAGCAACTTGACCGACATCGCTGTCATTTTGTGTGTTCTTTCGTGTGTTTATTTTACTGCTTCTTTTGGAAGGAGGAAAGGTGGCCGACATTGCATTCGAGTTTTACGTGAAAATACAATTAATGTGAACCGTAGAGCACAAATTGCTCGTAAAGCAATCCCAGGGATTCATTTTCATGTTTTTTTTCAACCCAACGGACCCTGTTCTCTCACGGCGCTCCGTGGGAGCAATAATTGATGGGAGTAGAGAAACAAGCTACCGCCCCTTCACTCCATCCAAATAGTCAAGAAGGAGATGTACATCAAGCAGGAAATTTGGACAGGGGAATCCAATTACTTTCGAATTGACGCAATATTTGATGCATCTGATTATATTGTTCTTGGAACTGAAACTTCTCGATTTCGTGGGTTTTTGCCAAACAGCCGTGTCCACCTACTGCGCCGAATTTGTATCTACGCCAAACAACTGTGTGTGCATCAAACGGCTGTACCAGTTCCAGACAACTCTACCTATACTAAACAGTTGTATTTACGCCAAACAGTTGTACCTATACCAATAAGCGGTCCCTACACTTAACAGCTGTATCTACGCCAAACAGCTGTATCTATACTAAACAGTTGTATTTGCGCCAAACAGCTGTACTTTTGCTAAACAGCTGTACCTCCACTAAACAGCTGTAGCTACGCCAAACAGCCGTACCTTCACTGAACAGCTGTACCTACGCCAAACAGCTGCACCTACACTAAACAGCTGCACCTACGCCAAACAGCTGCACCTACACTGAACACCTGTACCTACGCCAAACACCTGTACCTACGCCAAACAGCTGAACCTACGCCAAACAACTGTACCTACACTGAACACCTGTACCTACGCCAAACAGCTGTACCTACGCCAAACAGCTGTACCTACGCCAAACAGCTGTACCTTCACTGAACACCTGTACCTACGCCCTACAGCTGTACCTACACTGAACAGCTGCACATGGGCCACCAACTAGAAGCGTGGGTACAGCCAAGCTACTCCAGGCCCGCACTGCAAAACAAGCGACGCAAATGGACAGCAAGCCGGCAGTAACGTCTCGTGACGGGGCCGTTACGACGCCCGGCAGCGGCAGCAAACTTGGAGGATTGTTTATAATTAAGTTGTTTACCTGGACCGTGTTTACGACGTGTTGTGACGCGCAGGCAGCCTGCACTTCAAAATAAGGAAAACAGGGCGGGGGAGGAAGGGGAGAGGGCTGGTCTCAGCTTGCAAAAGAATTCTACCTAGCAGACAAACAAATCGCTGAAGAAACGCCACCGCAACAATGTTTTGGAGACGATAAGCCAGTCTCCGAAGTAAATAAAACTGCTCCTCAGCTTCATTACTGAACATTCTTGGTAATGATTGAGGCTTTTGCAACAAAACCTTCAACACTGTACCAAATAATTAATGTCCAAATATTTTCGTTCACTCGAAAACGTTGAGAATGAGAAGCTCTTCATTTCATTTAGTTTATGTTTTTAGGTCCAAAAATATAAGTTCTTTTTTTGCACAATAAATTCCTGTTGCAAACTCGAAACATTCGAGCCAGATCAGAGACGCAGCTCTGAAATGAGTAGAACTGCCCTAGCGTCCCGCGAATATGCAGCTCATAAGAGGGGCTCTCCGTGCTGGGCAGTGTGTGGAGCGTGTGCAGGGTGAGTATGCAGGGGAGTGTGTGGAGCGTGTGCAGGGTGTGTATGCAGGGGAGTGTGTGGAGCGTGTGCAGGGTGAGTATGCAGGGGAGTGTGTGGAGCGTGTGCAGGGTGAGTATGCAGGGGAGTGTGTGGAGCGTGTGCAGGGTGAGTATGCAGAGGAGTGTGTGGAGCGTGTGCAGAGTGAGTAAGCAGGAGAGTGTGTGGAGCGTGTGCAGGGTGAGTGTGCAGGGGAGTGTGTGGAACGTGTGCAGGGTGAGTATGCAGGAGAGTGTGTGGAGCGTGTGCTGGGTAGGGCGTACAAAGGAGCGTGTGTAGGAGAGTGTGTGGAGTGTGTGTAGGAGAGGGTGTGTTGGGGAGTGTGTGGAGTGTGTGTAGGAGAGTGTGGTGCCTTCATTTATTCATTTAGTGCAGGTCACATAGAAGGCCCAGATTACTGAAGCAAGTCTGCTTTCAACATTTGAACAATTCTGAAAGTGTTGAAGTACCCGCATTGTGCCTGCAATTTTGTCACAAATTAGCGATCATCAGCTTATACCTAGTAGCTAAAATTTACGACAATATTTCAAGAGATCCAAACTAAAAGAAATTTCAGGATTTTGTTCAGCAGCCGGCACTGTTGGAGTTTTCTTCGTCTCCCTCAAATGATGCAGGAGGCGACGAAAGCGCTGACATCGCTCTCTGGCGGGCTGACGTCGTTTTCTGATGGGTTGACGTTTCTCTCTAGCTGACCTTCAACTTGTGTAAATTTATATACCAATTTTTTTTAAAGACTAGTACAAACTGTTTTTAGCCTCTAGCTAAAACACCACGACACTGAGCTTCTCGTGTATCATAGACTACAGTTCATTCATACAACACATACTACTGTAGCCTAGGAGCACAGTACCGAAGTACGTCATCTCAATACCATGGCCACACGATGGCATGAAACAACTTCTAACCACACGGATGGTGGCTGGCGGTGAGAGGGAAGGAAGCGTCCAGTCTTACAGTCGGAGTAACTACATGGTTTACTGACTGGCTTCAGCTCAGATGAGTAGCTCCAACAAAATATAGATGGCGAAGATTTCAAAGAAACAGATTGTTTTCAATTAACGTAAATCGTTTATTCGGAAATGACCTCTTAATAGAAAAATCGAAAAATCAATTTCAAAACCAGAATTTGGCCACAACATCATTCATGCCCACCTACAGTTTCTTATCGAAGATACTTTCGTGGCAAAAAGAATCGCTGGTAGATATCAGAGGTAAATATTCAGAAGAACTTGATTAGCTTTACGGCTGTGCGCTGCATTATAGAGCCCAATTCTCAGTCCAACAACAGCATCACTCCCTGGCCTAGCTTTTTCAGTAGTAATTCTCCTCCAAGTACAATTCCAGAAGAAGAAAATATCTGTGTGTGTGTGTGCGGCGTCATTCAAAATAGGAGCATTAGCAGGATTACTCGTGGCACATAGAGAGAGGGTTTGTTCAGTGGCCGCGGCAGTAATGTCAACAGAGCTCAGTTTACTCATGGAACTCCGGGCAACCGCCGCCGCTGGACTCGCAGCAGCGCGCGCTCGAAAGAAAACTTCGAAATGACGGCAACACTGCAACACAAACTTCTAGATGACGGCAACACTGCAACACAAACTTCGAGATGACGGCAACACTGCAACACAAAACTTCGAGATGACGGCAACACTGCAACACAAACTTAGGGATGACTGCAGCACTGCAACACAACTTTGAGATTAAGGCAACTAATGCACAAAATCCGAGATAAAGTAAGGATAAGAACACGTACAAGCAGATAAATACATCCCGATGATAAATACACATTACCACGCAAACTTCAGGATACCACAACTGAAACTTCATTTTAGCAGCTACAGAAAGCGAGGGGGGCTACGTAAGGAAAAAGCGAGTGGACGTGACCATCGAAATGTAGTTTTAATATCGATTCATTATCGCATATTTTCTCAACTGCATATCTGAGTACAGAAAGAACAGCTGTAAAATTATGTGACATGAGAACACACATGTGACATGAGAACACACACGTGACATGAGAACACAAATGCGGTATAAGGACACAAATGCGATACGAGAGCACATATGTGACATGAGGACACAAATGTGACATGAGGACACAAATGCGATACGAGAGCACATATGTGACATAAGGACACAAATGCGATACGAGAGCACATATGTGACATGAGGACACAAATGCGATATAAGGACACAAATGCGATACGAGAGCACATATGTGACATAAGGACACAAATGCGATACGAGAGCACATATGTGACATAAGGACACAAATGCGATTTGAGAACACAAATGCGATATAAGGACACAAACACGACATGAGAGCACATATGTGACATGAGGACACGTGTGGTCGACTAGACAGCAAGAAGTTGGAGCGGCATCCGAGGGACGCGTGAACTCCTGCGTTGTTCGGAACTTAAAGTCCTTCTGAAAGGAAAAAAAACAACGAAGCAACGCGGGAGGCTAGGACTGGCAAGCCGGCCTTTAGTTCTGAAATCAGAGTGAAAAGCCCCGCTGAAATAAAATTAATTGGATGGTGAGCCAAGGAGTAGGATTGCTTTTCAAAAAATTTCGCGTTGGACTGTTGCTTTTTTGTGTACAAACGAAAAACATAATTAATACAAGTTCAGCTCGCGTGGCTTAATTAATTAGGCATCTGCTCATGCTGAGAATAGATGTATAAGTGGCGACCTGCCATGCTCAAATTTGAAGAACGACTCTTGAAGATTGTAGACTTCCTTTAGAGAGTACACAGCTGAAGCCTTGAAGCTCTAGTTAACTTGAAACTGATAATACAATATGAGAGAGCAGACATTTCATTCAGGTGTTAAGAAAGGGTTTGTGTCAGCTAGTGAGAGAGTATCACTTGTGCCAAGCATGTGTCAGCTAGTGAGGGAGTATCATTTGTACTAAGCATGTGTTTCTAGTGAGAGAGCATCACTCGTTCTGACTATTATCAAGAAAATTGATGAGTTAATTGTTCGCACCTGTTCAGTCAGACAAAATGCAGTTGAAAATCTTGGCACAGAGCCAGAGATTGATTTAGGTATTTACTTGAATGTGAAGTCAGATGCACAGTTGAGAATTAATTGCACGCTACAAGTACGAGCATAAGTCTTCTATTTGTCAGCTATTACATTAGATGGATGATCAGTAGTCCAGCCAAACATTTTTACAGTTATTATAGTGGTTAACTTAGCGATCGAATGCATTATTTTATCAGCGCATCCCTACGTGCTTACATCGAGCACAAAAAATACCCACTCGACTAATTCGTCAAGGGAAGAGGCGTGCAAAGTTTTAATTTCGCTTTTTAAAGTTATACATTTTATTAATGCCATGCCTAGCAGCTTGAATCAGCACAGAAGTTAACTAATGGCAGGCAGGTGCTTCAGGAGAACCTGAAATGAATGCCAGCCTCTTTACTACCGTGCGCGTCCTATGCAGATATCTCACGCTGTCAGTCTCCTCCTAAGCATTCGCTTCGAAATATTCCCTTATAAATATATTAACATTTGGGTAAGATTTTGAATCAATCAAGTCCAGTAAGGAAAGTGAGCAGAGAAGCAGGCAAGGCAGATAATTTAACAATAAGTAATGAGACTGTATGTATAATGAGGCATCTGATTGTACCGCTGAACACACCCATCACTTACTCCCGTCTCGAACAAGCGTCTCACATAAGTGGTGCAAAAACTCTAATTCCCAGCAAGACCACGAGTGGGTTAGTTTTGCTCTCTGGCGCAGGGGAGGAATTAACGCAACTCTAAGGCGCTGCCCCCAGAAGTGTTCTCCAGTGACGTACCCAGGCTGGAAGCGCTCACCCAGGACATCTAAAATGCCAGGGGAAATCAAGCTGTCGTTTACCGCCCACAGTGGTAAATCAACTCTCACCATTTTAGCTGCTCACTCGAGTTTGGGAATTTGTTTTTACGAGTGTAATCAAATAAGCTTTCTGCTCTGAGTGCTGTGCTCTATTGCTCACTGCACCTTTAGCTTCATTTGAAGATAATCAAGAACGGAACACACAATTTACCTCGCCTCAATGATGACAAACTGTGCAAACGAGGAACTCTGGCCTTTCAGATCTTCAAGGACCTCCAGCCCTGCTTCGTAAGAACAATGATCACAACACGACTATCGGTTCAATCTACGTACGCTGTTACGATCTGCATGTGGAAATACTGGTCAACATAATTACACTTTAATGTTAACACACGTTTAGAATCCGTCAAATAGAAAATAATCACCATTTAATCAATTTTCTCTCATATTTCATGAATGTTGTGCTCTCATTTCAGGGTTATAAGTGTATGCGTTGTTGCAAGCTTCGAATTACATATCTTATTTTTCATGAATTGGTTTGAGATATGATGCAGCTGGCCACAGTTCCTGGGAGCACAGAGCGCAATAGGGGAGAGATGCGCGCATCGTATTTACACGAGGTCAGCGCCGCGCTCCCTCTGCTCTGTTGTGCGCTTCTGGGTGGCATATGCCCCCAAACTCTGACTTTTTTGCTTCAATTTTCCGTGGCCCTCGTGGCAGAAAAAGATGCAAATTTCATGCGCTGTTAGGAATATTATCTTCCACAAATTGTTGGTTTCCTCCCTTGGAAAAATAATTAAACGTACTTTGGAGAGGTCCGTATGTTGTTCTGCGTTAAGCGCAGGCTATTGTTCCTAAAATTATATAGACAACGTCGGACTTGATGTTTGATTGAGGGGATATTTCTCGTTTGCCACAAATTACCCACAGTTAAGCAACAATCATTATTTTTACATTTTTCCTTCGAACAGAAGGTCATGCACTTTTTATTCGATACATTACAAAGGCAAGGGTTTTCTCCATATACTTTATTTAAACGAGGCGCTCCAAACGCAACTTACTTTTGATGTTGCACCGCCCCGTCACATTCCTGGAACACGCCTCGCTGCATGGCATGGATGAGGTCAACAATCGATTCGATTATTGAATTGCAAATTTTACTTAAATCAACCAAAAGTATGACTTATTGATAAAGTTCCAATGAATTTCACATGCGGCCACTCGAAAGCAAACTCGAATTAAGCAGCACATGTAAAATAGAGCAAATGTTCAGTGCGATACAGCCCGAGCACGTCCGATCGCACTTAATTGAACAGGAGTGTTTTATGATGCGTGAAAGAAAAATATTAAAATAAACACAAAAAGCGCCGCCAGAAAATTCTGGCTGCAAGATTGAGTGCGGCGGTGTAGCGGACTTGAGACAGACGCCGTCTGGCACTCTCAAGGCATGTCCCGCTACAGTGCGTCACATTCTTTCCAATTCTGAATATCGTCTCGTAATTGATTGCAAGCTCCTGATGTCGCGACAAAATTTGCAAGATACAAAGGGAGACGAAGTGTCAGTTCATAGGTACACAAGGAAATTTTGGCTTCAAATACGCTCAAAAACTGAAAAGCGCACATGATCAACATTGAAAGTCACAATAGATTGCAAAGGATGTATTCTTAACGCTTCCGAGGCATTCCTTATTTACGTAGTGGAACGTCGTCCTCACATCCGTCCAGCGTGGCTGCGGATGTTTTTTTTCTGTGGCCGCTGCTGCCGGCGCGCAACATCGGCCTGCTGATGACCGGGCACAGCTTTCCTGTCAATTGTCATGCCTAATTGACCCACTCATTGATCTGTCAGGATCTCAATGGAATATTTCATAGCGGCTCTTATTGTCAAACGAAACTCTCTGGAAACAGGACAAATGTGACAAAAGCCTCCTCCCTTAATTAGGTCATCATTGTGTGCCCTAATCGAGCTGCAGACGCTGGTCTATTTTATTTCTCTTGCGGTTAGCCGACCGTTGGGCAGGCGGGCACACGGGCAAATGCCTCTCGCCACTTCTGCTCAGTCAAACTTGGAGTTACAGTTTCAATGCGTCCCAATACTATCTAGGGTCCTCCGTCCTCATGGGAAAGTTATTCTGATAAAAAAATAATTGGATGCAATTGTTTCCAAATTTTCTGGCTATTTTTTCTTTTTTTTTTTGCTGCTTTGACATGTTTTGAGGTGGCAATGAATTCTAAGATATTTCTTGATGCCCTCAAATGTTTTGGGTGAGATCAAATCTTTAAAACATCCTTAATTGATTTGCACGTAGGCCTCAGTTTTATACTGATCTCAAGTATTTATCCTAGGTATTTTGCATCACCTTGATACAGACCGATGACCAGCAATAGCGACAATATTTGAAATTGAAATGTTATACAATATTAGAAAATACGAATTCCATTTTAAGTACAACTAATTTTCATAGTTTTTTTTAAGAGCGGACTTGATAACTGCGCAATGTTTGTGGTTCCAAGAAGAACTAAGTGTTTCTCGCGTCAGACGTGCCCTGCAGCAGACAGGAGAGCGTGTCGCGGTAACTCGAAGGAGAGGCTGCTTTGGAACAAACGTTGTCGCACAGCTGTTGTTGTATGCAGGCTTTCGAATTTTTGTAACGAATTCTTCTTCCCAATCTTGTAGAATTTGGTGCTTCACCACCAACTTCTTTATCCCTCAGAGGATATTTATTTTTTAAGCATTTGCCCTTAATAAAACTTTCCCCGTGTATATTATAGTTTTATTTTTCGAGGAATGTTGATTACATTTCGTAAAAATATTTACTCCCACTTTCCTACCGATGAAAATTTTCAATAAGCGGCGCATAATTCACAGTAAATCAATTAATTTGTTACGCAAAAATCAAAATGTACTTTGTTATTCATCTAGTGGAGATAAATTTAGGTCGAATCCCACATGTCTCACCTACGAGTATTGATCAACCATCAGCCTACTTCTGATAATAGCCTCAAGGGTGTAAAGGATCAATTCTTTCCCCTTGATAACAAAACTCGTACCTGAAATTCTCTGAATTACTTGGATAGATTTTTACCGAGAAGAGCTGGCTGTAGACGTCTCCAAGTCTGCTGGGATGAGGTAGACTTGAAGCAGTCGCTTTCACAAATTGTAACGCAATTTAAAACAAGTGTTTAAAAATTATACTGTAGATTCACAGCAGACCTCAAAAGCTACAAGGATTCTGTCTTGCCTATTCAAAGAGGAGCAAATGCAGTCGCAATTAATGGAAAACATTTCAGTGGAGTTAAATTTTTGAGTTATTATCCATAAAGCATACGAGACCAAAGCGGTAAATAACACGCAAATTATACACAAGTAAGCGAATGTCGTCTGAGCATGGGCGATGGCAAGGAGCATCTCTCATTCCGTGTTTCGGAACGTTCAAAGTCGGAATGTTTAACGTTTGAATGTTTAACGCCAGAATTTTTAACATCCTCATTTACAAAAAGTATCAAATAGTTACATCTCTGAAGTATTAACATTGTTCTTGCTTTCGATGTCAAGAAATAAAGATATCAGATTGAAATCCAAGAATTTTTTATAGTCGAAGACAACCAAAAAAATTAAGCGCTCAAAGTGCTGACTACCTCGTGACATTATGGGCGGGCATACCATGACATTATGGGCGGGCATACCATGTCATTAAGGGTAGGTATACCATGACATAATGGGCTGGCACACCATGACATCATGGGTAGGAATACCATGACATTATGGGTAGGTGTACCATGACCTTATGGGCGGGAATAAGATGACATTATGGGCGGGTATGCCATGACATAATGGGAGGGGGTGTACCATGACATAATGGGCGTGCACGGTACAGTACCATGAGCTACACACAATAGAAGCAGCATGCCAGGCCTGCGGTGAGCGCCGTGGGGCTCACACGGAGTGACAACCTCCGCCGCGCGTATCAGTGAAGTAGCCAGCAGAACTCCACAAATTCCAGCCGCACTCCACAAATTCCAGCAGCACTACACAAATTCAGCAGCACTCCACAAATTCCAGCCGCACTCCACAAATTCCAGCAGCACTACACAAATTCCAGCAGCACTACACAAATTCCAGCAGCACTACACAAATTCTAGCAGCACTACACAAATTCTAGCAGCACTACACAAATTCCAGCAGCACAACACAAATTTAGAAAACGTGTTGGTTGCAGAAGAAACAAACACGAAGATTTTTTGATTCACCATCAAATTAGTATCGCATACGTCAATAAGTGTCATTTGTTACTCTTTCCCAAGCAATTTTGCAGGAAATGATGTAAACTCACCAGTATTTAAGACATGCTATAAGTTTTCATTCCTAATGACGTCGATAATACTTAAATATGTGTAGCTCAAAGCTGGTGAAGCCCAAACTCGTGCATTCCTGCTCCGTCGCCACGTACCTCTGCAAAATAATGAGATGTGAGCTGCTGAGTAACGCCTGGTGTACTAACCCCGACACACAGACAGCGAGCCTGGAGTGACGACAGACCTGGATGTCTAATTGTCTTGTCCTGATGCTTGCCTGCCTAGGGATGTCGGTAGAGACCCTGATCGGTGCTGCTCAACCGCCTTCAGTCTGGGGCACCTGATTTTCTGCCTGTGTATTCTCTCACTGAAATACAGCTCATAGCTATGATAAATATTGATACATTACCATGAGTGACACGTAAGCCATGCACCGTAATTCAGTCCTTGCTGAGTGTGTTTCTTTGGACGCAGCAGCGCACCAGGCACCTCACCCACAAAAAGGTGCTCCTGCTCCAACCGCGCTATGACGCCCATCTGAGGCATGAAGCTTATTTCATAACCAAGCGGTCATCCTTCTATTAATGTATTAATCAAGGAGCGGCAAAAATTGGTCCGTTGCCGTAAAACTGATGACACAAACAGACCTCCATCAATCCAGGCGCTGATGATATGCCCGCTGGCCAGTAAACAAATAGCGTAGAGAGAAGACCGGCATTCTTGCGCGGCCCGACTCGCCTCGAGTACTGAGAGCAGCCATCCGAGGTCCTCAGCAGAATTTCTTGATGAAGATTGTGCGCAAAATGAGCACCATTTATCTTCGCAAGATTTGGTAATGATTGAAGTTAGACTGAGCAATGAGACGGAGCCAACGAGGGGCAACATCAAATAAGCAGAGCATGCAGCTTGTTAACAGTGCAGAGAATGAAATGTTTGCATGCCGTGAGGGAGCAGTGGAGCACTCATGCTTTTTTTGCAAATTTTAAAGTTTTCAGATCGTCTTTTACGGGGATTAAAATTTCTTTCACAGCCAAGGAAAATTTGCAAAGCGGCCAGATCAAAATCAATTTTTGAAACACGTGAGAAGAATTATTACATGAACAAAATTTTAGTGACATTAATGACTCCTGCCGTTAATGTCACTCATGCCTCATCTGCTTTACAACAAAATGATCACGCTCGAATGGTCCCCTGGATGTACCTGCCGTTCAAACAAAAATTAACTACTTTATTTATTCTTGCATTATAGTTTAAGTTTCAATTTCTTTTAGCTCAAATCTTCATTAATTTTTAATATATGCTCTATGGTTGTACGCTGTCAAAGATGTACATTGAGCACTCGGTAAACAACTTGCATGTAGTCAACAGCTCAGATTATCAATCAAAAGACCATCCACTGGAACAGACGTCTATTTGTGACATTAATCAAATTGCGTCAATTGTGCAGCGGCATAAATTGTTGCCCACATGACGAGTATCACAAGCGGTATTTTTTATTCGAGCGAGCAAATGAAACGCTCTTGGAGAACAACTTTGTCACATTGAAATTGAATAATGCTTAATTTACTGAACCCAAACTGCTGAATTCGTCATTCATGGCCTAGGTTCATTTGTTGTGCTGCCTTTGTAGCGATTCTATGGAAGACCCAAAATTTGGTAGCTCAATTGTACATAAATATTTTTTTGAATGCTTCAACTTCCCTATCAACTTCCTTCGGTTTGGTTTCCGAAAGCAAAGCGCGAGAACTAGAGCCATTGACTGTTGATAATTTTAAAATGTTAACAATCATTTTTTACACAGAACTCACAGAAGAAGAAAAGCAGTACACTAGTGCGGGCAGTGAATGAAACATTTTAAAGTCTTTACTAAGCATTATTTTATTTGTACCTAGGAAAGCAAATCCCTGCAAACTAATGCCCCACGGAGGCAGGTGGTCACAACACTCCCCAGACTTCTCAGGAACACCAGTTCACGGTGCCCCCATAGCTGCTAAATATCCCCTCAGCAAAAGAGCAGCCCAAGACCAAAAGCAGGACACGGAGGCTCGCGTCCTGGAATAACAGAGACGTCTGTAAACTCGCAGCTTTTCTCTCTAATGAAGACTTTGTTTGAAAAGAATGCATGAGACGGTAAAAATCTGACCATATTTGCATATTATGATGGAAAAACAACACAGCCTGTGGGAGGAAGGACTGGTTTGTACTGACGGCGGGCGGGGAGGAGACGAAGCGAAGATACGGGGGCGCGGCAGCTGACGTGAGCGGCCCATACTTCCACTGAACGCAAGCGCCATGAAAATCTCGAAATGTTCACACAATGTAGCACCACGGACGCGCGTTTCCTATGCATAGGGCGAGCAGTAGCGAGCACAATAATGTATTTACTTGGTCCCTGAGATGTGCGAGATGCTTTTGTAAAATTTCTCGAACCGCTGAGGTGCTGTGAAGCATCTCGTACTGCTGAGGTGCTGTGGAGCATCTCGTACTGCTGTGGTGCTGTGGAGCATCTCGTACTGCTGAGGTGCTGTGGAGCATCTCGTACTGCTGAGGTGCTGTGGAGCATCTCGTACTGCTGAGGTGCTGTGGAGCATCTTGCACTGCTAAAGTGCTGTGGAGCATCTCGTACTGCTGGAGTCCTGTGGAACATCTCGCACTGCTGATGTGCTGTGAAGTGTCTCGCACAGCTGAAGTAGAGACGGTAATCTGAAGAGCACAGCGTGCACGAAGGAAGGCACTGCAAATGCCGATGCAATTACTGTCCTGTGTTCCTGCACTTGTAAGCAACTGCCTGATGCACAGAACTGCCCTGTGTGCCCCAGCCAGCTGCCTGATGAACCTTAGCCAAGTTCCAGGGAGGGAACAGATAAGTGATTGTAACGGGTGAGCGACTGTGGTTGCGCGTTTAATTATTAGGTCGGATGTCAAAGCCACTCTTCGAAATTAAATTACAGTATAAATAGGTATTAAGTAAAAACCCATCAAGATAAAAAGGAAAACCAACGTGGCTAAGAATATCATGATAAAAAACAGACGTTTCGGATTACAAAAAATCCATCTTCAGTGTTCTGAAATACAATAAATTGAAGTATTAAAACATTGTAACTAAAAATCTTCTGAAT
>JACJUY010000106.1:125270-137019 GCA_014220935.1 Platorchestia sp. MABIK | reverse complement strand
TGATATACAACTGAGGTGCGCAACATCACATCCGTAGTCTCCCTTCGCTTAAAATATGATCCGATTTTCTTATCATTTTTAAAATGTGCACAAGGATTTATTTGTGGAAAAAACCTCTTAACTGTTGATACTACTTCCATTTTAATTTTCTCTGTACCGGATCCTATAAAAGGTAGCTGAAAATACAACCTTAACTTCGGCACAGTGAGAATTCTCGGCTTTACAGTAAACTGTCTATTCAAAAATTTCCGTAACTCACTAGTAAAAATATTCTTCGGGTAATTATTCGAACAGAAAAAATTTTGCAAATAATTCATCTCTAAATGAAATAACTTGTAAGACGATGAAATTTCAAAAGCTCTGTGAATTAATTAATAACTCGGAGCTTAATTAATTAAGCTCCGAGAATTCTCACTGTTCCGAAGTTAAGGCTGTATTTTCAGCTACCTTTTATAGGATCCCGTACAGAGAAAATGAAAATGGAAGAAGTATCAACAGTTAAGAGGTTTTTTCCTCAAATAAATCCTTGTGCATATTTTAAAAATGATAAGAAAATCGGATCACATTTTAAGCAAAGGGATACTCTGTGTGTGATGTTGCGCACCTCAGTTGTATATCAATATACGTGTGACCGCTGCGAGCGCTCTAACATTGGTAGCACTGGGCTCCAATTGTTTGTGAGGTGTACACAGTACAGGGGAGTCTCCTTTCGCACCGGCTGTAACCTGACCAAACCATCCAACTCATCAATAAGAGAACATTGATTGAAGAAAGACCATATTTTTAAAAATACAATTTTAAAATATTGGATTCAACATCAAATTTATCCGATCTCCGCATTTTAGAGTCGATGTACATTTTAAAAAACCGTCCGTCAATAAACGAATGTGATACGGCGGTGAAACTTTCCATTGTTTGTTAACATTTTGTATAGTTTTTTGTTTTATCATGTCTTTTTAATCTTATTATCTTACATCCTGTTTATTCAGAAGATTTTTAGTTACAATGTTTTAATACTTCAATTTATTGTATTTCAGAACACTGAAGATGGATTTTTTGTACTCCGAAACGTTTGTTTTTTATCATGATATTCTTAGCCACGTTGGTTTTCCTTTTTATCCTGAAAGTGAGATTTCCTAGAAATCAATCTGTTTCATTTAAAACCCATCAATTGATGAGAAATTTTGCCACTAATGTTTTAATCAGCAGGGTAAGTATGTTTGCATATACCTGTCAGAAAATATAAGGGGAATGATCAATTGTTCCTTTCAGAATATTTTAGCATAAAAATAAGAAACAACGTAGCTTTAAAAGTAAAAATGAAAGTAAACATTTCTAAGTTTAAAAAAAATCCACCCTAAGAGCCATGAAAAGAAAACAATGGGTGTTAAGAATTAAAAAACAAGCCTTCATTTCTGCACATTCGACAATCAAACATTTGCAGTAAAAATATAAACAAAACAAATACATTTGAACTCCTGATACAGTATTGCGAGTTCCAACGTCGAGTGGCAGTGGATCATTGAAGGATGGGTTTTAAAATGTACGTAAACTTAAAAATGCGGCGTTCAAAATCTGAACTCAAAATTAATAATTGGGCCAGCAATAACGATCGTTATTAAAGCATTGCTCGCTTATGTACGAGTTAGTTGCTTTAGTGCGGTCAATTTATTTCCTGAACTACGGCAGACTTCTCTGTGTTGTGCGCACCTCACAAATAATCGGGGCCCAGTGCTTCTAATGTAGGACTGCTGGCAGCGGCCACGCGTGTATTGATATACAACTTCCAATGTAGGACTGCTGGCAGCGGCCACGCGTGTATTGATATACAACTTCCAATGTAGGACTGCTGGCAGCGGCCACGCGTGTATTGATATACAACTTCCAATGTAGGACTGCTGGCAGCGGTCACGCGTGTATTGATATACAACTTCCAATGTAGGACTGCTGGCAGCGGCCACGCGTGAATTGATATACAGCTTCCAATGTAGGACTGCTGGCAGCGGCCACGCGTGTATTGATATACAACTTCCAATGTTGGACTGCTGGCAGCAACCACGCGTGAATTGATATACAACTTCCAATGTAGGACTGCTGGCAGCGGCCACGCGTTTATTGATATACAACTTCCAATGTTGGACTGCTGGCAGCAACCACGCGTGAATTGATATACAACTTCCAATGTAGGACTGCTGGGAATGGCCACGCGTGTGTTGATATACAACTTCCAATGTAGGACTGCAGGCAGCGGTCACGCGTGTATTGATATACAACTTCCAATGTAGGACTGCAGGCAGCGGTCACGCGTGTATTGATATACAACTTCCAATGTAGGACTGCTGGGAATGGCCACGCGTGTATTGATATACAACTGAGGCTAGCAACTTCACATCTAGCGAAATGATTGATGATGGTACGTTTCAATTCTGAATCATGATTTCCCATACTTTGTTTTTTTAAGGTATTTTCATTGTTAAGGTTTCATTTATATTTATTCTGATATAGTAGTTAATCTTTAAATTCCTTCTTCAAATCTTTTTATATCATTTTCTTATCCATCACTATGAATGAGTATCCACGTATTGAAATGAGACGCTTAATGAGTCTCTCACGACAGCGTGACTCGCGCACCTGCATGACGATTTTTCACTTCCGCTCACATCCCCTTTTGTGGCTCTGAAAATGAGCTGGCGAAAGCATCTATGTTCTTAAGCGGAAAAAATGAATTAAATTGCACTGCTGCATGAAACACTCATTTTCTTTACACTGGACAGTGAGCACCGCCCCACTGATCTGAGGGAAGATGTGAGCGTGTGGACACTTCATCCAAAATGCGCCAGGCGTGTGAGCGTGTGAGCAATGCACCCGATATGCGCCAGGCTTGTGAGCGTGTGAGCAATGCACCCGATATGCGCCAGGCGTGTGAGCGTGTGAGCAATGCACCCAATATGCGCCAGGCGATCGCTCGTCACACCAGTCACTCACGCAATAAGAAGCTGAATTACAGCCTTGTCTTCAGTTCTGCTCACTCCAATGAGTTGAATGCTCAATTTGCACAATTTCAATAGAAAGATAACATTTACAAATTCTAAAGCAACCTCAAGAATACAAAGCTGCATTTTGAGGAACGTTGAATTATATTATTAGAATGTGACTATGAAAGCTGCGCCTGCGTACGAGCACAAACAACAATAGCACGTGGAGCAAGGCAGCTCTTTGCCTTCTCAACAGGCAGGGCACACACGCAGGGAGAAGCAAGCCGTGGTCCTGCCGGTGTTTATGGCAAATACGACTGCCCTAAGCATCTAATCAGGCTTCAAATTATGCCCACCTTATAAGAAGGCTGGGACCTCTAAATTCAGTCGCGATCACCCCAGGTTTCTGGCGAGCACAAGTACGACTCCGTAATGCAGGCCTCTCTTCAGTTGGGCGTGACGCAAGCTCGCTGGTAATCTGGCTGCTTCACTCATGCCTCATCTGCTTTACAACAAAATGATCACGCTCGTATGGTCCCTGGATGTACCTGCCGTTCAAACAAAAAATTAATTACTTTATTTATTCTTGCATTATAGTTCAAGCTTCAATTTCCTTCGAAACATCTGTCTTCACTCGTTCATTGCTAGATCGCATTTAGAAATATTTTCGAATAAATGGAATTGACCAGGGAAATAAAATAACGAAAAGGCAGAGCACCATTCTTACCGACCACAGTTTAGCTGGTCACAACGGTAGAATGCTCTCGCATTCACTATTGGATAAGCAGTGAACAATTTAAGCGTAGCGAAGGGTCTCCGAACATCGCACAGAGTCGTCCCGTTTGTCTCGTGCTTTTCCGCTCGTCGCTCGAAGCGCGCACACAAGCGGGCGCAACACGCTTCTCGTGAGGACACAATGCTGCTCGTATCCCACTCATTATCATGCTTAGCCAAACCTTGAGCGTTCAAACAAGTTAGCGAGCTTATGGAATCATTTGTTCTGTCTTATCAGCATTCTTCGTCCGTGGTCGCAGTGATTGCACGTAGACAGAGCGCAATTCCAGACCATGTACATTTCACAGAAGTCTTCCGGAAAGGTCATATTGTGCATCCGAACAGAGTTTTGACATTAAATGAATCCAGTATAGCCAATAAAATTCAGGCATTGAAATATTATTCTTTTAAATTGGTTTATGCAGGAATCATTTTACCTCGGGTGCTAAATCAGACGACGAGTTTTCACCTCGTTTATGGGGTTCGGCATCGCTGCGGTAATTGGCGCTGTTGCCGAGCTTCAGCGCATGAATACATGCTCGAGTTTCTTTTATCGATAGTCGAGTAATTTGCAGGCATTGTTAGTAGATTTGACGGAAAATCCTTCATTCACCGTGAGAACACGCAAAAATTTCTTCTTTTCCTCATTTTCTCCAGCGATAAGTGGTAACTTTCATCTGAAGTCAAGCCGGAAGTAATTTAAAAATATTTGTTCACCTCATACAGGGTACAAATTGTTTCCATTGAGGTATTCATTGTGCGCTCTCATATTCATGCGAATAATTCGTTTATTTTCTATGATTACAAAACAAAACTATTCATTGAAACAAATGCTGCGAGAAGCAGCTTCAGAAACATTTATTGATAACACATAAGTCATCATAACACTAGCTGTTCTTGAGGAACCTAATGACAATCCATCATCATTCAATGACCATCTGAAGACTACTATGGTCACATAGCTGATACCAATCAAGACGACCTTTGCTCTAATGTCCATCTGAAATTTTACGTGCTTTTTAAGGTCTTTAGGGGCGATTGTACACATATCAAGAGAAAATTAAAACTGAAAAATAGCCGGAGAATAATAATAGCTGAGAAATTTTGAGATCAAGCCTCACTCCGTACACCTCAGCCTCAGCAGACGTGGCGGCGACGGTTATGAGGTCAGAGGCAACTCGACCGAACTCGCCAAACGGCTGCAAATTTCAGCTTTCCATTTGACTGCAGGATGGCAGTAACATCAATTAACTACCAAGAAATAATGTGCTACCGATACCATGCAATTTGAGAGACCCATCCTTAACGTAAGCCAGAAAATAAATCCCAAAACTCCAGAGAGGATTTTTTGCACATTTAAAGATCGAAAGTGGAACTAATTTCGTTCTATTCATAAAAGCACGGCTATTGTTGTGCAACATTGAATTCTATGAGGCAATTTTAGGTTATCTTTACAAAAACATAATTGCATTGTTTAAGCGATAGGTATTAGAATATAATACCCAGAAGTAATCCATTAACCTTACTTAAATGAAAATCTTTTGGCTCATGATACAAATATTGGCGAGTCTTTGTGTGACCCTTTGCCAAACGACTAAGCAATTCAAGCCTAAACGAGTTCTTTTTAAATAAGCAGAGTGAATACAGCAATATAGCTCACCTCTTTGTTCACTAGGGCACGAGTATGAAGCAAAATGTGCTCCAGCAACAACATTTCACCAACAAAAACAGCGAAATTGATGAGCACCTTAATATTTGATGCACCCTAATGCCACCCAATGGTCGAATTAACTTTGATGCTTTGTATTTACTTCAGCATTGCAGAACACGCTAGGGGGCCAGCGCTCGCTTACTGCAAGACGCTGAGCAAATGTGCTTTCATTTTCGATTATGCATGGTCTGTACAATGATTTTGCCCACTCTAATGCTAAGGCTAGTTGACGCAAGACGTATGTTCCGCTCTACGACTAAATGTATAAATTTAAGAATAACATTCATGTATGACGCCCCTCCCTCCGTTCAAAAGCAATGGGATCAGAACTTCTCATTTCGTTAGTTAGAGGTCGTAGTTGCGAGCTACCGACTGTGAGGCTACATCTCACTCCCATAAAAACACACAGCGTCGGCTAAGGCATGACCAGAAGTAGGCAGCTTCACGCTACCAGTCGCACACCTCTGGACGCGTGTTGTGTCGTAGTGAGGCCGTGTGCAGGCTGTGCTCGACGCTTGTAAACCATATCAATCTAAGTCAAATTACAGGCGTCGCGAACTAGCAAAACATGAGTGCACTCTGAGCCGCGGTATGGACTCCCTAAAGTTCTATGTCATACTCTAAATTACTCTATACGTGAATAATAATTTTCAAAAATGCTAGGGGTTGATTGAAATGAGCGTTGCAGTCGTGCTTTGTTTATTCCTTTAATTGCACGATTCCATGAGCTATCCGTGAAATTCAAGTCGGTGAAACCCTCACCCAAATTGGTAGCTGATTACTGGACAGCAATTTTCACATTGCCGCCCGCTCGTGCAAACGCCATCTGTCGCGTGCTGACACTCGATCATATCATTTTCCGCTGCAAAATAATTGCAAATGAGTGCCAGAATTAGATATCAAGAGACAACGCTGCGTAGACACAGGTGTCATTTTACAGTTCGGACTTTACAAATTACGGTTCCTCTGCACCACAAAAATGAAAGGTGCTGGTCTACTTCAGCAGTTATTTGAAGTTATCATAACTGCACACAAATTGACCGTCAAACATTAACTCATATAGAAAGGTTTAAAAATTAAGCAAGGGAGTAACGTTCCGTTGTTTCCTCGCAGTTCTTCGCTTTTCAGCTTGTCTATTAATTCAAACATAAACATCAATGAGACCAAAATAACAGTTCAAACTTTCCTTAAATAAATACATTGTCTGCAAAGCTGCGATACTGGAAGCAAGCCTCGATAAAACTTTGACAGCATAACGTTCATTTTAGATTTATTTCTCCCCCATAATTTTGACTTCATGGTAAAATGAAACCCACAAGTCGTGTATGTGAGAAGGATTGTTTGAGTGCTGTAAAGCAGCGAGCCCTCCAGTTGTCCAAAGTTAACAGAAGGAAGGTTCATTAATATAGGAAGAAAACAAAGTGTGCTGTGTAGTCATACTTGAAACCCTTCTCATTATTGGATGCTTACTCATGCCCTAACCTCCACAACGATCGTTCGAAATTGAAGCGATGGCATTCCACCTCAAGTAAACCGAACTAAAAATTGACGAAGCTTTTTAAGTCATGTACTGCTGATCGAGTAAATAGTGCCGCACTTTGTGAAAGATCGATCAGGCTTTGGCAGCTTACAAGATGCAAGAGTATTGAAGAACGAGCAACATGCCCTAATGTACTGGCATTGTCACGCAAACACTACTCTGCTTTGTTGGCACTATCACGACACCACAATGAAGCTCACAAAAAATCAGTGTCTGCATATCGAGCCGATCGATGCGGAGTGGCTCAAGCCGAGCGTTGACTGCGTCGTTAGAGCTCAGAGCACGTCTGGTAAACACACCAATACTGCTAGTCATCAGTTATTCAAAAGTTAAATGTGGACAACAGAACGCATTTTGCTCTCGCTCATGTATGTAGCTGGCGCACGCAATACCACCTCGACACACGCGACGGCGTGCGCCGCACATCGAATGCGATGCCCTCATTATGCTCAAGTAAAGGGACTGGGTAATAAATGCTATGATTCACTACAACTCGATTGCTTCCTCTCATATTCTGAACTAAATGCGCTGATAAAAGTATCACGCCGCATACCCTGACGGACGTGTATGAACGTTGCACTTTGCACGAATGCCCTGGAACAGAATTATTGTCTCAATCTTTATTAAATAGAATGCACGCGGCATTTGCTGCTACACAGAATGCTGATTGCTCACGAATGCCTTCATGTGGCATTTACTCGTCGTCTTTAACGGATTTAGGGGAGTTGTGGGGTGTTGCTGCAGAACTTTTACTGCTGTATTTTGCTGCTCGTAGTTTGTATTGGAAGACTAATTATGTCACAATCAGGAAAGCTACCTTACAGCACACCCATGCTATGAGACAAGTACTTACTTGATTGTAGATTTTCCACGATTTACAACGATGTTCTCGCGAAAAAACTTTAGTTTGCATTTGTGCGTGCAGGTATGGGAATATCTGACGTAACGTAATTTTTGTACGAGAAACATAGGTGCGGCTTGTTTTAGAATGTGTATATAGGAATGCATTCAGTAACAAATACCTCAACAATACGGCTGTACACACATGTATCAATTAAGTATGATTTTTTACTTTTCATGCGTACAGATCAGTGCATTAAAGTTGCATTCAAAAGCATAGATAAGCACAGAGCATAGATTCAATGAGTGTGAGATTAATTTTGAAGTTCATTCATCAAAGTCAAAATGAAATCGAACAAGAACTATTCAAGTTTGACCTTTCGAGAATTACAAAATTTGTTCTCTCTGCATAAAGTGATTGTGCAATATCTTTCATGAATAACATATCTAATTCAATACATTGAACAGAAAAATGTAAAAGTAAAACGTTAATCATATAAAATCCTATGTTTTAACATCAAACGTCTTTATTCTTACAAAATTTGACCTGAGAGATAACCATCGATAAATTAAGGTAAAAATTCCATGTATGTGGAGTTTACATTAGTTGCCGTCTCAAATTCTTTGTGGCACAGCCAGTCATCTCTGTTGATTAAGCTCCGTAATTAGCTACTCAGCTGAATCGCGCAGCTGCGCGTGGTCTACGAGCTTACTCTTTGTCAAAGTTATCAAGTGTTCTATGAAGTGTTATCAAGTGAGTAAATATCAAGTGTTATCAAGTGAGTAAATATCAAGTGTTATCAAGTGAGGAAATATCAAGTGTTATCAAGTGAGGAAATATCAAGTGTTATCAAGTGAGTAAATATCAAGTGTTATCAAGTGAGTAAATATCAAATGTTATCAAGTGAGTAAATATCAAGTGTTATCAAGTGAGTAAATATCAAGTGTTATCAAGTGAGTAAGTATCAAATGTTATCAAGTGAGTAAATATCAAGTGTTATCAAGTGAGTAAATATCAAGTGTTATCAAGTGAGTAAATATCAAGTGTTATCAAGTGAGGAAATATCAAGTGTTATCAAGTGAGTAAATATCAAGTGTTATCAAGTGAGAAAATATCAAGTGTTATCAAGTGAGTAAATATCAAGTGTTATCAAGTGAGTAAATATCAAATGTTATCAAGTGAGTAAATATCAAGTGTTATCAAGTGAAGAAATATCAAGTGTTATCAAGTGAGTAAATATCAAGTGTTTTCAAGTGAGGAAATATCCTGTGTAGTAAACTCATAGGGCAGTAAATCTACACTCTTTTCTACAATAAACAGTGTATTTAGAGTAGTAAATGCGCAGTATAATAATATTTCCTTAGGGTTACACATGGCGTAGAAGCACAAAGTAAGAGACAACATATATAGTGTACTGCAGTAAAGTATAGGATATATGTTGAGTAATAAATATACAACTACTGAGAACTAAAGCCTTGCACTTATACCGAAGTAAGCCATACAAGTTTGCCTCATTCAAATCACAGCAAATTACAACGCGCTGTTGAAACTCTGGTCCACCTGGCGCACACAAACTTATGCATCTATGCAACAAGTCAAGTCCCTGGTAGTAGGCCTCTTAATCTTTAGAACAATGTTTCGTTAGAAACACGTTAGTTTGGTGTACTAAAGTGAAGAAAGGCCTGTTGACGTAACGTTATTCCAGTACGAGCAGGATAGAGGAAGCTTATTTAGAAAAGCATGTGTGCTTTACAATTCTGGTCATGAAACACGTAATACGAACTTCAATAATTGTACCGTGCTCATGAGTGTAAAGAGCCACCAGCTGGTGCCATGCCCCGCCTAGCATGCAGTTGCAGCTCTGCGGCAGGCAGAGTGCACGAAAAACAGCCTATAAATACATGGCAAGAGTAAAAAAAACACCAAACTATGAGGCGAAAGAATACCTTACAAATGATTCAAAAAAGTCAAGCTTAAAATGAATAGCAAAAAAGTCAGACTAGAAACAGAGTACAAAAGACTTGTAGTATGAAAAGAAGAATCAAAAACAAAAAATCCCATTTACTGGCGAATGTTTCACAATTCACATATTTCACCATTAGGGATCTAATAAAAGAGTGCAAAGAGTCAAAAAATAAAACTAAGAGTGAAAAAATGATTAAATACACGAAAAATACTAATACAAACATTTCGAACCAGCTTCTAGTTTTGATGTTTCCTAACTTTATTTATATTCTCAAATTATCTTTTCATTTAATCGTTAGCTTTGCAAAGCGCTTTTAGAAAACTAGTGACGAAATGTTAGAACTTCAAAACGCTTGCAAGTGAACGTGATCAAATTTTTCGCTGGTTCTTCTCTTCATCTGACGACGAGTGAGATTTCAAAAAATCGACGAATGAAGGCATGTGAAGCTCGGAAGTACCTGAGATCAGAGTATAAAATCATCGCTCAGAGCACTTTTTCGTACATTAATTTCATTCAAATTTCAGTGAAATAATGTTAATGGAGCCAATTTACCTAACAGTCGTAAGTTGTCCCTCTCCCACTCGGACAAATGAGAAACACTCGAAATTCTGAAGAAAATGAACTCACACGGCAGCCCTCACGACTCGCCTCAAAGAGTGTTCCTCATCACCGTCGAAGAATATTATTGACCAGAATTTTGCTTTGTAAATTTATTTTCTTGGATACTAACTGAATGATGCTCACGACAGACTGCACGCCGCTCGAAATGTTATCTTTCTTGCATCCATTGTGATTTTTCCATTTATCAAAAAGCATGTGTGTTTTGGATGTCCGCCATCTTTGTTTCGGGGGACGCATCGAGTTGTTTACAAGTGAAAGTCGGGGGCGTAAGAGGAGGGGGCTCTACGCCCCCTGGCTGTACGCAACAGGGGGGTTGCTAGTCAGCATTGAGAGATGCATGTCAACAGCTCCTACACCTCCAGTCCACACGAAAATATACCATTTTCCTTACGTAATATTTGAAAATAAACGATTCCCGATTATTTTTTGCTGAAATCACAACAGGCGTGCGCCAGTAAAATTTGAAAGTTCATGCGTGAGTGAGAGCGGTGGTGAGAGCGACGTGCGGGAGTGGGCGGGCAAAGAGCAAACTGTACTCCCAGTGGCTGCTGCTGCTGCTGCACACCAGTAAACAACACCAGCCCCCTGTTGTCTGGTCCCCCCTCTACAGAGGCAGGCACTACTACCCAAGGATTGGTGGCACCGTAATATGAGATGCCAACTGCACAGCTCAGGTCTCAATGCAACGACTCAATGCAGAGCTACCTGGACAACTGCGCTCAGTATCCTTGTTTTCTCTTCTTGGAAGTAAATTCTATTGCGTCTCGCTGTTGCAGCATCTATTGCTTTGTGGTGGAGCAAATCCAGTCTTCCTGAGATGCAATGCCGAGTTGACATGCGTTGGACTAGAAATTAGAACAAGGCGCGAAATAATTTGGAAAATGTCTGTTTTCACCGTTTCCTTCCAATGGCAGTTCGAGGAAGGGAAAGCGTGGACATCATTGGACACAACCCTCAGTCAACCTTCTGCGGTGACCATAGAATACTTGCGTCCAAGAGGTGACATCAGAGGAAATTATGTAATAAATTTCGCATCAGGTTAATAAATTTAATTCGTGATTCATTGTGCTCATGCGTGAACGATGTTTGAAGGCAATACAGCGGCACACAACACCGACTTTCATTGACATTTTTTTTTCAACTACCGCAAGTTGCCCATGGCTGGGTGGACGATCAATTTTACTTGATTCGAGGTGGTAAAGTTTGGGATGATCGCCAGCAGGAGCATCCTGGACTGCCTGCACAGCACCTCCTGGACTCCTAATGCGCCTCCTGGATGCAGAAGCTGCTTGGTAGTCGTGGAGCATGAAATGGAATGCGT
>JACJUY010000106.1:102742-114823 GCA_014220935.1 Platorchestia sp. MABIK | reverse complement strand
TTGAATTAACTTTGTTCCTATTTGTAATTAAAATCTCTCTTGCCTCTGAAGTGTTTGAAGCTTGAGTAAAGTTAAGGTATTTTGAGATTTACTTGCTCATTTACTGCACGTCGTATCTCAACATTGCTCCTTGTGGTTATATTTGTGGCACGCATCACTTAGTTAAGAGCACGGTACTCGACTGTTGATCATCAGCACTATTCCAAATGAGATTCTTCGAGATTTCTTTCCCTTTCACTTACTACTGGGTTGTCATCCAGTCTGTTTTTGTCAGCATGTCTGTGGTCGTCACCATGTCTGTTGTTGTCAGCATGTCTGTGATCGTCAGCATGTCTGTCGTTGTCAGCATGTCTGCGGTCGTCATCTTGTCTGTTGATGTCAGCATGTATGTGGTCGTCAGCATGTCTGTGGTCGTCAGCATGTCTGTGGTCGTCAGCATGTCTGTGGTCGTCAGCATGTCTGTTGTTGTCAGCATGTCTGTTGTTGTCGTCAGCATGCCTGTTGCAGGTAATTTTTAGTGCTGTTCCCATCAACAATTTGATAGGATCAGCACAATTTCAAATGCAATTTTTCCAGATTTCTTACCGGTTCACCTACCACTGGGAAACATAGGATCAGATTTTTCGTTTCTAAGTCAAATAAATTATCCCACATGATCCCAAATGTTGTTGCAAAATGGCATCGTTTTCAACGCGTTTACTGATGATAAACGTTCGGAGTACGACTTGCACCTGCGCCTCGCAAGTTTTGTGAATCGCTTTATTTCACGAACTTTCCTTATTTTTGTGTGTTCTGGACGTGTGCTCATCATCTCCCGTAGAGATTTTTTACAATTCATTATTTGTATCATATTAATACATATATAACAACTATACTTCTGCCAAAACAATTACATATGTATGTGCGGGTGAGGTGACTGTTTCACCACCAAAAAAAAGAACTTACACTGAAGAACCAAGAACTTATTCAAAATCACTTTACTCTCTCTACAGTAGAAAATAATAATCATGCAGCTATTTGTATTTCAAAAGTTAAGCTCTTCTTCAATACAAGAGACACGGAGCATTTAATAAAGATATTTTGTCCCACCGGTGTCCCGCTAATAGCATTACTGACACGAACAGGAGTGATGAGATGCTAGCAGCTGCACCACTCGGTCGTCACCACGTCAGGCATTGCGGAGCGGCGCTCGCTGAAGGATTGGTTCTCACGACGCAGATCGCGTGATTCCGCCACCGCTGATCGCATTCGACCCGTCGATTGCGGCGGTAGTTGTCCGCTGTAACACAAGCTACTGCGGCAGCGGCGATCCCTGCTTTATGGAGTGTTTCATCCGTCTTTGAGCCTAGTACGACTTAATTCGATCACCTGTCAGTTAAACATCAACGACGAAGCTGTGCATGCAATTGAAAAACAACGAGGAAAATAACTAAGTTTATTTTTCCAGAAGATAAGCAAATATTCAATTTCAGGTTTTCATATCACGATACTGGTATCCGTTCTGAGGGTACTTCTTTAAAATTTTTTACTCAGGCTGTTCAAGCAAAATACACCGAAGCTGTTGAAGCACAATTGGAGGATAAGGAACGCATGTTTGCGGTTGAGTCGCGGCTGACGCAGGCAGCGGGCATGCACGGTTGCGTTCCCACCCAAACGGAGGAATTAGAAGCAGCCGCCGCGCTGTCGCAGCTCTCCATCCGTCAGCGTGTCGATGTAAATAATTGCGTGCGATAGGTAAATGATAGAACAACAACATCCGTTGCGGCCAATCATCTAAAGATTGTTGTGCTATTAGGGAGTCGCCGGTCCAAATGAGCGGTTGCAATGCAAGTAACAAGTCGCAAACGGTCATTGGGAGCGGCTGTTGCCTGTGTGCGTCCTCCTCACTTCCTGTCTTGGCGTACCGTGCAATTGCACGCCTCTTTGCACGCGAGTTTTGTGCAACATGCGAACTCTGCTGACCACCCAAACGCCTTATCAAATTACAATAAATCGCACTCGTGTATTTAGCTGCTAGTTAACTTTCTGAAAGCCGATACTGGATGGAATAAATGGAATTTCACCTCGTATTTCCAGGAGTAATATCGTCAGTTTAGTTTAAAAACTAAATAAAGGTTGATGTGCAACATAGACACCCACTGCAGGCAAACCTCGATAGAAAGGCGACGAATAAAAGGAAAAACATGATAGTATAGAGCACATAGCTCAAGTAACACGCTTGTTCCACCTTCTCTTGCCAGGAAATTGTACGTCCAGGAGCAAAAATAAATAATAGTGCCAGATGACCTTCTGTTTAGTTCTCCATGTCTGAACTTGAGTGCAGAGTTTGCGGCTGGTGGCTGGGTTTGAGCGCACGTCATTTGCATGCACTTGTGCTCAGCGGTGCGTTTGCGCAGCAGTGAGCACCCCGACTCTCACGTCGCACCTCCGCTCATCTCGCAGCACTGATGCTTTTATAGTTTCAAATTTGATCAATCATGCAACACCAATGGTCGAGTTCAAACAAGCAATCTGCAGGCCCACAAAAACAATTGTGAGAGAGAACGATTGACTATCGCCTCGCTGAGCATTGTAACATTTGAACGTCCAATCTTTGGTAAGAGAATGTCGTCAGTGACCAGCACTGACCGGCGTCTGCAGCACCCCAATAACGGAGTGCACATCAGCTGCTGAACTCGTCCCCTGGCCAAAACTAATTGAAGCGATGAAATACCTCAACATGTACCATTGAGCACAATTATCCATAGGTCTTTTTTTAACTTGAAGATAATTTTACGAAATAGTTAAAGGAAGTTCACTAACGTGCTGAACGATAAGCACACTTGGTTTCGCGCCATGCATTGTTTATCCGAGAGTACAAATGGACTTCGTACGAGACTTGACACAATTTAAGTATTACAATCAACGTCATTACAAAGACGGTCGTCAAAACGAGACTCAATGTGTTGGATGAACTGCCCCGGCGGAGTACGGCTAGAACGTGGAACTGAAGCTCGGCGCAGGTAGATGGCTGGAGTGTCTCCTATGCTCAATTAGGGGCGAAAATTCAACCCTAAATTAATGCAGTGCACGAGCACAAACACTGGAAGTCCCTTGTCTGCTACGAGCAGTGCGAGCTGCACGAGCATTCGGAGCAGCAACAGCATTGGAACATTAAAAGCAGTACGGACAGTACGAGCAATACGAGCAAAACGGGCAGTTCGAGTAGAGCGAGTACTAAGAGCAGTACGAGTATTACGGCAGTAGGAGCAGTAAGAGCGCTAAGAGGAGGAGTACGAGTAGTATGATTGGCAGCATTTGGAGGCGCAGCAGCCGGAGCTGGGCAAGCTCTCGAGGCACTCGACAGGCCAGGATTGGCCAGCGTTGCGCATGATGAGGCCGTGAGTAAACAAAAGCCACCAAGTAAATAAGGATGATGGTAAACACGGGCACGAAGACACACACTCACCACCTTCACCAGTCATGGCCCCACATAAAGCTTCTTTAATTGGCTTTATTGGCTTAACTCGCTCCCAGAGCTGCGACTTGACTGCTCTGAGGAATAACTCTATTTCAAAATCATTTCTCTTTGCACTTTAGGGCATCAAACGTTCGCTTATATTTTTTTCTTGCATGCCACACATCGAAATGTTCCATTGATATGTTGGTAAGAACCTATCAATCTACTAAAAGTGTCTGCTAAAAGTGATTGAGCGATGAAACTACATACATATATTCGGAACTAGCTCACCAAAGAAGATGAGCGGAGACGCTTTGTGGCGAAGCCAATTTTTTTAACATCGCTCTTGTACCCTTTAATATCGGCAACTAAAGGCCTTCATAAGTTGAGCGAGAATAAGACAGTTGGTATGCTCACACGAAATGACCTCACTTCTTCACAGCGATGGCGAGCTGCACGGCCACGCATGCCCGACGATCGGCAGCTCCTGCAGTGCAGCTTAGGCCCCAAATTCCCCTGATTTGGCTCGGCGTGTTGACAAGCATGCAATTTTTAGGGAAGACCCGCACTCAGCTATTGACTGGAAGCCATACGCGCTGGTGCGCTTTGAGGCGAGCCAGCCTGCCGCTTACTGTGCCTCGTAATCATCGCGTTGGTCCAGTGATACGCCACAAAACAAGCAAGCATTGATTTCATGTGGCGTTCACTCAAACCTCGAGACTTGTGCCAGCTGCTCAGATTTGTAGCGAGTGCTTCGGCAACTCACAATATGCAGAGCGACAACCTTTCAGCAGCAGCAATACAGCAGTTGTACACCAGTTGTACAACAGTTGTACAGCAGTTGTACAGAAGCCGTAACACAGCAGCAGTAACACAGCAACAGTAACACAGCAGCAGTAACACAGCAGCAGTAACACAGCAGCAGTAACACAGCAGCAGTAACACAGCAGCAGTAACACAGCAGCAGTCACAGAGCAGCAGTAACACAGCAGCAGTAACACAGCAGCAGTAACACAGCAGCAGTAACACAGCAGCAGTAACACAGCAGCAGTAACACAGCAGCAGTAACACAGCAGCAGTTGCACTACATACGCCGGTGAGACGCTCCATTCGTCCACAGCCACATCAAGCCACTGGAGCAAAACACTACCTATGGTTTTTTTTAATTAGTTACGCTTTGAAAAATTAAAAAACAATGTCGCCACATAATAATGTTTGATTCAATGATAATATCTCGTATTCAATTTCTCTTTTGCTTTCAGAAACACTTAACAACTTGGAATTTTATCTATGAGCTGCTTCCGCGAGCCTGTAGAGGACCAGTGTATCAACCCATAAGATGCCAAATGGCAATCTTGTGGCGTCATTTAAAAGAAGTGTGTCCAGACACATCGCACCATCTCCTCACAGAGGTACATTGTCTGAAAATTAATTCTTCATTTTATAATCTTTTATTGTTTACCATTATATGATTCTCAGAGCAGAATGTGTCTATTGAATCATTGTTTGAGCATCTTTGTTCATGTTTTGGACTAATGTAGATTATGATAACTTGAAGATTAGGAAAACTTTTAGAGTAAGATAACTTTTAGATTTAGATGACCTCAAGATGAAAGTCATGGCACCTGAAATCATTTCAGCTATTGATGGGAGGCTTTGAGATCAATGAAGATTGTTTGTTTTTAATTTGTGTTGAAAAGGCTAACTGTGGTAGTGCATGAATGTAAAAGCTTTTCTGTGAATTTTCCCATTTCAACCACAACAAATGGCGTGAGTAGCGACACAATCTCACCCTTTCTGGAAAATTAGCAGCAAACTCGAACAGAGCTGCAATTAGCTGTCAGTGCACTGACTGTATAAATATTTGCAGCTAACTCGAACAGAGCTGCAATTAACTGTCAGTGCACTGACTGTATAAATATTTGCAGCAAACTCGAACAGAGCTGCAATTAACTGTCAGTGCACTGACTGTATAAATATTTGCAGCAAACTCGAACAGAGCTGCAATTAACTGTCAGTGCACTGACTGTATAAATATTTGCGGAAAACTCGGCAAAAGCTGCAACTGTTGACACGCTAAATTCTAAGGAGTTCTCATTGTTATGAGATAAGGAAAGCTCACACGGCAGCAAGCACCGCAGAAAAAAGAAGGTAGCGCGATTAGAGTAGCATTATTAAGGGAGCTATTGAACGGCCCGAGATATAGCATGGGAGCGCTGCGATAGGAGGCCCTCACGCACTGCACTCCGGTGCGCCTCGCTTGTACAGTGCAGCACAGCACTGTGCATCAGCACCAGCGCCGTGCAGCACCGCAATTTGCATCAGCATCAGGGCCGTGCAGCACCGTAATTTGCATCAGCACCACGTTTCATAAGGACTGCTCCTGCTTCTGCCAATTATACGCAACGCTCAGTCACCTCTCAAAATTGTTTCATTATCATCGAATCATACAGATTTTTACTCCATCTGGCGAGCAGATCTATAAGAAAATCTTGTTTTTTAAAAATAAAAAGAACCTTAATGCTGGTTGATCGCACTCGTTTTTTATAACAAATAAATATCATTTATTTTCACTTTTAATTGGTTCCAAATGCCTTTTACCTCAACGCTCACACTGCGTGTGCATTGTTTGCATGTGCGGCTCTCTAAAAAATGTGCGCTTGGTCCCCTCCAGCTGCATACAAAGGTTGTTATAATACAAGAATTTGAACAAAGATTTCCAAGCTTTGAGTGAGGCACATCCGACTCACAATTACTTGAAATGTGTGTATAATCAGGACCTATACGCAATGCTTTAGTTCTGCACTCATCAAAAACTGTGCAAAATCAATTCTGCCGACGTGCACAGTGTAACACTAGAGTGTTGCAGATGTGCACGGTGTAGCGTTTGCGTCCGCCAATTCATTACAAGCACTGCAAATCGCTTGATATCCCTGCATTCTATATTTGTCTGGTGTAAAATTCACGAGAAGTGGACATTTTCCAGACTCATAAATTATGGATATCCCGATAACAAAAGTGCTTAGAATGCAGTGTAAAAATAAAGAGGTCTTGGAACTCAATGTTAAGTTGTGAATACTCTTGCTAAGCAGTACATCACGCACGCTGGAAGTTCAGTTTCAAAATTTTATCTAAAATTTCAATTGAGTCAGCCAAAGGCAGTAAGGCACTCGTGCAGCATACATGAACCAACCAGGAAAGCTAAATAATAATACAGCTTACCCATTTGCATGCCTGGTAGAGAGACAGGAGTGGAAATGCTGCAGCCCTCACTGCCACAACCAGGCTCCTCTTGAGCGCCACGCAGATCCTTCAGCACAAAATGTGAAGTAATTGAAAAGGTTGAAACTCGAAAAGGAAGTAGTGCAGTTGTGGCCGAGAAAATTGTAGGTTATGTATAAAAGTAGCAGAATGATCGTAACTTTCATTGATAGGGAGCACTTTAAAGCAACATACATGCATCATACTTTGTTTAGTTTGTAAAATGAAGGTAAACAATTGGAAAATTTCTGGTATCCTGAATTTCACTTCATGCGAGTGATGGTAGGAAACTTGAATTTCAAACCGAGTCTCAGCTAATGTGGGAAATGAACTAACGCATATCCAAATTATGAACTAACTTATTTTTTCTGTGCAGGGGAAAAAGTGAACTCGAGAGATTACTCACATAAATCGCCAAATATTCTATCCTAATTCTATCATAAAATGAAATAAAGATAAATCAGAGACAAGAGCTAAGCATCGCTATCTCTTCAGTGTTTTCAATAAGTACCTCAAAATTCTCAAATGACATATTGCACTGGATAAAAAAAATCAATGATAAAATTGCTGCTTCCGTTTGAATGTTTAAATATTATGTTCTTCAACCTCTTGACGTGGCTTCCCTGCGTTTCAATTCCAATCGCCAAAGAAGAGAATTTCACGAACTTAGGCAGGTAACAGAAGAGAATGTGCAACGCTAACGCTATCATTGTTGTAAACTTTATTGTGGATTTTTCATAGAATCCCTTTCTTAAATGCGTCATCTGAAACAGATCAATTATTGCGTAAATAATGAGCACACGTGCTCGGGATTCTTCGTTTCCTCGGATCAAAAAAAAAAATGGAATCATAAATATGCATTGTCAAATATAATGCTTATCATAAATCAGAGCGAATTATTGAGCATTCTCTAGCACCAAAAACGAATGTGGTG
Organism: Platorchestia sp. MABIK; assembly: GCA_014220935.1. Taxonomy (NCBI): domain Eukaryota; kingdom Metazoa; phylum Arthropoda; class Malacostraca; order Amphipoda; family Talitridae; genus Platorchestia; species Platorchestia sp. MABIK. The sequence continues at coordinate 107,189 of JACJUY010000106.1, read as the reverse complement.
CTCACAGCTACCAGTAGCAAGTGAGTAGAACAATGCGCTGCAATCTGCATGCATTTGAGTTCTAATGAAATCTGTGCGGGGACCGGCGCGCTCGTGTGAGCGCAGCGGACGACTTCCGTGTGACCGTCGCTCGCACTGCAAACATTTTCGTCAATAACGCCGGCAGCGACACATGCTACATCGCCTCTGATAGCTGCCGTGATAACCAACACGTGATACACTCACAACACTGCACGCTCTGCGTTGCGGGTTCCAGTAGTTGCGCATGCAGGCTTTGCTAGAATAAACTCAATCGCGTGAGCATGTTGCTTCGTCCATAGGTTCATTCCTATCCTGATCGCAATGTAGAAGACATTACAATATGCTATTAAGGCTCCTGCGACCACCGTGCCCTCATGAACAAATGCGTTCTTAACGACAGTCCACTTACCTGAGCTGCAGCTACTCGCATGTTTGTGTGCGTGTGCTGGAGTGTTTGTTGACGACCAGCGTAAACGCTCTATTGATTGGCATGAATCTGAGCTACCGAATGATTCCCTTAAGATTTATGCAAACCCTCGAGGTAATATTTTACAGCAACTCTTCTTGTGTTTACTAGCCTGAGTACATCGAAGATGATGCCTACCTCTGAAGCTGAATTTATGCTTAGTGTTTCTAATTTTAGAACTGCACAATTGAGATTAATGCTCTGGAAGGATGTAGTAGAAGACTCGCTGTAAGATATGTTCGGTGTACAGAACTGGCAGGATGTACATGAGTGCGGGCACGCAAGATTCTAACGTAGTTGCGATATAAGAAGAGAAAGAAGCGTTCCAGTCGCTGGCTGGAGATAAAGTTAACGCGTTCCCCTCAGTAACACGCGAGCTGTGGGCTCCTTCCCTGGCGGAGGCCGCAGCCCCGCCTACCTGCTTCAGCAGTCACTCAAATAATATCACTTCAGCTAAAGCCATTGCTGCTATTTTATACTATTATGCTTGGTCTCATTTAATTGAGAATTCCATGCCATTGAATTTACTCGTTCAATGGACCTGTACAACCCTCGGTAAAGCAAAACTCTTCAAAATTGTTGGTGAGCGTCTCATAGTTTCACATCAAGAAATCCTCACGCGCTGCTTCATTGAAATTGCGATGGATGTCCAATTATAAGCCATACTCCATACAACTACTAACCATTCTCTATGGAGTTAAAAACATGATTGCCCACATAAGCCCCCATATCTCACATGAGGTAGTATTTATCTTTCAACTTAAATATCACAAGCAAAGAACAAATTGAAATCCATGAGTCGAAGTGCAATTAAACAAGTAACAACTTAAATTTCAGAAGCAAAGAACAGATTGAAATCCACGAGTCGGAGTGTAATTAAACAAGTTACAATAGATGGAAAAAAGTATTCAATGCCTCGTTTTGTGAATTGAGTCGTTCAAGTACTCACTTGAGAAAAAGAACACCAGCTGTCGTAAAAGTTAACCAACTCCACACACCACATGCTGGAGTCACCTTCCCTGCAGAGTGCGTCAGAACAAACAGCACAGAACAAACACACTGCGTTTCTGTTCTGCACCTCAAACATCAGTAGGGTGCTCCAATCTTTTGCATTTTATACTGAACAATTTTCGACGTTTTCTGAGATAGAACCTACAAAATATCACCCTCATCTAGTACTAAGAATAAACGTCGTGGGTTCATATTTTCATTTACATAATTATTTATTCATATGTTTCGTGTCACGCTCTTAAAATAGATGGGAAGAAATTAGCATTGGCGGTTTTTGTTTTCATTGACTGGTAAATTAAAACACTCATTTTTGCTCTTCAAGTGTAATTTAATTAGCACTAGCTTAACAATGACATTTTCCGTTGAATTTCCACGGGTCCTGCTACTACCTGATAATTCCCTTGTTTTATTAGTTTGGAGTCCGCTTCTTCCATTTCTCTGTCACGCTCATAAGGGTAGTCATAATGACCGTATCTGTGAAACGAGTTTCACCAGTGCACAAGTACAAGAATATTTTTATCACGGATACTGTTAGGACGGATATATTTGTTTGTCATTCACATCTGGAAAATTTGTTGAAGAAAGGTACTGAATCCCGTCATTTTTGACGGGCTCGTCTGTATGCACACTCGTCTGAAATATAGTAAGCCGGGAGACCGTGATGGACTGTGACACAATACCATGAGGTACCGTCATGTACGACAACGCTCCCTGGAAACACAAGACTCTCATGCCAGATACACCCCAGCGACCCACACCAGCCGTAGGCATCCACCCACTCTTCCTTCATCGGAACTTTTTCGAATATGAGCCTCCCTTTTTTGAGTATCTCGCGCTCTGGAGTTCCACAAAAGAAAATACTATGTTGAAAATTACAATGCATAATTCTACAAACACAATGGTATTGATATGTACCATCAACTTCTAACCTTGCGGGTGAAATAACCGAGCCTATGTAATAAGAACAAAGGAGACACAACACAAACTAGACACATCAATACCAGCAGCGGTCAAGTGCACAACGGACGATGATTAGAGGTTTGTGTGCGCCCTCCGTGGGGGCCAGAGGGGGCGAGAGTGACAGGAGCTGTCATTTGATTTGACTCAAACATATTTATGGCAGCATTCACGATTGTTATTCTCTTCTTAAATTCAAGTAGCAATATTTTACACTCTATAATCAGGAAGTTGCTTCTGGCAGCAGCTAAGTGCTCCCTGATGTCAAACCTCATGTCATTGAGAAATGTATCTCCCAGTCGCGTGTTGACATACGACAGCTTTTGCCCTGCTGGAAAATAAAGACCAATGTTGCACTCAAAATTGTGCTATAGTCTGGTGACATTCGGAAAAATTAGAGAAGAATGAAAGATATTCGTCCCAACGTACGATAATATTTCGTACAGCAATACGAGTGCATTTCTTTTAAGGTTAGATTGCATCATGTGAAATGTAAGTCAAGAAAAGATCTTACAAGAGGAGACACATCTTTGTTGAGCACACAACTTGCGAGCGTTACCTGTCTCGAAGTCACACTCAAGTTTTGCAGTAAATTAGCATGTCCAGCGAAGCCAACAAGTACGGGATGTGCGCGAGGAAATGAGCGTTTTGTGAAGCGGACTGCGAGAGCGCATGCCTGGAGACGACGGTCGCTCGTATGACTTCATTAGTGGAGAAAACATTTAAGCAAATCGCAGTGGCTGGAGGCGAGTCTCGCGAGTAGGACTGCGCAGCCGCCCGCTTCTCTTGAATATAATGACCTATAAATATTCATTTGCCTTAATACAATCCTTGGGCTACTGAATCTATTATGAATTAACAAATACTTAGCATAGTTTCTCGATGAGTGACTTGATGTTTATCCAGCGAAGCTAATCGCACGCCTTTATTGTTTCTTAATACCTGCGAGGTTAGGATTCTTTGAAACCTTTTAATGCGAGCACACTAGTGCACTCACCAGCACCGCCGCCACCAAACACGACCAGCACAAACACAAAAACTCGACGCACAAATCACACACGGCAGTGTTGAGTGGGCTCAAGTTCAGTTCGAAAAGCACTTCAGAATTGCATGATGGTTTGTACCGCTTCAGTCAAGTGATGTCTGATTCATTTTTCATGTGACGAAGCATCTTTTATACTCTTCAGTGGGAGTATTTCAAGGTCTAAAATTTACTCAACAATAGATTTAGATCGGACATTTCCACTAAAATTTCACGCTTATTTGCAGAAACGCTTCCTGCATACTCTCTAGAACTAATCTTCTTCGTGACGAAGACAATATCAAACATCTACACCTAAATCTTCATAGAATCAACATTGCAGCGAGTAGATTTCTAAACTCTTAAGCGTGAGTTATTGTCGTATAAAAACAAATTTATTAACACAATTCGGCCGTCCGTAGACAACAGCGAAATTTTCCTCTTCGTGTAATGCATCGTAGCGTTTCTTTAATGTATCAAACCGTCTCTAGTTTCATCATTCCGTATCACGTATAATCCTTCCAAATCACGTCCCATCGTTCCGTATCGCGTATAATCCCTCTAAAAAAGTATCATCATGTATCATTGTTTCGTATCACGTATCATCATTCCGTATCGCGGATAATCCCAGAAAACCAAATTTCATCATTCAGTAAAAATCAGTAAAAAACAAAATCTGCATTCAGTATCACGTATAATCCCTGAAAACCAAATATCATCATTCTGTATCACATATAATCAGTCGAAAATAACGTATCATCATTCCGTATCACGAACGATCTCTCCGACAGATTCCTTCGACCCACCTATATAGCCATGCCCACCTACTCAACCATTCGCCTAGTCAACTCAACGACTCAGAAGGCAGTCAGCACTCAGCAGGCAGTCAGCACTCAGCAGGCAGTCAGCACTCAGCAGGCACTCAGCACTCAGCAGGCAGTCAGCACTCAGCAGGCAGTCAGCACTCAGCA
>JACJUY010000106.1:59915-101736 GCA_014220935.1 Platorchestia sp. MABIK | reverse complement strand
TCTACACCTGCCCTGCTCTACACCTGCACTGCCTTACACCTGCTCTGCCCTACACCTGCCCTGCTCTTTACCTGCCCTGCTCTACACCTGCCCTGCTCTACACATGCACTGCCCTACACCTGCCCTGCTCTACACCTGCCCTGCCCTATACCTGCCCTGCTCTACACCTGCACTGCTCACACAGCGCTGCCCTGTTCTGAGCCCCTCTGCTTCCGTGTATTCTGTACTCTCCCGGCTCTAAAAAGATCCGTTCGTTCGCTGAATAGCACTGCGTTTCCCTCGAATATTCTCCATGCAAGCTCCTAAGCAAGAGTTCGATTACACGACGATGGATAAATTAAAGCGTCACCATTACGTTGGACAGCAATTCAGTGACACTTCGCGACCGAGCGCAGTTCTCTATGATGTGCCCCCTACTTAGATCGAGAATGTTAGCCTCAATGATTTGCATTCTACTTAAATCGGGATTGTTAGTCTCAATAGAATTGATCTAGAATGTTAGCCTTCATGATGTGCACTCTAGCACTCTACTTAGATCGAGAACGTTTAGCCTCATTTCAGTCTCTGCACTGCAGAAGTTGCAACCGCGGATTCTGCGCAGACATAAACGAGTGTTATGTTTCATTTCAGGCTCATGAGAAGAGGACGACCGAGCGCACGTAGCTTTTCAGTGTGTGGCTGTAAAGAATGACGACTGTAATTTGCGCGATTATAAAATTAAGTCAGTGATTTGTCTCAAGCGAAGGCTGCCGAAATTATAGATGAACATGCACTCTAAAATGTGCAATGATTGTAGTATCTCTGCAAGTCTTTGTAAAAGCAGCCAAATTTCACGTGTGATACTTTGGGATTTCATTGCCCAGCCAAGTTTTCTCAAAGAGAAATGCCATTGGACTGAACTGCAGTCAACTCACGGCCTCGATCTACGCCAGCAAATCAGAGCAATGAACCACGCACGTTACAGCTGGAGGTGACACACTTTAATACCATTCCATACATGAATTTATCTACTGGGGTAAATTCGAGTCATTTCCGATCCCTATCCTACTGAACTCCACAGTGTGGAGAAGTTTCACTCACGTCGGCCATCACTCAGCTCCCCACTTGCACAACTCGCCATTTCACCCTCAAAGCGAGGAGCAGAGGTCTGATATGCCGGGAAGGATCTCGCCGTGACCCACCCGCCCTGTCCTGGTCTCCCTCCAACTCCTCAGTTGTTTCAATTCACACACCAAGACGGCGACTGAATAATTCACAGCCCATTTCCTCAACGCTAAAGTTCTCTTATGCCCTGTTTTAGTCACAATTGCTCACTTATTTCGTAATTCTGTGTCTCTTTGCGCAATTCGCTAATTTAGTAATTCCCATACTTCTGCGACTTTTAAAGTTCAAGTGTCATTTTTGTGTGCAGAGTACCGTGGATGCTGTGAGCGATAGAGCTTGAGGTTTCGTCGTCCACGTGACAATTCTCTTCAAAAATCCAAAAGAAGCAAACAGAACCCCAGTCTCTCCATTCATTGCCGGACGAAGACACGCGTTCTTTCCGTGCGTAAGCGTTCTTTTATCAGCGTCTGGAGTGCGTCTCTGCGATCACGCTCCAACAGAGCCAAACAAATCGAACTTAGACAGACTTAGTTGGTTCACTTCATTTTTGGTGAAGCAAACAAGTGATTGTGACGACCAGAGAGGCGATCGAGCGGAGCACTCATGCAGTCGAGCATGGCAGCGATACTGTCAATTACGAAAACAAAGGCGAAGCTTCGAGCCAAGGATCATTTGGCGTGGGAAAGTCGAGACTGTAAACACCGCTGGGAAAGAGGGCAACGCGACCGGCACGGACGCTAAAAAAACACTCATTTCGACACTCGAAGATGCTGTGTGATGGCCGACCTAGCGTCACATTCTTTTCTGAGAGCGGATCTTTTGCTTAGAGAAGAAAAATTAGTGGATATACATTAGGAAATTTGTAAAATAGGCCAGTACGTAATTTTTCACAACTATCGCAGGCATTGAGGATTCCCAATCCTGATTATGATACGCTTAGGACAAAATTGAACGTTTAAATTCGGTTTATAAAACCTACACACACCTTTGCAAAAAAAGAAGAGGGGTTGCGGGTGATTAGTAATTTACGAATTGTAATTGATGTGTACTGAATTGATCCTTTAACTCCTGTTTTTTTCTGTAAGAAAATGATTTTAATTTTAAATTTCCCTGCGTGAATTTTCATCGACTGACTTTTAAATACTGAAGTTTAAAAAATTTACAGAGGGATTGCCCTGTGTTGCGTGAGAGCGTACGGAAGAGGATGTGGGTTTGCACAAATGTTACCCGAGTGGCTATTTCTCCATGCACGCTCGGCTGCTGCGACGTAGACTGACTTGTGGCTTAACGCGTATGGCATGATGCACAGTGTGCACAACCAAACTTATACACACCAGAGAGTTTCGCATACCTACGTAAAGCATGTCTTTCGAATCAAAAAGTACTACTCGTGTGTATTTGACATAATAGAGATAAATTTAACACCGGCATTAAGTTAATTAATATTTGAACAAAAATTGCGTCGCAAAGCCAAGAGTTCCGTACAGACCGCAGCTAAAACAAAAAATTTGCTCATTCAAAACGACTCGCGACTGCCATCAATGAAATTTCTCTCCATCATAGAAGTCTTATTTTACGAAGGACTTAAACTGTTACACTTGCTAAGAAAATTTTAGCTAAGTTTTCATTTTCTTAAGAATCAATGCACTAATGATGGCATTACTGTTTTAGCTAACATTTGTAATCATAAAATATTGAGATTATTAACAACCAGTCACGTGAAACACCAGTTACAAAGCTTTGTGTTTTGAGAAATTCCCTTACTTCTTTTGAAGACATGGAGGGCCCCGTTCATTCGAGCCTATCATCGTAATTTACGCATTGTCTGCAAGTGACGAAGCTTTTCTGGAAATCACACTTCTGAAAAACAAAAAGCAGAAGGTCAATAAAAACAACATCGCACAATTATCCTAATAACTATCCTAACACGCTCAGATCTCGACTCAAAACCAATATGACCATCATTCTCCATGATTGAAATTTAATGATAACCGTAAGACGGTGTGTTGCTCGTATTGTATTTCAAGAACACGTCACGCTATGAGAAATATATCACATCCAATACGTGACACACTCTCACTCGTGCAGGACGTGAGCTGTGCCGCGAGTTGTCAGAACTACAGAGATACGCTCACTGTCCTCTAACTACTAGAAATCGAAAAAAATAAGAAGAAAATACCAGTATCTCAAGCTAGACATTCACCAGATAATCGCAACTGCTCCACACTGCCCCACGCCTCACACTTGTGTTGTCTGTGTGAGTATCCCTTCTGCAGCTTCCAGGGTTTGTAGAGCGTTAGCACGTCAGCCACAGCTCCTCGTACCTCAATAGATATGCGTGATTATTTAAGTTCAGCTCCCCTGTCTTTGAGATCAAATTATATTATCGTAACCACCGATATTTTCACGTATGCATTACACGCACGATGTACAGTGTACCTGAATAATCAATAAAATGGTCTGAGACCGTCAATAATTATTTTTTCGTATTTCAGGTTGGCCTTGAACTGATCAATAAATGTGTTCAAAGTTTTTTGCTTCCAATGATTGCTTAAAATGTGATGGAAGTATAATTTCTTCGAATTTCTTGATTAACTGCTTGGACACAGCGAGAAATTTTTTACTGCCATGCCATCAACGTAACATTACTCAAAAACAAGAATTGTGATCATTTTCTTCTCAAAGATCGGCTCAATCGAAATGAACAATTATAAAATAATTGTCTTTTTGTGCAGTAATCTTTGTTATGCGTAACTCTGACTTGATTGTCACAGGACAATACTTGAGCAAAGTCATAAAAACTTGGCATAGCCTGGATGTGTGGCTTCAAACTACGCAGAAGTAGACTTAGCTCAAGTTCACAAGCGATCATTCTGAAATGATCAATATATCACTTTTGAATTTCAATCAATTTATCGCCATTGAAAAAATTCCTGAATTTAAATTCTTGACCTGCATAACCGCACACTGGAGTTAGCGCCTTCCAACACTCCAGACGTTCTCAGGTATGTCTTAAGCGGATCCCGTTTGAAATAAACCACTTTGCTAATATTTTGACATTAAATTTATGAAAATGTTTTTCGTTTCGGTAATCTATTTCAACAATCGTGACCTAGAAGTATAACAATATTGAACATATTATTAAAATAGTTGTAGCAGCTGAAATAAGGTTTTGCAGCAGATTCAGGGTCGTCGGAAATATTTACTTGTAGGTTCCCTTTTTTAACTTTCGAAGAAATTTGAAAATCAACAGCAACGGGCTTACAAAAAAACGCTTTCTGTGCTTCAACATACCTAAATTACGACGAAACATTATTTTTTTGACTTCATATACACACTCAAGTGTGAAATAGGGCAATGCACTTCATACTGAATTAAGGAAATAAGCATTGATTGCACACAATTATTGTACGTTGTTTCGCTTACTTTTTGCCCTGAAAAATATATGTGGGATATTCCGTACACTCCATCCGTATGTTCCAGGACAGTAAGATGGGTCAACTCGACTGGCAGCTGCCACTGGATTTTGGACAGTCGTTAATGCTGGTCCCAAATATGAGCAATGTCGATTATCCCCGTGTGATTAGCAGTACATTGAATATCAGACTACATTGAGTGACCGAGCTCTTGAGCCTTTACTTCTTCTTGTGGGGACCTGCACACTTAAATTTTCAAAACACGGGAAAGAATTATTTCCCACTCATAAAAAATTCTGCTTAGGAAGGTATGCTGAACCTCTACTAGCTGCTCGAAAGAAATACGATATGATGGCTTCCGTATCCCTACTTAACACCTGCCGTCTTGGTTGCATGCTCAGCAGGGAAGTCATCACCGCGCTAGTCTAAAGATACAGCAAAAACTGGGGTCATTTCACCGTAATGCACGAGCTTTGTATTCTAATTAGCTAAGCTAATACACCAAAGTACGCACCCCTGCACATCATTGAGAGCAAATTCAGCACAGACGTGAGCCTCGGTGCGCTGAGGCAAGTGTCGTGCGATGGAGGGCGGTGACGCCGGAGTGTGTTCAGCAACCTGCTCATCTTGACGAGATGTAGCCGTACTAAGTGCTGAGGTGGAAGCCGGCAAACACTTCGCTACGGTGTTTAATGGAACTCAATAATTAGGCGCGGCTTGCATTGTTAAAGTAACCACGCATCGGAGACCAACCGTTGCTGATAACAGAGCAGAATGAGGATATCGAGAGCGCATGCGCACCAGGCTATATCGTTTGGCGCAACCGAATTCAGGCCAGGCTTGCGAGCACGAGTAATGAGGAGTTTTCAGCACGCTACAGAGATTGCCTTAATCGTGTCATCCTAATTTGCTGTTGGGGAAATTCGCTGCGAATAATAGTGTGCCACGACACCCGCCTCCGCCTAACTGTATCGAGATACGCGTGCAGATTTATCTATATTGGCAGAGTGCAGATGTGCAGGCTCAGTGTATGGGTGATCGTCAACCTTTCTTGCAACGAGGAAGCGAGTGTATCTGTAGACGAAATACTCTACTTCAAAATCGCACTTCCATGTTTGTATTCTATGAAGCCAAAGACAAAATGTAGAGTACAGCAAAATACTGCATGTATTCAAACAAACTATTGATAACGTTTTAAATCATCAGTGTCCTACGAAGAGATCCGCTCATCTCATCGCTTCATTTGAGTTCTTGCAGCAGTGAACGTCTCTAGGTTTCAGAAAAATCAAAATTTTACAACTATCTCAAGTTAATTATATCTATCTGTCAGCACTCAGTGCAATTGCGGTAAGCCTCTCTGTCTGAATATTCCTTGAGGCTTTATTAGTTTCCTTTTACTCACAGCCAATCTATCTAAGCTCATCAAGTCTCCCGATAGCAATAAGGCGAGTTTCCCAAAACTGTACTTTTCCAATCATTTGTATCATCCTGATTCTAAATTTGTCATTCATCGCAAAATGATAAAAAGTCTCATATAATACAGAAAATTTTAAAGCGTCAGTAGGCACCTCAACAACACAATAATTATCTTGTATTCTTTGTCAAATATCATTGCGAAATATTTTTTGTCCGACTTTAAATAAACGCAAACACCACTGCAAAAAATTCTCTTTGATGACTTTCATTTACAGCGGAATCAAATCTAGTATTTTGGCCGGAAAAATAATTATTCCAAATGAAGCTGACTCCATGAAGCCGAAAACTTACTATCTCCGAACAACGCAAGAGGCAGGGTTCGATAAATTCGCGACTCAAAATAACGAGGGCGCAATATTTTGTCGAGAGTTGTTTGCACAAATCAAAGTTATCAAGTGGCAGTGGAACTGAGTCCGTACCAAGAGAAGAGCTTCGGAAATTATCTTGATGACCGAAAAGTTTGCTTGGTGGTGAGTTAGAATATTTTCGTACGTTTCCCTGTTGCTGTTCTGTCTTGGAGAAGTTTGACGGATTCTTACGCTTGTATTGGCTACAACTAATGAGGAATCTTGAATCTGTGCTGTCACAAAATTAAAAAGTTTATCCCCAGCAATATTTTTACGACAATCATTTTTTTGCTCAATTTAGGATTTAAAATAAATTTCCACAATTTATGATGCGTTTTTTACACATTTTCGGCAATACGAGCGCATTCTTACAAGATGAAGTTGATGCCATAACATCTCTGATCAGCGTGCAAAATCCATGAGGTTTTGAAAAGTTAGTAACTATGGATGAAACGCTTTGATCAAACTTTGCAGGACTTGATACGGCAACACTCAATTGCTGTAGAAACTTAAATGCCCATTATTGTTTGTTATTTTGAATTGTGAAGCAAAATTGAACTCACTCGCATCCTAAGTTTAGCACTTCGTTCTGTGACTTGACACACCGTTCAATTGTAAAATTACAAATTACTGCTATCAAAATTATTTTGCTTATCAAAACATAATTCATAACTTTTATTTACACTCCAAGCAAAGCAAAATTGAGGTTTTTGCTTACAATCAGTTTACTCAAGAGTCACACTTTGGCAACTATTGCTCCGTTGAGCCGCCAGGCATCTCCAAGTCAATGTTTCCATAAAAGGAAACGCGCTTCTTTCTCATTCTTTACCTGAGCGGGCGGGACATTTGCCAGGTCGTGAGGCATTGTTTTTGCACAGAAGTCGAGGCGGAAGTGGCATGAGGCTGCCGCTTCCAGAGCACTGCCCGAATTCATCCACAATGCCAACACAGCGTAACATCGACAATCCAATCCACCAAGTCGCATCAAACTAGAAATCAAAAAACTAACTTAGAGTAATTCACACACTACGAAGCTTGTGAGCCTCTTTTCAAAATGTTATCGAAACTTTGCCATCAAAGCGACGATACAAACGGATGTGTATGGTGAGCAGTGCTGCGCTGGCGCAGCGCCGGACTCGGCCGACCGCCAGATCGTGTTGCGTTGACTCAGGCGTGCACAATGCGGCGTCAGGCGCACGCTAAGAAGTTGCACTAATTGTCACCCTGCAGCTTATTGCCCGGCCACGGCTCGCCAAATATTTATTTCTCGACCCGAGTGTTGTGAGTGAAGCTCCGCACGACTTCTGTGCGCAATATCGCCGCTACCGAACTTTGCTATGTACATAACAATATTTCTCTTCTCAAGAACTGTGCATTTCGGACCGGACGTTAACGAGAAAATCATATAATCTCGTCTACATCGATGTTTCTACTTTTTTGCATAAATAACGTATTTTTTATTTTGGGGACCAACGTTTACGCCGCAGCTTAAATCATCTGTCAAAGATTATTTGAGCGTTCTCCGTTATCATACAAGGACATAAATAAGCAGAACGTAATTCGAAAGTAGACAGGACTCTGGACAATATTTGCCTGGAACTGAGAGCCAGTATCCTACGTACGAACGTCAATGTTCGCCTGGAAATAAATTTAACGATAAGTCTCATCAAAGAACTTGGCAGGCATTCCCTGCAGCAAAGCTACCTATTTTACTGTGCATCGCACATGAAGGCTTCGTCAAACCTGCGCTGCTGCTCCTCCACACACATTGGGTCATGCGACAGCTGAAATAAATTTCAGCTGCGAAAGAATTAAAATTCTTCATCTTTGAAAATAACATGTATCTCTCGTGTGTTGCCTTCATGCAGAGTACTGCAACCAAGACGAAGTGTTAAACATCCTGGAGTCAGTTATATCTAGAAACATGAAGTTATTACTTTTAGGAGCTGTTAACGGAACCTTGCATCAGATCATGAAAAGTTTTTAGCTTTACTGAAAGTATTTAACTACTAACTGCAGTATTCTGATAGAATGCAAACATTAGTTTTTATTAAACCGAAACACAAATTATTCATTGTGCAACAAAAGCGTACATCATTCCTAGTGATTCATAATGGAAGGGTGCTCGGTTCAGAAGTGGGACTTCGACAAACTTGCCCAAGAGAGGATTTAGTTCCTTTGTTCACATGTAAGCCTTTATTGTTTCAGAATTACTTCCAGTAGTACTACAATAACACAATCAGCTGCGTGAATAACTCGGAATGCTTTGCGTTTGTTGAACTAATGTCAATCACACCAATAATGATGCTTATACTTCTAATCTAATGCTAATGAGCTTCATTTACGATCTCAGAAAGTGCCTTCTCCCGTTAAGCACGATATCGTGCGTCTCTGCATTACCATAAGTATCCTACAATACGTACACTTGATGCCTTATAAGTATCCTGCCGTGCACTATAACGAAGACTCGGTGCCATATAAGTCTCCTGCTGTCCGCTATAACGTACGCTTGATGCCTTGTAAGACTCCTACAGTGCACTATTACATAGACTCTGGCCATGTAAGTATCCTGCAGTACGTACACTTGATGCCTTGTAAGTTTCCTGCAGTGCACTAAAACGTAGACTCGGTGCCATTAAGTATCACGTAGTACGCTATAACGCACGCACGTTACCGCGTAAGAGAATACCACACTAACGGCACGCGCTGTTTGGCTCCACCGCGCGTCGCCTTTACTTTCAGAGAAAAAATGCTGGATTGAATATCTTGACCAGAATTTTTTGAGTCAAATCGCTGTTATCAGGCGAGTGGCTGTTCCCGACTGCTGCAAAACATCTGCTCGATCACACGTAAAGGCACCTCGACAGCGTTTGGGGTTGAGGTTAGCGAAACTCTATGCGATGCTGCAACTCATGTGCCAAGTTTTTTAGCGAACTATGAGGCTCGGGAAACCACTGGCGAGTTTCCGAACAGGACTTTGAGAGACCGTAAGCAAAACTTGCTAATTAACAGCGGACGAAATAAGAGCTCGACCTGAAGCGAGGGAATGAGTTCATCCAAGCGTTGAATTTATTCTGAAGTTGGCGTGCGGGATGGCATTTCTAGAGGGAGATTCCTAGTCAAAACTTGGGAGGCGCAGCGCATGTTCCAGCCATTCGTAAGCAGCATGAACGTGTGATTGTTTTCCTGCTAGATTAAAGTCCGATAGGGAAATGTCCTAACAGATATCATGTTGTCCAAAAAAAGCTTAATGTTGACTTCTCAGACACCGCACATACGATGTCCAGCTAGCCCTCTCCCGAATGCTGCCCAGGTGCTACTTTAGGGAAATTCATTCGATGTTAGAATGCGAAGCTTGATACTGATTCTGCTTTCAAGGGAACGACTTTTTGCGGCAAAATTTTCATTTAGAGACATTGCATGGCATCAATTGCATCAGACACAAGTGGAGGTTCGTGAAGATGTAGCATTGGTCGCCTTTTTCAAACATATTGTTAAATGCTGTCACCTCCAAATAAAAACTCCAAAAGCCTCATGCGATGAATTAATTTCTAAATTTCATCTGTGGTCTACTTTCAAAAAATTTTAAAACGTGAGAGGCTGTATAAAACAAGCGTATAAATCCAAATTTAAAAAATAATTTGAATGAAAAATCACGAGTTCGTAAAAATAGACGACAACCCTGATTGACCTCAATTAGAGCTTCAGATGCCTTTGTTGCCGGGGTCTTACCTGACGTAGCATGACCTGATTTGTTTTAACTAATGTCTATTGTGCGTGCCAATATGCTCAATTTTTGCCCATAGCCAATGTGCTCAACAGCTCTGATAAAGATGAAATGATGTTGTAGTGAACCTACTGCCATAAACAGCCTCACTTTTAGAAAAGGACTTCACGGCAGTCACTACGAATGTAGATACACAAGCCCTCATTGTAGTATGTCAACACTAGGCTGGAAATGGATTACTGAACATGCAAAAATATTTAGCGCCTCACAGTACTGTAATCTTTTAGATAAAACAGCTCTTCTTTGACTGATCTCATATGGAAGTGCTTCATTACAGCACCGCTTCTATTGGGAGTAACCGCAAGACACAACACGCACACGGGAGGAAAGCGTCGCAGGTGGACGGACGACTTGGCAAGACGGAGCTGCAGTCGCGGCTCACCTCAGCACACCTGCCTGATTGTTATCCTGTAATGCTGAATTACCCCCCACTCAGCCGCCACTGAGCCAACACTCAGGAAATGCTGCAGTCACACGCACGCCCCGGCACTCCGTGAGCTATGACGTGTGCCTCGTTTTCACGAGAGCGCTCGGCAACTCATCGTCGCGTTTCTCACTTCTCTCTCGCTGATTAAAGTCATTTTGCCCAAGAAAAACAACAATGTTAATCAAATTTGAGGCCCATTAAAGTTGCGTGGGCAGTTAGAACAGTATTTGTAGCTTGAGAGACCATCACGTAGAAACCATCCAATCGCACAACTTCCTCCAGAGCCGTCTTGCGGTTTGAATTTTTGGTGGAGTCACACCTGTATAGAGATTCGTTCTGATGGCCTTTCTTCACGCGAATAAGTTAGCAGGTAAATCTAAAAAACCTCTGAGTCGCTTTTTACTGCATTCTATGAATATATGATTTGAAATTTTGTTACATGAATAAAATTAAATTTTCAGAATAAATTGAGGCATTGGCATATTCAAAGTAATTGACTCAAGCGTATTCAAAAAAATGCTGATGAAAATCTGAGTTTTGTGTACGGCTTTGCGGTATTCCCTCCCTCCCCTAATGGTGAGTAGCGAACAGATAACTTCCCGGTAATGACATCTGATAGTCCAGAAGGCGGAGTTCTGTAGCTAATTACCTGAACCACTTGTTAAGAACACAATTGTTTTTTGTTAGTTAACTATTTCAATTTCGTCGCACACATCAATTATTACCATGTCAACTGCGTCAACTACATCACGTACGTTCTGGTAAAAAACAGCTCTCTAATTTTTTGTATGTTCTGTTTATTTTTTGCTGCACTATTCTGAAGTCAGTTTGTTATATTGTTAATTTTTTTGGCAACGTAAATTAATTTATTTTAATAAGTTCTAATTAATAAAAAAAGTAGCGACTTCTTTTAGGTGCGGTAGCTTTCTTAGATTTTACCTAAAGTGGACGAGCAAAAAATCGTCAAAGACACATTACAGCATTGGATAATACACTCATAATACATTTTTGTCAAACTCGAAATCCCACTCGGGATGTCTCTACATCAGCTGGAGCAGGCATCAGAACCATGCAGAAAGTAACTGTACTTCGCAAACATGATAGCGAAGCTGGTTCATCTCGTGAAATATGTGGTGGGCAAAATATTTTCCAGCGGAAAAGCGGCGTCCGTAACAAACTTTGTTAATAAGAAGCCGTATTTCAGAGACTGGCCAGATATATAGCGTTTTGTGACAATTCAACAGCAAAATCTATGAGGGCTATGAGCTAGGTTTAACAAGCTGTGGAAGTTAATAATTTTTCCAGGTGCAGATAGTGTTGTGAAGAACTCATTTGTGTGCTCTCAAAATCGCTACAAAAATCTGTTGTTTCACAAGAAACTTCGGAGTTAGACTATGAAGGACTAAAACCGTGCTATGAGGTCTAAGGAGACGAGGTTCAGCCTCATTCGGAGGTGGAAAAAATAAAAGTATGACCAGAATCTCATACAGGAAAGCCTCGTTTTCCCATTGTCCCCACCAGCAGACAGCTAGAAGTAGTCCGATGGTTTGGATTTTTTGGTGTGATACTGCGGCGACTCGCAATAACACTGTGAGGCCCCATAACTATTTGTAAATTATTCCTTTCTGAAGTTTATCATTCAACAAAATTTTACTCATCTACTTGCTATTCGATGTTTTAGGCAGACAGTGCTCTCATTCACAAGGGTCAAATAGCCCAAAATAGAATTTCGAGACCTGGAAAATGATTTAAGCTTATGGATTGATCTCTGCAATCTCGCAATCTAGACTACATCAAGAATTTATGAGACGAACATGAGAGGACTCTTGCCAGTTTCTTCATAACTGAAAGCTGTGGAATTAGGATTATTAAATTAAATCTACACACGCTTCAGACACTAGTAGAATCAGTCCCATGGTATAAAGTAATAAGTTAATTGACTTACGTAGATTAATAGTTATTGTTGAACTTGGAACCAAACAACTATTTTAGCTAGCAGTGTACAAACAGCACGGATGGAAATGTTCTGGTGCCAGAAAACCTTGATCAAATACAAGAGCAACTCGTGGAAGGTTCAGCAGACACGGAGACCCCTACGCTGCAGCTACGAGGGCGACAAATTCCTCTGAGTTAACAATCCAGGAGCTGAGCTCACGGGCGTTGGGGGTCGCTGGATGGGACTAAATGCTGCGAACACTGCGGACAGTTGTCACGCCGTATTGACTGTATTTATCCACACCATACGGTGGGCTGTATACAGTGTCCTATACAGTGTGCTGTTTACCGCACACGATACAGTGTTGTCCAATGTCGCTGTGACATTATTTGTGAGTTTTATGAACACTTACTTGAATTTGCATTAATTCTGCCGAGAAATAGAGCAGGCCGGATGATAATTCAAGCGCAACACTCGTGAAATGAAGTGACAGAGTTAAATTTTGCCGTGCTGCACCTGGTATATGATGTGCGTAATTAGCTTTAAATTCTCCTCCTATCCTGAATAAACATTGTGACCCTGTTGGCCAAGATCTCGAAGCAGAAAACTCGATTATGACATCCAATGAAGTCAACCGAAGAGAATCTCGGAATCTGCGATAAGGAGTCGGCGCCCTGAGCCCTGCGCCGCCGTATCACGCGGTTCGATTTCAGTGAAAATAAGCCCGAGTCGCTGAAATGGAGACGCCATGCACAAGTACCTGCTGTCGCCGTAAGTTCCTGCTCCAAAGGTTGCCATTTCGTCCCTTCTGGAGATGAGGCTTTTACCGTCAGGTTCAGGCCACACATGAAACACAATATTCTTTGAAGCACCAATTTTGAGAATGCCGTTCGTTCGAAGCAAAAAAGCAAGGATGAGAAAAAGAATGAAATTATCGCAGATTGACTTCATTTACTATAGAGTTATTAAATTTCAAATTAATTATTAAGAAACTCATTATTCAGGACACAACGTGTACAGGAACTCATCAATTGAAGGATATACACTTACGAATGAGATCTTCCGCAACGTTCTTTGATTTAAAGTTGCAAACGAAGTTAAAATGCGATATCTCCATCGAATGTTAGGGCTCTTCAATCGTCAACAATACTGCCAACGAGCGCAGTGGTAACGAAGTGAGCGCACGCCTTGTTAATGCTTATTAATGCTTATTATAGCTGCGCATGCTAGCGTACATATATTACAGCTGCACAAGCAAGTTTACATATATTTTGCCAAGCGAGCTGCGCTCTGCCCCTTTGTGTGCCGTGCCCTGGGCTCGGCGCTGTCCGTCACGTTTTTCTCGTGTTTATCCCACCCTGCATAAGAAGCGGGTAGGGTGAGCCTCGACCCAAAAATACGAGGCAAGCGTGTGTTTACTGTCCAATGAACAAACACTACGTGATTTTAATAGGGAAACTGAGGCACGAACTCACTTAAGAGTCGGCTAAAAGTCATGCGAGTTTCACAGACAACTGAAATGCATACGCGACAGTGTCTGAGCTTCGCCGTCTCCAGAATATTCGGAAAAGAAAAGCTTGCTTTGCACGCCGGTCGTCGGGAGGGGGGCGACGCCTGAGTTACCTAGTTACTCGCTTGCTTACTTCTGTGCGCTGCTGCCGGTGATAACCGGAAGAAAATTTTGTTTTCTCTATGAATTTATGTTTTCAGATATGTATCTGTGATCATTCACATATATTTTGGTATTATGACAACACTCAAGTATTTCGCTCTTTGAGGAACATTTTTTAAATTTTTGCAACAGAAGTCGTTAGTATTGGAATGTTATTTCCGCCATCAGAATCATCCATCTCGGCATTCCTGCGAATACATAGCACGCGATGCCACATCTAAGCACGCACACAAAAGTATTTTTCGTTTCTGTAAAGAATGTAGCGCAAGTTTACCGTCCTCAACGGGACGTGGAACTGTTGTTCAATAAAAAGTGGCCCCTGAACTGCTGCAGTAACGACAGTCAGGCTTGATGCTACAAATACCGGCAAGAGAGGAGCTGTATTGCAGCACCAGCCCTCCAATAAGAGCACGTAAGTGCTGAGCAGTGTCAGGGCTGACGTCCATTGGTGGTCAGCCGGCGGTAGACTGACGGCCGTCAAGAGGTCGTCAGCGGTGTCGTCTTACGCACCGAGCTGTCAGGCGACCGAGGCCTGAGCGGCGACCTGCGCAGTCTCGCCTGACCGGCCGGCGCTCTCGTGCGCCTACTGTGGAGCGGCGCCTTCTGGGCTGTTACATTAGCCCGCCAATTCCATCTTTACCTTTGCTAGCATCTCGCTAATTTCAGCGCGCGTCACCATCCAATGCCGAGTGATCCAAGTGATACACAGTAGTTGGTCTCAAAGGAAGAATCTTCTCAAAATATTTCACTGTGCAACTCAGAAAGCCTGTAAAGACGATTCGACGATTAATGCGCAACGATCAACCAGCACTGATCACATTGTATACTCGTATGGCTATTAGCGGTGGCTGATGCGGGTCTTGGGGTCGAATCAAGTTAATTTTGATCTCGTGTAGTTCGCAACGCGGGGGAGTTCCAGATATTTTCCCTGCATGTACTAACAAGTGTGTCAACTCCCTGATGTTAAGTGCACGCTTGAAAATATTTAGATGTATTGTACTGAGCCTTCACAAAGCGTTATGTAGGAGTTACAGTAGAACTACAGAGAATTCGTGAAAACACTTCCAAATGAACTACTCATATAAGCGTGATTTCTCTCATGATAATTTTTCCATCATAGTGTTTAGACAACATTTCAGTCAATTTTAGTGAATGTAAATAAATTATTTAAATTAAATTAATTAATCCAGGCAGGCAGTTTAGAGCGTGTGACTGGGGCTGGACAGGCCGAGCAACATACAAATATGAATCATTAACCATGGAGATGCATCTCCTTTGCAACATAAGGCTCTATGCGACTTCCAGAGCGTGTGCAATCATTCAGTGAGATGAAGGTTTTGAAAAAAAAAACTTATTTGCATTTGGTCCCTCCAGTTCTTAACGTGTGGACAGAATTGAAACACTAAAAGCTGGTTCACTCCTAAGCATCTCTGGAAAACATCAATGAACTCAACTCTGAGGGAACAATTTTTCTTGAACTGAGTACGGCTGTGCAGTTCAATTTGAGGGCAGCTGTTCAATTTTCCCCATTCGTTAGTCTAAGAACTCTTCACAGCTTCCATGGTAGTCCTAAGTTATTTCTTTGCATTAATTAATGGTTGAAATATTGGACGCAAGAATTCAATTGTACTTAGTTCATGAATTAGGCAGAGCATCTGAACGGAACATCGACACACCAAAGAAGGGAGCGGATTCTTTATCGGCAGCGAGGGTCCCACGACGTGTTGTGGAGCGCAGTCGTTTACAGAAATGCATTTTTTTAAGTTGACTTTCAATACATGCTCTGAGTGGCTCAAGAGGTCAGTGTTTGGGCAGAACTGCCATCGCCGGAGCGCTTTACAGGTCCACACAAAGACGTTTGGTTGACCCTTCTTTTTTATCTGATGTCCTTTGTGCCATTTTTTGCTCGTATCCAAGCTACGGAATATTTTATGAAGTACGACTGTAAAAGAGTGATGCTTCGTTCCGGCACTGTCGAGGAAATGAATGTGTTTTTATGAGGCTTTCTTTCGTAATGGTAGAATAATCTTCACGCAGCATCCGGTTAAGTTCATTGATGTGCCTTGTCGACCAGCAAAACAATTATCAATAGATATATTTGAGATGGAAATGCTGTACATGCCACTTTCCAGCTTCCAAACTCAGCTATTGAGTCTTCCATACCTGCAAATAAAATCCTTTTCTTTTGTTGATCCTGCCGTTCTCCTGCGCCCCAGCGAGTACTTTCATCTGCAGGAGACCCTGCAGCGCGAGGCAGTCGTATTCAGATTCCCAGCAAGAGCAGTTGACATTATCTCGGCCTGAGGACGAGTTGATTTCGTCTTGTTTCCGTCGCTTGGGCTTGTATTATGCGCTCGCTCCCGCCCATTTAGCCGACTTGCTATTGTGTGCAGCGAAACAAACTCTCCAATTATTTTTGAGGAGACATCGATGACCTAGAACGCCTTGTCACGCCGGCCCTAACTGCACCTAAACTCGCTGAGGTCTCAAGTGAACGAGGCACGCTCGGCGCGGGGCAGCGCCACGCCGCGCTGACGAGCCTGGATGCTGGAGGAGTTCGCTCTGACGTCAGGCTGACGTCCTGACTTCAACCTGAGAGAACGTCCCTCCCCAATAAGGAATGGGAAACACTCCTCGTAAAGTGGAGCATTCCCGCCCATGGTAGCGTCACAGGGACTGCATGAGAGTTTGACTGAGCAGAAAACACCAAAAATGGTAAAATTAACGCGGACACTGCGCTGCTGCGCTGAAGTTGCCCGCTTGTGTGAGTGGCTTACGAGAGGTCGCGTCGGGTCACGCTGCTGCAATGCTTGGCTGCTCAAGTGTGCGGCTTGGTGGGCTGGCCCACTGGGTGGTGTTGAATGCTGCCCCACCGGGTGGTGCTGGGTGCTGCCCCCAACGGGTGGTGTTGGGTGCTGCCCCCACCGGGTGGTGCTGGGTGCTGCCCCCCACTGGGTGGTGCTGGGTGCTGCTCCCACCGTGTGGTGCTGGGTGCTGCCCCCACCGGGTGGTGCTGGGTGCTGCTCCCACCGAGGGGTGCTGGGTGCTGCCCCCACCGGGTGGTGCTGGGTGATGCCCCCACCGAGTGGTGCTGAGAGGAGCATATTTAAAATATCATGTTCGTTGTTAAATTTATTTCAAGCAATTGTAATCCTTTCACTTTCACCACGTTTCTTTTAAAAGAATAATTTGTCCCTCTATAAAAAAAACCTTAAAACTGAAAACTGAAGAGCGTCATCGTTCACACTTCGAAAGTGGAAAGGTTGGTAAAATTTCTCGTTGTGAAAAAATCGACCCAGAATTTTTATTCAATATTGGAACATCAACAAGAAACAAAAACATTTTGAATAAGGGAATTGTCCTGCAAATGTTCATTATTTTAGTCCGATTCATGCAAAGTAGGTCGAAAAATGCACGAAATATCCTAAGAATTTTCGACTACACCCCCCAACTCGCGCATTACTCAGGAGTTCACCCCACGGCGCATGTCGGACACGTCACAAAGCAGACATTGCGTCTACTGATGCGTAGGCAGGCAGTTGTCGGTGATTGTGGTTTGCTGGCCTAATGATACATAATTGGGACATCAACAACAATTCATTCATCCCAGCGGCTACGGCGGGGCTAACCACAACTCTGGATCGTACCTTCTCTTGTCCAAACAAAGTCTGAGCAGAAGTTGGATTAAATTTTTGTGTAAGGTAAGAAGCCACAGAATAAAATTTTTAAAGGAATATAGAACGAAAAGCGCTTAAGCTCAGCTATAAGAAGTCCCAAACATTTACAGCTTTACCGTTTGTCATAAACAGCAAAACGACACAGACGGCGAGTAGGTTCGACTGACCTCACACTAATTATCGCAAGTCGCAGAGTGAATACGTCAGTCATCTTCCCAGCGTTATGCGTCTGTCTGTAATCACCGGCTCAGAAAGACTTCAGCAAAACAAAGGTAGAGCAGCTCGTCACCGACTTTTTTTGCAGCTTGATCATGGAGAATGTTCAGCCAAATAATGCTCTCTCCCTGATAATTTTGTGCCTGCGCCCTATCAATGCGAGCATTCGAGAGCCAGTCTGTGTGAGCTGTAGCAACCGAGTCATACGAGAGCATAGGCGGGTTTGGCTAATTGACCGATCACGCCGACGAGTTCTGCAAGAGATCTCGTGCTTCCCCAGCGACCCACAAACAAGACATCCTCTCGTACAGCAAAATTTACATTAAATCACAGGTATAGCAGAGCAAAAAATGACTGAAATTATTACCTCTAAAACGAGAAAAAGAAGCCCGGGGCCACAGCCTCTCGGTACCCACGGCTTCGGACCACCGAAGTTGTTTACCAGCAGAGCCCTGCAGCCGTGGCGTCTAGTGAGCGAGCGGCGCATGCGCTGCGGTCTGCCTCCGCCGCTGCGGTTGTGCACGCCACACCTAGACGCGCTATCTCAATATTACTTAGGACTACACGATCTTTATGTGCCTGCAAATAATATCAGGAATTTGGCGATCTAATCTATGTCATGGATGTTATGCAACGTTCTAGAAACACCCGTTAGATTGGGGCTGATTCTGAATCAGATGAGCGTCAAGTTTTTAGGTGTTTGTTGAATATACATGTTGACGAGACTGTGGAATCTTCATATGCAAAGATCTCTTAGTTAGACTTCAGCATTCACTGAAAATGTATGAAAAAAGTTGTAATTGCGCTTTGAAATGAATGTTGAGGCAGCTGTGCAACAGATGAGCTAAGTTAGCATTTAGCACGTGTGATGTGCCCAATAATTACTGTATAATGAAAACTCTCAGACTTTTATGATTTATTTGTTCTTATACCCAAACTTGGTTTCAATTTTTCATAGCGACGTCATCAATTCTGTCTGATATAATATTACTGCAGTTTATCTGTTTACTGTGATAAATACGAGTTCTAATAAACAACTAGTGTCGTGAATATCTAATAATGAGCTACACTACGTGCACTGCAGTGATTAGGCCTGACCAACTCTCAAGAAGACTGAGTGCCCCACAATTTTCTCGATTCACCTTTTCAAGCGAGTGAATGCTTTGGATACTTGAAGGGTGCGTTCGTTGTTTTCGTAGCTTGAGTTTCGAATGAACGTAATGACGATGGCCAGAGAACTCACGAGCACAATTTACTTAAGTCAAACGACGTTTCCTCGCGCCATCTGCTGCTATTCCGCGCACTACATCACAAAACTTCAGATCATTTCAAATTGGATGGGCAGGCTAAGAACATGCTGATCAGTGCCCTGAAAATTTGCAATCATAAAGCATTAATTTATACATAAACCTTGAATTGTAAGCCCAGCGACTGCAAACTTAACGCTGAGAATAATAACACAAAAACCAGCCAAGCAACTTATAAATAAATATTTATTCCCCTTCACCTCTTCGCGGCGCTTGCGTGCAGTTTTGAATCAACATAATTGATGAACATGAACAGTTTTAAAGGGTAATATTAATAGCCAAGTACCAACAGAGAAAAAATTACGCCTTCCGAAGCACACCTGAACTTCAGAAGGCGCCTACGAGCAGAACGTCGTCCAGCATGGGCTGCAATGTTGTGCGCAGCTAAATATCAAACGATGACTCTCAGCTCGCAAATTGGTGTAGTTAAATTAACGCAGGCATTCAAGTTGTGTTCGACGAAAGCATGCCCTGAGGACGTTGCCTGCACATCGTGGGAAATGAGTTCACCAATCCTTTTAGCTTGCCAGCGTTCAGCCAAAATGAACGCTTCGCTGACTTCTCATCTCTTTCGGTTTTCGTGATCCTAGAAATTCTTGAGACCGTCCTTCAGGTGTGCGAAAACTTGGCGGATGTAAAACGGGGAGTTGGTATTTCTCAGCTACTTATCATTTCTTACCTAAATAATTGTCTGTTTTACCTTCCCAATTTTTTAGCGTTTGAAAAGTTCACTATCTGCTTTGATGATTTACTCTGCAATAGTTTATAAAATCAGAACTGTGATGAGCCCTCCTTAAAAAAGCTTCAATCAAATGCAATTCATTTTATATCATTGCAGTGTTGTATGAAGAATGAATTTCATTGGGATTCAATTTCATTTATCAGAGAGTTTACAAACCGAGAAGTGAATATAATTCTTATAAAATTGAGAGAGAAAATATTGGCTACGATCACTTTTGGCGCAGACGACATGACGAGTGGAGATGATGTGCAGGGCATCAACGCCCATCCTTCCCCTCGTCCCCTACAAGATGTAGAGTTTACTGTTTAGCCCATCCCACTGCTCCCCTCCCTCCCACTGCTCCCTCCATCCCTCCTCAATGCTCCCAGCAGCCCCTTGCCCTGCTTCGAGAAATCCAGCCCCACGCCCTTCCCCGTAATGTTGCCACTTGTGTTCAGTGTCGTTCAGGTACCAATGGGTGTGCCTGCTGGGAACGTGTTATAATGATAAATCCTTTCGATTCTACAATAAATATCATTTTTGCATTAATATTTGTATCATTGAAACAAAAATTTGCAAGGCGTTGTCTTCAAACCCTATGTCCGCAGCACCTCATTGCAAAATTTGGCTATTTATCTTTTCATTAACCGACTAGCAAATAAATACAGCTGTGTCAAAACAGCTTCAGAAGTTAGTCTATACAAGTGCACGAGCTACAGCCAGCGTCACAACAACTCTCATCGCTATAGTCTCCATGTTAATTGTTGAAAGTAACGTTGAGCGTTGTCATTATATCTCGCACTGAGTTCCGGTCAAGCAGATGTTATGTTTACTGTATGAGCTCCGCCACACAATGCCAGAGCGGGTCATGCACGACTGCCAGCCTCTCTTACAGTAAACACATCGCGCTCGCAGTTTTTCAAGTAGTTTGTATAAGGCTATCAAACGAGCGAGTGACATCTTTTTTCTGGAGCTCGCTCTTAAAAACCAGAGCTACCGTCAAATTTCCCCAGAGTTATTTTATCAGCTCAGCGACTGGTTTACTTGCAATTGAGAGCCAAAGCATGGCAACAAATAGACAACTTTTTGACGAGATGCCTGGAGAAACCTGGACGTCCGTTGAGCCTCGCGTAGGTTTTGTGCGCAGACACAAGCCTCGTTGAGACACGCCGGCCTGGTGCACCCATTGCTGTAACTTTTTCCAGCTTCTGTACAGCTTCAAGCCCTCAGTATCGATGTTGCTAAAAATTCTGATAATAGAGACAGCGCCAACAATGAAGTTGCTTTACGTGAACTTTAGCTGCCGTCGAAACCTGACAAGCCGCTTATTCTGCCAACACGATAAACTCGTTGCAGTCGTTTATTTAGAACACGCTGCATGCGTTTTTATTTGTGGTCTGGCTGCTTCGTGTCATTAAATAGCAAAACGAGATTTTTTCAGAGTACAACATATACTTTCGGGCCACCAACCCTGCAAGCAACTTTCCCAAGACATCAAGTTAGCGGCTCTAAACTTAGCGGAGCAGGCGAAAGCGAGGTGATTCAGCGTAAATCTTCTTTAATTAGTTTGAGAACAACTGTATTCTAAAAAACTGCCAAGCTGTCAACCATTACTTTTTGACGGAATTCATCTAAAAAGTACCAAGCTATCAACCATTCATTTTGGATGAAATTGATGTAGGATCGAGTCTTACTACAATTTCTAATAAGAAATTCTAGCTATTTGCTTTTGCAATATTTAGCACGTTATTTATTGTCGCTTTTAACAACTTCATAAATATAGTGATACTTTGAAATCGAATACAATGCTGAATTTGCATTCTGTACCTGAACGACGCTTTTAAGCAATGCGTCGACCTGAGTTTATGAATAAAATAGAACGTACGCAACTATGAGATCTCTAAGTTGTTCCAACAGGAATGTACAAAACGAATCATGCTGCAAAACAATAAGTAAGAAACGATGAAATGAGACCAGTTTATCACAAGAAAGACTCGTGCAGAAATTAGAGCGTGTGCTCTACTGGCTAAAGCAGTTCAATGGAGCAACAGGAGTTAAGTATCTCACGTGACTCACTTGCCATAATTTGCTACACCAGTGCACATGATGCATTTTTATTCAGGAGCAATTACTTCATCCAAAA
Source organism: Platorchestia sp. MABIK (assembly GCA_014220935.1). Classification (NCBI taxonomy): domain Eukaryota; kingdom Metazoa; phylum Arthropoda; class Malacostraca; order Amphipoda; family Talitridae; genus Platorchestia; species Platorchestia sp. MABIK. The sequence continues at coordinate 79,507 of JACJUY010000106.1, read as the reverse complement.
ACAGGGCTAGAGAAAGTCAGTCATTCTCAAGATCAACGTATGCATCAAATCTGGTCTCAAAGTCTGCTTCCAGCCTCTACCTCCAAATGAAAAGGTATGGCCTAGATTCAGAGACATTAAGGGTCGTCATTGTAAATGGTATTCCTTAGTGGCCTAGATTTAGGGTTTTTGAGGGTTGCCGTTGTGAAAAAAAGAAAACTTACTGCAGTTACAGAAACGTAGGCTGCGACAGGAACGGATAACTAGTAGACCTCTCAGCACACGTGCTGGCTCGCAAGGGCCTAATTTGGTAGCCGTAAAGCCAGGTGCAAAAATACTCTCGTTGATCAGGCTATTCATTGCGCAATGTTTCTTCTATACAATAATCAAATTTATGCTCCAATTAAAATTTGAGTGCATGAGATATGGCAACTCTGCCAAAGTTGTGCCCAGCAACGCCCAAAAAAGTTGCGCTTGATATTCCCGTATGACCTATTTGAAGGCGCATCCACGTCGTACTCGACTTTCACGAACTATCCTACTCGAAACAAAAATTATTTCCCAATTTTGTTGCTCGTGTATTGCAGGATTAAGATTCGATTAACGACTGTCACATTCAGGAGCGGTAACTTGACGAGTTGAGGTGTCGCCAGGCTGAGCGCAGCGGGCACTGAATTTGTCTCTCGCTTCCGAGGTGAAGGAAGACAAGAGCAGACAATCCCAACTCTTCACACCCGCAGCGCACAGACCATGGCGGCTACTGTGCTGCTCGGATTTTTTGAGTCATCGCATGAGAATTCGAAGTGTCAGTCCGCTAATTTGTCCTTGCGTAGATGTCAAGCACTGTGTGTTTTTGCCGCCAGTTGAAGAGGCCGGGTGATGATGACTGACTGAATTAGAACGGAACACCGCATCGGAGCTACTTGATGTCCGAGCAGTTACGTGACACACGCGCTTCATAGCACATTATTCTGTGGCCGTGTGTTGTCCTGTTGCGAGCAAAACGAATTAAGAAAGAAATCCTCTAACAACTTTCAGCAGATGCTTTCAAGAACTTGACTCCTAAGGCGATCTAAAAAATTAATCCCTCTCTTAGGAGCTCAGTTTGAACTGTGTTCTTAGATACTTGCGCTTTATTGAGCACCACCACTGCAGGCTTGCTACACCACTACTGCAACACTACTCTTAACTGAACAAAAATGTTTCCGGTAAATCATAAGGCATACAATGCTGAAATATGTAATAAGCTTACTCCTAGACTTTCAAAATGAAGTAAATTGTCATCATCTGATATTCAGAACAGGGTTATTGAAGTCGGCTGCATGATAGCTTATAGAGGTATCGCTCTCTAATAAGCCTCACCACAACTCAGTTGAATACTCTTCAGAGTGCATAACTCAAAGCAAAAACTTGCGCCCTATCTGAAAACGATCAAACTATGCACCGTCCTGTTGGTTTATTGCTCTCGAACTGATTCTAATACGGGAAGATTTTGTGTCATTTCTTACTGGAGTTTTTACAGCTTGCATCGCGCGGTCGTAACGAGGAGCTGCGGGTCAGCCTTTACTGCCCGTTTACGACCTAATATTTACGGCTTTCTAAGCGGTCAAATATTAGCTATGAAGACGTCAACGCACCACAGCTGACGTTTACACATCAGTAACACCAACTAAGTCTCAGCACCGGCTTGTTGCATGTGCTTTGTTGTCTCACTCCTCATGTTAGTGCGACCCTTTTCTTCGTGTTATTTAGTTAATGCGGCCACTTCCTTCGCGTTATTTATTTAGTGTGGCTACTTCCTTCGTGTAATTTATTTAGTGTGGCTAGTTCCTTCGAGTTATTTAGTTAGTGCAGTAACTTCCATCGTGTTATTTAGAGCAGTCACTTCCTTCGTGTAATTTAGATAGCGCGCTCACTTTGTTTTTGTTATTTGGTTAGTGCAGTCCAATTGTTCATATCATTTAGTTAGCGTTGAATCTTAGTTTTCGTTATTTAGTTAGTAAATCTAGTTTGTTTGTGTTGCTTAGTTATTACGTCTACTTTGTTTATGTTATGTAGTTAGTGCGATCATTTTGTTCCTGTTATTTAGTCGGTGCAGTCACTCTGTCCATGATATTTAGATAGTGCAACCATTTATGTTGTTGTTATTTAGCGAGTGCAATTACTTTGCTCATGTTTTTAGTCTGTGCGGTCATCTTATTTTGGTTTTCTGGTTGGTGCGTCACTTTGTTTTCTTTGTCCTTTTTATTGAGTTAGTGCAGCCCCTTCACTTCCGTAATTTAGCTTGTGCGATCACTTTGCTTGTGTCATCTAGAGAGTAAGACCACTTGTGCAGCCACTTTGTTACTCCTGTTCAGTTAGTGTGGTCACTTTGTTTTTGTTATTTTGTTCTAATTATGTAGTAAGTGCAATCACTTCCTTCGTGTGGTCTAGTTAGTGCTGCCTAGTTTATGATAACATTTAGTTAGTGCAACCAAGTTTATGATAATATATAGTTAGTGCAGCCAAGTTTATGATAACATTTAGTTAGTGCAGCCAAGTTTATGATAATATATAGTTAGTGCAGCCAAGTTTATGATAATATTTAGTTAGTACAGCCAAGTTTATGATAATATATAGTTAGTGCAGCCAAGTTTATGATAATATATAGTTAGTGCAGCCAAGTTTATGATAATATTTAGTTAGTGCAGCCTAGTTTATGAAAATGTTTAGTTGTAGTGCAGCCTAGTTTCTGATCATATTTAGTTAGTCTGCCACCTTTTCATGATATTCAATTTGTTTGGTCCATCATCAGGAGTATTCAGTCCAGGCGATCACTTTCCTTAGATAATTAAATCGTTTTATTGTCACTAGAGACAGGATCAGACTGGAATAGTATTAAATCGTTTTATTTTCACTAGAGGCAGGATCAGACTGGAATATATATGATACATGGATAATAAGTATATATTATTACATTTGATATATATATATTTAATTAATTGAGGAAATTTTCCAGGGATGCTCGGAGGATAAACGATTTTTTCAAGTCACCATTTCGTTAAAATTACTGGTTTTGTCTATAGATAAATTCAGTCAACTACGTTTCTCCCTATAATGAGAGATCTTCAATGGAATGAAAAATGTCCCTACTTTGGTATCTAGAACTAAACTGAGTACAGTTATGCTATATTAATTACGATTTTTATGCCACAAAGGTAATTTTTAACCATGCACAGCGAAAATACTTTATATATATATATATATTTCTACCTATATAGCTATTGTATATATATAGATTTATTCTTGTTAGATATACAGATATGTACATGCGTACAGTTTTCTCGACATGCATTACACTCTAACCTTTTCATCTTTTAATTTTCTATTTTCTACTTTATTTAACACTTAACCGCCAACCGTGTCAAATTAGCCCTGCTGGAGATTTTTGGCATGGTCATTAGCAAGTACAGTATGAATTTTCCAAAATGCGTTTGAGCCATGAGACTATGAGGAAGTAGCTGTGCCAAATAATTACCGTTTATTATCACAAAATTCAAAGCGGAGAAAATTAAATCCGGCAGTGGATTAGAAATTAACATTCATAAATAATGTGCTTAAAATTGTATGTAAAATGTACTAAAGTGCATTCAAAAATTCATAGTTCTTAGTACTTAAGTACCATTGATAAAAGAAGTGTTAAATGATTAAATACGTTTCAGCCATTTACTCAGCACTTGAGTACTTTCAAAGTACTCAAGACCCAACTCTGCCTAGAGATATGAGACCCACTCTATCTCTGCGTCTTGGGTGAAAGGTGGTGAAATCTTCAAACTTGTTTATCCCGAAGTTATTGCAAATGAGTAGAAAAAGAACCCAATTCTATTTTTTTATGAATTACATTTAAATGAGAAGTTCTGTTATTCAGGACTACGTTTATTCTGTGCTTCTATTATTTGGTTAGTAATAATTAACATCTACGCACGATTTATTCAACCTCATTGAACCTCAAGTAGAAATTTTCACACAAGTATCAGCATGTGAGCTTCCCTTGATGATTCTGTGTTGTCAAGCTAGGAAAAAAATTTGTGCGAATGTTTTTGAGTGTAAGTTTCCTGAAGTCGATTCTACTACTGACGAGTATAAAAATTCTCTCCGTAATGTTGGGTTTGACTCATGACCAATAAGATAATGTGTTCCCAATGTCCCTGAAACAGAGTATGAAATCAATATCAGTGCTAAAATTACCCCACTGCTAATTTTTTGAGACAATTCGCATTACGGAGTATTGATAAAGTCTTGTCTCAAAGTGAATTACGTCATTGGAAATTACTGCACATTCTGCGACGAAGACAACAAATACATGTAGCACGTCTAAAAGTGCAGCCCTGCTGCACATTCTCACACACAAAAGTGCAGCACAACACGTACAACAATGCAGCGAATCTCCACGTGCAGCAGTGCTGCGAGTGGGGATGCACTGCTCATCGCCAAGTGCAGCAATGAAGCATCCTTACGTGCAGCAGTGCAGCACACCCCCCCGTGCAGCAGTGCAGCATCCCTTCGTGCAGCAGTGCAGCACATGCAACACACGCGAGACGCAGGGAGCGGTGTGCGGTGTTCAGGGCGCGTCGCCTCAGCAGTTTTTGCGTCAGATTTTGAGGTGTTTGTTCCCGATCGCAGCGGCCGAACTGGCAGCAGCATCCGTTTTTTGCGCCAATAAAAACAAACCCGAGTAGCGGTTGTTCGATTTCACGAGCTCACCGCCTCAACGTACGTTTGCGTTTTTTCGATCTTTTGTCAATAAAAGAAACATAATGCCGAGTTTACGCAGAAGTCGTGGTCTTCGCGGGCGTGCTGCGTGGCAGAAGCAGGGCAACACAACACAGTGGATAGGCTAGCCAGACCAGAATTATTAACCATTCGTGACTTATACATGTTGATGTACATCATGGAAATGATAACCTGTGTGTGCTTGTATTTGCTTATCTGTGTAATTAGATGCAGTCTGAGGCAATGAATGCAAAAATAATTAGATGAAGTTCTATTTCTGGACACTTGATCAATGAAACTCTGTAGCAAACGAGCCCGTGCGCTGGCTCAACTTTAGGACCAATAAAAGATCTGATAAAATCTTGAGTAGATGCTGCGACCTTTCAGCTGAGGATATCTTTTACGTTTGCTCATCGATACCCAAGTCGGAACTAATTAAAATCTTTGTCCTACGGGTACACTGATGTTGCTAAATCTTAATCCTTCAGTTATAGTGATGTTGCTAAATCTTAATCCAGCGGTTATAGTAATATTGCTAAATCTCAATCCTACGGTTATAGTAATTTGCTAAATCTTAATCCTACGGTTATAGTAATATTGCTAAATCTCAATCCTACGGTTATAGTAATTTGCTAAATCTTAATCCTACGGTTATAGTAATTTGCTAAATCTTAATCCTACGGTTATACTGATGTTGCTAAATTAAGGTAAGTTACAACAGTGTTGTCCGTGATACAACACTGTACAGCATCCTAAATTGTGATGCAGGGCCACAGAGATGCATCACTGTACAGCACCCTAGATTGTGATGCAGGGCTACAGAGATGCAGCACTGTACAGCATCCTATATTGTGATGAAGGGCTACAGAGATGCAGCACTGTACAGCACCCCAAAGTGTGGTGCAGTTTGGAGTGCCGTTGCGACAGCACGAGCGGTGCTGGACCTCCCGATTTATAGCTTCACTCCATCACAGTTTCCTTCATCGTTATTCCAAGCTGTTGCTCGGAAAAGAAAACGACAGCGAAGGGCGATCGTTCTAAACGTTACCTCGTCAGCGACAGCCGTCTGAATCTGCTGACTAAACAAACGATTGCACATAAATCGAGGCGGTCCGGCCATCTTTGGTTTCGTGTTCTCCGACGTGGTGGCTCCCAGCAAGAAATGCCGCTCGGGTCAAAACCTCTAATGACACAATTTCAAAGGCGCAATGAGCACAGGGAATTACTACGGGCGAAGTGAATTACGAAATAAAATGTTTATAATAAACAACACATCGTAACCTCATGCAATTGTGTTTCAAATTCCTGTATGAATTTGAAAATCATTGACCGCTTTGACTCTCAAAATTTTGCATCAGTACCGGTAAAATTCTAACCTAGAATTTCTTGAGAATTCTATGAAGGGTCTGGAGATATCCCTTTGTTCCGCAGCACAAACACAGCATCCTCATCTACTGAACACACAGCGTCCGCATCTACTGAACACCAACTTCGGCCTCTACTGAACACACAGCATCCCCTCTATTGAACACACAGGTCCCCTCTACTGAACATACAGGTCCCCTTTACTGAACACACAGGTCCCCTCTACTGAACACACAGGTCCCCTCTACTGAACACACAGGTCCCCTCTACTGAACACCATCAGAGCGAGCGACAGAACGAAGGAGATCATCGAGCAGCCACACAGTAAATCATCAATTATCCTGAAATGTGCTGAGAGTTTTTTAATCACTCGCATCTGATGAGTTTACAGTTTATTTAATCTTACGCAACTGTTGAGTATCTTTTCCACATATTCACTGGATCATTGTGCCTGATGTTTCAAACGCAAAGCTACATGAACAAACGTGAATGTTTGTATATAAAGCTTTTATTTCGAATCAATTGTCAACAATTTCTTTAATATCATTTTTCCTCAATTCCCATCGTTTTTTGAGCGAAGGAAGCTGACGTCGTGCAGCTGCTCCCCTTTCGTCGGGCCGTCCTTATAAACATTACCGCTCGGCGGCTCCGTCTATTCCGATAATTTCCTAAACGCAACGATACACTTTCTGCAGAGCTCAGCAAAATTCGCCTCCTAACTTCATTGATTCCCGTTGTTGAGCGCATTCGGTGAATGGACGGTAAACTGACACACGTAAGCTGGGCAGCTCGTAAACGGGGGTTCAGGCGCTCGGGTTGATTTTATGATATTATGATCCCGCTGCTTGCGCCTGCCTACCGAGCGTGTGCGCGCACGCGCAGACAATGTTGTCTGTGCAGCTGCAGAAACATCTCACTCTCTGAATGTTATTTGTAATTTCTTATTCTTAAGCGACGACAAGTTTTCTTCTCATCTCAATTTAACAAAGATTTCAGTGCGAAGTAGAAAAATATCAAAGCGTCTTACACCAACGTCACTGCTCGTACACGATTTTCAGTCGCTTTGATCGATGTCATCGGTCAAAGCTTCGTATTTTGCCCATAACTTCAATCCAACATCCAGCGCAGCACTGTTGATATTATTGCTTGGAGGCTCTTCACGTTATTTGAGGAGCTGAATCATGATGTTAACCCTGCGATGTCTGCATGTTTGTACTCATGTTACCGATATCTCACTCACCAAGATTATAGACTGGCATTGGTATCAGGCTGCCACCTACTTCAAAATGAGAAAATAGCTTCGAAAAAAGGCTATTTAATTTAAGGAGACGCACATTATTTTGAGCCTATTTTCGGAAGAGGATCGTGCAGTCCTTTTTGGCGGTAAAAAGTGAGGAACGTAGAACTGTGAGGTCTGTGATTATACTTTCTTGTTGGATGTTAGTGACATTATTTTTTGTGGTTTGGCATGTATTGCACTCCTAATCACTACGAAAACTGTCTAAAAGCAAAACCGTGAGTGGTTTTTTCTTCTAAAGTGATGAGCTGCGAGAAAAACAGTTTAATTTCTACCTCCTTGTGTAGGTACCATTTTTGCATCGTTCACAGAGAGCACCTCAGGCACGTCCTGGTGGCGCCCCTCCTTGAGGCGAGCGGTGCTCCAGCGCCTCGGTACCAGCGACAATTTTCGATGAAGTCAAGACGCTTCGTAAGCAAATATTCATCACATCAAATATACCATACACGCACGGAATTTGGGCCGCCCCAACACTACAGGCGGCAGTATTTCGTCAGTAAGAAGATATAAGGGCTAAAAAATTAGAGCCAAAAATATTATCCTGTTTTTTTTTCATAAGTACGCCTTACAGTGATAATTTTTCGTTGCTTTGTAATGGTTCTTCGATCAACAATTCTTTGTTTTCCACTTGAATGCTGACCGAATTCATTAGTTGGTTTCCACCTGAATACTGACCAAATTTTAAGCCTTTGATCAATATACTCATTTCACATCAGTGAATGTACGAGCATACGCCACGACATGTCTGTACCAATATATTACTACACATGCTGGTAGGTTCCATGATATTCTGTAATTTAAACAGCAAAGCAAGCAATTTTCTTTACAAAAATATAAATTTTAAGTATTCTAAGGTTAATTCATTATTTTACCTAATAATACCCTTGGTTTGTATATTTATTTATAAATTTGTTTGGTGTCCGCTTCTTCATTCTCTCTGTCATGCTGTTGATGATACATAATGGCCGTATCTCTGATGCGAGTTTCACCAGCTCACAAGTGCAAGAAAATTTCAATCGGGGGTGTTCTTAGGTTGGATGCATTTGATTTTCATCCACACTTGAAAAATGTATTCTAGGAAAATATTGAATCCCGTCATTTATGACAGGCCTCATACACTAGTAATTCGAATAAAACTGATACTCTTCATGTGATGCAGTCCGTGCATCATTTCTGTTACCACAACGTTCAGACACGCGGTGGCTGCTAGACAACAGCAGCAGCCATGCAACAGCACGAGCCGCAACTCGAGTGTCAAACTCAAGCAGCGGTCGTCATTGACTGAAATTCCGATACTTGAACAGCACACATTCCTCTCCCTCCTTCTCCCCGACCCCTCGGTCCCCATACAGTCCTCACGTCCCCACCGGGAGGGGTTCAGGTCGTAAGCTCAGGCAATTTATGTTTTGACTGCAATATTTATCGTTGCTAGTTCCCTGGCGATGGCCCCAGATCGGACATTGTGATGCTAATGCGAGGGAAAAAGTGCAGAGTTGGTAGCAATACACAAGCCAATTGGAGGCAATCGGACGAATTCTGCGACAACAGGAAATCCAGGAAGGGCTCCAAATTGATGATGGTCCTGTGATCGAAGTTCGAAGGAGGGCAAATAATTTTATCATGACCGCACAGACCTCAGACTACATCTTGTAGGCTGCCTCGAGCCAGTGGCCGGTCACCGCAAGCTCCTTTAAACAATTCTAGAGGCTTGCTTTCTACATCTAATGGCGAATAGTATGTTGCTCTGCCCTCTTTAGAAGTGAATAGCTCTTAGTAACAAGTGACATGCTGTAGACGTTTTTGACTACTTCCTGTAACAGTACCTCTGACTCCACTTATTGCACTCCAAAAATATTAACAGAATTAAAACTTAGGCTGCAGAAGAATTTGACGACAAAAAATTATCCAAACACATGATATTTTCTCCACAATAGACGTTTCTCGCCCAGTAGTTTGAAATATTCCTGCATAACATATCAATCATGTAAGCACTACAGAAAATTTTTTCGAGGCAATTTCTAAAAAACACTGACAGAGGCAATGATCATCAACAGTATTAGTGAACATAAAATTATCTGGAAGACATTTCCCGCACCCGAGGCCCGTAACTGTACCGATATTCACAAGGCTGGACATCACGGCACGCATAATGCTGCCGAGGCAGCGGGGGAGGCCAAATTTAAGTCTTGTTCCTATCCAACCCATCATGAAAGAATCCCCTCACGTCATCTAGGAGAGAATCTCACCAACCAAAAAGCTGCGTGAAATCAACAAGCACCAATTGTTACGCTCGAGCTGCGTGATATATTTTGTGATTCACTGGTGTCCAGTTGTGATGAGAAAGTTCACATTGCTGAAAAAAATTATCAGAGGATAAATACATTGAAAGCGTTCATGAACAAACAATGAACAAACGAAAATTTTTGAGCGTTGTCCTTGAGTACAAGTGAATAGGATGACATGGCAAATCCAATTTTATTTATCCCGGTAATACTATTAAAGAGTTTGAGATGCTGATCTAGAGCTTACACTCTCACAAACACGGCAGTCTGACGAACGGGAAACTAAATCAGGAGTGACAGATGCATCACAGCATCATCTCCATCGACGGTTGCATCACAATGTCATCTCCAGCGATGGTTGCATCACAGCATCATCTCCAGTTTTCTCAGTGCCCCGATGCTGTGTAGCCACACTGCCACCAAAATATTGTGACTTCTTGTATAGTGTTCAGGCTTGTGCGTATGGTCATTGTCACTTACTTCCAAAATGTCAACTCCAGTTTGTCCTACAGTCACGTGAGTTTGTGCCCTGTTCTCAGCGTTTCTTTTTTGTAAAGCTCATTCATTCTGTGCGTCCCCGATCATTTCATTCGCAGCACTTCACATCCTCACTGAGAGGACGATCAGTACTACCTGATCATCCATACAAAATAAACTGCATTTTATAATCCTGCTCTCGATGACATGAACTACTTTTGGTGCTCTACATTTGATGCTCTCGCCTCTCCCACATTGTGCGCTATTTCTTCTTCTCCTCGCTGATCCCGCTGCCGAGCTGGGGCTCCCTCCTTCCCTCTCTGAAATTACAGTCATTAAGCGCCTCCAGAATCAAAGAGAATGCAACTCCTGAGGCCCTTGAAGAAATTACAAGACTCAACTTTCTTTGGTGGGCTCATTTTGAGCGAACTCTTGGCTCGTTTTGTTGCAGGAGCCACACGGCGGCCGCACGCCGGCCACACCAGCACTCATGAGAGAACTTCGCTTTCTTCCGCGGGCTTAGCAACCGCCTCGCACTGCTGGAGTCAAGCCAACTGACATTGTTTTATTTTCTCGATCATTGCAGTTAAGACAAGTCGCAGAGCGTTACCACTTCCTCAATTAATTATCTCACATTGAATGGTCCCGTTTCCCCCACGCCTCAACGGTGACTGGAATGACATTTCCGAAATTTTGAACAAAATAACAATTTTAATATTGTCGGTAATATAATTGGAATTTGGAGTGTGATGCAGCAGGAATAGCACGCACCTGCATCACCTGCAGGAAGTGGCCGCCTTTTTGCGCGCTGCCCATGCGAGCTGCTCCCTCGAGAGGCCGCCCTAACTGCTCCGTCTCAACTCTCCTCAGAAGCTGACTGCTCAAAAGAATACAAAAGGAGAGAACTCGTAAAAGCCGCCTCACCAAAAAACTACATGCAAAAACGGTCTTAAGGAAAGCCAAAAAATGGCACTTCTCAATTAAAACTGCGATAACCCAGCGAAGTTTGAGAGAAGTAATTAACATTCGTACATGAGGCCGCTGCTCGCTTTTTGCCGCTCCTGCGTCGTAGATGCTGCTGCCAGATGCTGCTTCCAGATGCTGCTCCTTCGACCCGTGTGCCAACTTTCGTCCGGTATTTTGAAATTGACGGAAATATTTCAAGCCTGAGAATTTCTTTGATAATTGACTAATTATACTTATTATCGCTCACACGTAGAGGGAGGTAAAGTTGAAATCATTTCACTGATATATGGAATTGCACATAGATGTTAGATCGTTGTGCATTTCCAGGTTACGATGTCGTATTGAAATTCGTGCACACTTGAGAAGATTTAAAAGCGAAATTAAACAGTAAAATTATCTTTGTAGCTTTTCATTAGTATTTTTAATTTTCCAGCACGACTGGGTAACAAAAAAGGTTTTGTAATCGGTGAGATAAAGAGCAGCTTAAACAGTATTTCTGAGGCCTGAGTAGCAGCAACATGCAAAAAACATAGAGGCACTACATCAAGCGTTGCATGCAGAGTAACACACAACTTTATAGCAATATCATGGACTACCCGACACACAAGGCGAGCCAGTCAAAAATGCTTCAGTAAAAAAAAGACAAACTCAATTCATAAACAAGAATTAGTAATTTTTTAGGTCATAATCTAAAATAAGAATTTTATCACTCGTTTCTCATACTGGAGATTTATCTATATTTTGAAATTTTTGTTCATCCATCACCACCAAAGCGCTACACAAGTTGTCAGAGCTGCAGCTGCAGCCACAGTGGAGCCAGCTCGACGGTTCTGGAACTGCAGTCGGCGTTCCAAGTATATCTTTATTGTGACACTAACATGGAGAGAAGCAGTTAAAGTGATGATGTGTGAAATAATCAAAACAAAACGATGTCAGGCTTAAACAATAAATTAAAGCAAAAAATTAAACAAACCTTGTTATAAACAGAAAATTTTGAGCGTATTGCCTTTTCCTCCTCCCCGAACAACATCCTGGCCCTCACTCCGTACAGTGTGGCGGCAGCATTTGTTACGCATGGAGTGAGTCGTGACCCGCCACAACGGGATGTCACTTCCATTAGCACAATAAAGTCTTGAGCTGCTCAAGTAACACCGAAACTGACTGCAACTCCGCCGTCATGAGCAAGCAAACCTCGACCACTGCCTAGTGTCGGTTGCCATTTCTAAGTTGTCTGGTCTCAGTTGCCTGGTACCGGTTGCCTAGTGCCGGTTGCCTTTCCTCAGTTGCCTGGTGCCGGTTGCCTGGTGGCGGACACATTCGCTGCAACACAAACAGATTCTCTTTTCTCAGCTCTGAATGTCTTTATTCATAAAACAAGTAAATTGAGAATGAGCTTCAGAAATTTTCTTTCACGGTAAGCACTAAAATAAATCGCAATCCCTGTAAATTTTTACAAAACTTTGATGTAGATATGATAATTCGACTGACATTATTCTAAGCTCTCCGAAGTTCCTAAGAAATAGTGAAGTGAAAAGAAACCACATTAATGGCGCTATTATTCAGAAGTAAACTGAGTTAGATAAGATTCAAAAATGATGGTGTAATACATGTGTTTCGATAGCTAGCGCAATCTGAATATTCAAAAAATAAAACATTTACCCATACCAACTCAGCCTCCTTTTCAACGCACGAAAAGATCAAATTTAAAACTCAAGGAATGTCGCCGGCGTGCTTGCAATAATGAATGTGGTGACTACACATGAATCTGTTCGACTCACTACATACATTTGCGATTCCTCCATCTCTACCAGCCTTACTTTCTCGATTACCAGTATTACCCTTTCATATACTGGTATTCCGAACGCCAACATAACTATGTGTGCTCATACATTACCTTTACACTTGTACATCACCTAAATACCTTATACATCACACCTGTATACCAGGACACTTACGTGTATCACGTACACATTTTCACGGCCTACACAACCAAATCACCCACACATTACTGTTTAATGTTGTACTGTCCGGGTGGGTGTAATGTCTCAACTCATTCACACAGTCGCTGCTCTTTCTTTTTCTTCGATCCGTGAGATTCGGCTGCTGCAAACTGCCCTGAACGGCGGACGTCCAGAACCACTGAATGTTACTATTTTTATTTCATCTTTGAGAACCTGGTCTAAGTATTTGAATGTCTTATTGTTGAGAAGAAGAAGGATGCCAAGAACACACGCAACTCAGAATCAGGCCAAATACGAGTGCGCAGTTTACGAGCCGCGCTGTAAGCTCTTCATCTGTTCAGAGAAAAAGGGCCGAGGTCAGCCGAAAAGGGTTATAGAAATGCAAGGAAAGTATGTATGTACACGTTTGCTAGATGAAGTGTAAAATTAACCCCCAGTTTTGAAGCAGCAGACTTTTCTAAACTGCTCTCATAAGAGCCTCAGCTGAGCCCCGAGAGCTGCTCCAAAAATCTGAGCGCTGATCTCAGTTTAACTCGCAGCCAATCTCTCTCAGTCCCGTCGAGAATCCTCAATCGAGTCGTAAGTTTTTATGGATACACGCGTATCCAGGCTACATGCAAACACCGAGCCAACACCGCCAACTTATAATACTCTCAGATGCGATGGCTTCAGTTTTTTGCGTGTTTATGCGATGCCAAATTTTGAGCGTTCGTTGCTGCTCTGAATTTCAAGATGGCCTCGTGTGGTGCGGCGGAGGCGTGACAGGCTCAGGCAACTTCGGAACTGTCGCTCGCTTCACACGAGCTGCTTCACCGTATAAATTATCCTTCCTTAGACTTCACGGCTTGAGTAGATACTCTAATGAAAGGATGATGCCCAGAGTGCTCGTCAAACTTATTTTCCATCCATTTGAAATTAAGATTTCCAATAAATAATTCCATTTAAATAATCATCTATTAAAAATAAGGAAGCAAACATCTAGCATTTTGGAAGACAATAAATGATACTTTGTGAGCTTTACCAATGAACGATTTCAAGTTCAGTCTCGTACTCGAAATCAAGAGCGAATGAAATTTTCAAATTAATCTGTATAGTTATGTTTTCAGATAGAAAAAAGTTTCACTGTTTTTTATTTGTTTTATAAATGAGTGAGTTAAAATAGTTTGTGTGTTTCCCGCAACAAATGATATACCCTGGTTTCTAAGCGGCTTCTAGGCTTACCTACTTCTTCTGCTCCTGAGTTCGTGTTACTGCTACGAAGAAGGTTTTTGTCGAGATCTTCTTCCTTCCTTGAACATTCAAAATTAGGGAGCCTTGACTATATTTTTCGCAATTTCTGTTCTTGTTGACTGACAAAACGTTCATTTTCCTTTTCTTGCAACAGCTAAATTATCATCAGCACCTAATATGTGTTCAATGTGCAAGCGAAAATCTACACTCGCCATCCGTGCGGGACAGATTGTAGCATTTACTTCTCTGTCACGGAGCAATCGAGAAGAGAACGACGTGTAGCATCACATTAAATCAGTACCTGAGCCGAGCATAGAAAAGAGAGATTGACTTGGAATGGAGGTGTTTCAGTTTACAATAAGACTTAGAAGCATGTTCTTGAAACTACAAAGAGTGACGAATAAAAGAGAAGTAACACTTCCAGCATATGAGCCTACAGCTTGATGGAACTTTAGTGTTTATCTGAGAGGTGATGTGAGGAAACCCCGGCGTGTTGCCCCGACGCTGCGCTGGCCCGCGCAGCTCGCCCGTCCAGCGGGCGACCGCGGCATACTAATGACCACTCACGGCAGCCTCTCGCAATCGCTGACGACGCAATCAACGTCCGCTGATCCGATGTGGTTAATGGTTTTCTTTCTGGGATTATCTGGGCAATCGAGCGGATGCGTCTCTTAGCGATTTATTTTCTCCTCTAGCTGCTAATAACGAAGAGGAGCTCTTGAACTCCAGCACGCAGCGGCTCGCTCAGCAGTCCGAGTGCTCTGCCACTTTGTATCATGCAAGCAAATGGAAAAACCTCTCCAAATTTCCAATATTAAATGATTGTTTGAAGAAAAAATAATCATTTATCAAGCAAAAATTAATTTTTACACTTAATTAGGCTCCAGAGTAAAATGAATAATAGGTATTTTGATGACCGATTGAGTACTTCTCTCAAAGTTGAATGATGGCGTCCACAGTGAGAACTCTAGCTAAAATTTTTGCAATGCATAGAAATTGTGATGTAAAAGTGCATAAATTAGTAAATAATGACCTAGTACCGACTCTGGTAAGTAAAAACGCAAATAAAGTCTGGAACTTAGAAGCTAGCCTTAAGGTCCATACTACGCAGTAACATTACCTTTTTTATTAAATTGCAAGCTATCAGCCATTGTGTGTCCTGTTCACTTGTATGCTTTGGGCTTCATTTCTGTGCTCTCATAATGCTGTAGCGTACGCTATGGGACTCTACAAAAGAAAGGCTGAATGAGGGACTCAAATACTCAAGTGCACTGTCTGGTGCCACAACTTACCTTCTCTCTCGTGAGGAGTTTAAGCTGTTGCAGGAGACGCCACCGCATTGTGATGTGACACAAGTAACCCACTGAGGGCAATTAGCACACTGTGAAGTAACAAGAACAGTCTTTGACCTGGAAGTAACTGAAATGCTTGGGTATGGGATATTATAGTGTGCGATGCCTTACGGATATTATGCTTCACCAATAATGCAGCTCACCAATATCATATGTACCTCACAAATGATATAATTCACTAATAATGTAACTAACCAAAATTAAATGTACCTCACCAATATTATACCTCACCAATAATGTAGCTCGCCACAATGGTGAGGTATGATGTTATTGTATTTCATCAGTGCCGCGCGAGCACTGCAAAGTTTTCATGTTAGTATTTTTAAGTAAACTCTTACTGTAAATTTGCTGTAAGCTTATATTTCAAAGGTTTTAGTTCACACAGTTCAAGTTCGTGTCGTAAACATATGTGTGTACATTATAACTTTTTCCACTACGATAGTCATATGCAGAAAAAGACATCATGAAGAAATCATCTAATTTTGGCCCATGAACGAATCGACGACCCCTGCAAGCACGCAGAACCTTTGACACTCGCAGCTCCGTCCTGCACGTGACGGGCACGACGCTTTGTCTTCTGTGTGCCGCTGACGGAGACCAGTTTTTCGAGGTGTTCTACAAAAATGTTACAAAAAATAAATAATCGAACGTAATTCCCTCAATGTATATTTTGTAAAAGATTTTACATTGCATTGAGCGTAGGAATAGGAGTGAAAAATGTTATAAAATACTCACTAGAGCATAGATAAATACATTTATCGATTCAACAAAATTCAAAATCGCCCTCGGAGAAAACTCGGAGAAATTCTCTTAAGAGACACCTCCTCCAATCCAGTGCAAACCATCCTGACCGCCTGTACCTGAATAACGAGCGCCAGATGTACCAGAAAATTTTTCTAAAATTTTATGAAGTTCAAGTAACTGACCGAACACTTTCTTCGCCGCCATGATTCTACTATTCCGTGAATCACGAATTTGGACTTGACATAGTCGAGCCTTGTTTTATTGATCAAATTGATTGCCAATAAAAATATCACGAACCCAATTCCTGCCAAATAACTAGAAATTATATTTCCTCTCACCCAACAATGATTGAAACCTCAGATTAAAAAAATTGTAAATGCCACAAGTGCATATGAGACTTCCTGCACAAACCAGGTAGTGCAAAATGCGTGCGAAGAAGCACATACAAATCCGAGGCCATCACGTACCGTCACCTAAGGAAGCGTAGCAACACGCATACATAGATCCAAAACCACGTGTACATACAGTTTAGAAAGCTGTGCACCACAATGGGAGGCTGTGCATCACGCACAGCCCGGCAACAAAGAGCGGTGGGCTGTTTATAGCCTTGTTTGTAGGGATCCAGTCGAGCAAAAGTTGGAAGCTGGAACGTTCCAGGGCTTGACAGGAAGTTCTGGAAGACACGGGCCGGAGATTGGCGAGTTACAGTCATTCGGGCGGGGGGCTCCGGGTCTACGGGAACGGAGTTGTGAGGGGCACAACAGGGGTTAGGTGACGACCTGCGGCAGTTGAAATATTGTCTTTATTCCCAGCTACCTCACTCAACTCCGCTACTCGTCTGCCCTGTGGTGCCCCGACCTGAAACCTCTTAATGACGGGCAAATGTGGAACTAAACCTATCATACTTTTCTAAATACGCGTTACCTCACTTCAATACTAAAAATTCTCGTTCCTCAGGTTCAGTAGAGAAAATTCCAAGTATTCCTAATTTTGATGTAAAAATACAAAGCAGTTTTCCTATCCAAGAAAACAAAGTCGTTAACGTGTGTACTCACACAGTTTTCAATACTTCCATACATTTTCACTCTGAGGACAAGCCTACCACGGTGAAGTACTCCAAATGGTGTGCGAATAAACCTCGCAGCCCGCAATTAAACTTCACGTCTTTAGTTTCTGTTCTAAACAAGATGAGGTTGTGAACTTAGTCTGCAAACGAGCATGACCCCGGCGATTCGGAAGAGTCGTATGGAGGCTTTCACAAAAATCCCTAAGCTACTGTTCTCGAGCGCCAACACAAATTTGTCGCCGTGACTTTTTTAAGCATTAAATCAAAAGCCCAAGGAGGGCAAACGACTCGCCGAGACCGGAGACGACGCCCCAAAAAATAACTTGATATCGAAAGCAACGAGCTCGAAAGAACGCAGCATTCACAACAAAAAACCTTACAACCGGGAGACAGCGAGAGAATTTTTATGCAATTGATTTTCATGCTCGGCAAGCTTTAGTACCAGCAGGGAGGCAACGAAGGAGGGGATGAGGACGTGTGCTGGTGGCGACGTTGCAGCGCATGGACGTGCCAGCAGCGCAGCGTGTGCTGGAAGACGCCTAGCAAAGCACATGCGTGCCACGCAAGTCAGCGCCGCAGGAAGTCGGTAGGAATATTGACCTGCTCGAAGTGAAGTGTCATGAGCGTTACGATGTCCTGCTCAGTGTCAACCAGCCAATGGGGCTTGCTTATGTTGTCCTCTCAAAGGGGAATAGCTGTGATATTACTTCACTTAATCGCACAAGCCCCGGATAAGTTAGCTTAAGGCAAAGAAAAAACTAGGACAATGGCGTCAGGAAATGGTTCGTGAATAAGCCGCTGGACCGCTGGGTGAGCACTCACAGCAACTTTGTAATGCCGTTGAAAAGTCATCTTCTCACTGAACAGTGAGCTTGTTCCGAGAAAAACAGAGTTTCATGATAGAAGCTAAAGAGTGTTCCATTGATGTCCATATGTTCGTTTTCGACAGGACTTTTCAATTAAAATTTGAAACGAGTGTCTATTTATTTGCGATTTGAACCATACTCACGCACAGTTATTTAAGACTTACAACAATCAAAATAAAACCATGCCTACATTTAAGAAGTTGTATTTTAGCACACGAGTTCTAGCAACGCACTACGCTAGTAGTGTACAGATTACGGTGCGGTGCCTTGCTCACCCTTCAGTCGATGGTGCAGTTGTGAGGAACTGCACACCCCGACACGCGCATGCGCACCTCACCACACCACTACAGATTCGGTCTGCGGTCGCCCGCAAGTCTGTCGCAGCTACTCAGCCCTGCGCTGAACTCTGCATGATTTAGCGCTTCCAGGAACTTTAAGTGCGGGTCTTTGGCTTATAAGAACATGTGGAGCACTTTTACGGCCACCGTTACGTGTCCAGGCAGCCTAATTAACTCTTTATGCCCGATAATAATGATAGAAATGGGCATTGATGAGACATTTTATGCACAACGTAGGCATTGATGTCGTCCTTAATTAGAGCATGCTTGTTAATCACGAGGTAAACACGTTTTATAAAACTCGAGCTTCTACTCAAACCATACATAATACAAGTGATGTTTAGGACAATAACCATCTTAGACATTTCTGAAATGCTTCAAAATAAATTTCATAACTGGATGAGAGGTTTAATAAATTCCTTCTTGAAGCTCTTCAAGAATTTTTCCAGTAGCTAAAACTAAAAATTTTACTGCAAGTTCTAGCAACACGCATACATATGTAGATCCAAAACCACGTGTATATACAGTTTAGAAAGCTGCAATGCTGTGCAGTGTTGTGCAGTGTTGTGCAGTGTTGTGCAGTGTTGTGCAGGGCTATGCAGGGCTGTGCTTTACCTGATGGCGTTACAGCGTTACAGTACTCTTTTCTAAAAAAAAATTCTTCTAAATGAAACTGCGGAAAGACTCAAATGGTGCGCAGCGAGACACACACGACACGGGTGCTGCTGGGCATCTTCTATCCAAATAGAAAAATCAACTCGCGAGTTTCATCGTCCATAGAAGGTGAAGGAAAAATAGCGGGTCGTTTGAACACGCCATTTTGCAGAAGATATGACTCGGAAAACATGCGCAGACAGTCCAAAAGAATGACTCAATATATATCACACGTTTCCTCTCAGATGCCACGTGGCCTAGCC
>JACJUY010000106.1:0-30143 GCA_014220935.1 Platorchestia sp. MABIK | reverse complement strand
TGTCTGACTGAGACACGCAGACAAAACTAAGTTTTTCGGGACTCAGAAAGGCTCTCCTTACACTTAAAAAAGAATAAATGTTTACAATCAACTTATGTCTGTAAGTTTCCGCATATCATTCTCATATGCATTCAAAACAATCATGAACACTTGTAGTTTTATGCATTTTCTAAAATGTCCGGGTAATGATAAAATCTCATAGTAACCGAAGCGGTTGGAAGCTTGTCACAAGAGCGGTCTGTACACTGACTTTCCTCTCGAGTGATCTGACTCGTGTGATCTGACCCCGTTTCTTTAGCTAAACATTTCGTGAGAGGATCTGGTAATCCATGAAATATTTCGATCAAACTGCTTGATTCATGAAATACATTCATGTACTATGCTAAAACTCATATTTTTATTCAACAAAATAAATACTTAGTCGAAATGTGTGGATATGCTTTTTGGTCCATGAGTACATTTCTGACGTATGATGTAGTCACTAAACAATTTGTTCTCGTTTTGATTTATCAGAATTTTTGTAATTAGAGCTAAGTGAGCGAAGCATAAAATGAAAGGAAATTAGTTTTCCTCCGTCATGTAATCCTTTTCTTAAAGCAGATTTACTCGTCCAAATGAATAACTAGCTTTATAGCCGTCCTTCATGCCCTGTTCTATAATTTCCCACAACTATTTAAGCGAGATCAAAACCTGATGAAAACCGTTCCTTCCTGAAATTTTCGTGCCGGCTTGATCGACCACTTAGACCTCAGTTTCTCTCCATTACGCCCTCCAATACTAGCGAAGAAAGCCTCGATTTTTGCGAAGTCAGTTTCGTATCAGTTTCGAGAGACAGCGACAAAAAAAGTCCGACAGCGGCGCCCCCAGTTGCTCTCCATTCAAATTACAGCCATAAGGCTCAAATCCTTGTTAATCATCTGATAAACGAGCTGCACAGGCATGAGCTACTAGCGAGGTAACGAGCTGTGCTCACGGGACCGAGCAGAATGATCATTGATGTGCGCAAGACCTCGTCTTTTGTCGACGTAAACTTCGTCAAAAAGTTCGAGCGAGCGTCGGAAGAATTTTGGCTTGTTCTACAATGATGCACTGCCAGCGAACTACAGGCGGTCTTAATCAGCCAATAGCTATTTATAAATGAGTTGCTTCTTAGCAGACTTTCCAAAGCGAAATTAACATTTCGTTGCAGAGAGAAAACCCAATTTCATCGACGTTCTCCAGCGTGTTCTAATATTTTGGTGTCTGGCTCACTGTTCTGGAGTAGCCGGAGTGTAGGAGGCGCGCACGCAGCTGCGCTCCAAGGGGCAGCCGATGAGGTGAGGACTTCTCGATCTGCTCACTACTCAGCCATCATGCATCATCAATTTTCCTTCATTCTTCCGAAGTGATCCTGCACAATTTAATGACTAACACAAAAAATGGTCCCTTAAACTACACACTCTCTCATCGGCCTTATTCCAGAAAAAGCTTGATAACCGTAGTAGTGAAGGACTTGCGGTAAAATAAGTTTTCGATTCAAAACGTTTGTGAAAAATTCGGGTTTATCTCTACAATGAAGCTGTGCCAATGACGGTTGTTGTTAAATATCTACTCACATTTACTTCCTAAACGTAAAGTTCCAGTTACCTCAAAAGTTGTGCGCAATTCGTAAATGCGGAATAAAATTTATTTCTGAGACTACGATTTTTTAAACAACTACAAGTGTTTCAAACACTGATTCGAGCGTTGAAATTTCGTTCAATTGTCGTCACTGCACGCCGCCTCTGAGTGGTCGCCAGCCTGCCAGCGTTGCGTCCCGCGCCTCCGACACTCGGAGCTACGGACTGGAGCGGGTGCATCAGCGCCACATTAGCGAAATTAGGGACTACTTCTGGCAGGCGCGAGTTCTGCCAGAGGTTACGGCAACCTCTGGCAGGCAAGTCCTGCGAGAGGTAACGGCAACCTCTGGCAGGCGAGTCCTACGAGATGTTACGGCAACCTCTGGCAGGCGAGTCCTGCGAGAGGTTACGGCGCGGGCACGTAATGCTCGCCCGTAAACAACGCAAGACGGCCATCTGTGCCGGTTCGGCGCTCAGGGGCCGCTCCGACATCCTTAACCATCGTCTCCATAAATACGCTCAATTGAGCTAAATTTTTACCCTAGCTTCAGGGAGGTAAGGTCATCTATAAGGCCGGGCGGATTGACGGCCTCCAGCTTTCCTTGAGGTAGGGGGACGACTTCATCCTCTTGCATACGAACGAAACAGATATTGCTCGGAGAACGCGTCCATGCGTTAGATAAGCAGCGAATTTAGCCTAGGGAACTAACGGTACAAATACGATTGATATCATATTGGCTTCAAAACTTGAACCTCTCATCAACATTCACAACGTAAACAAAGGAATGCTGAGCGGCTGAGAGAAAGACGCCTTTATGCACCCCCGCTCTCTGGAGACAGTCACGCTCTGCTGCTTTTCCTGCACATCTCCAACAGTGCACTGCACGACTGCATGCACTGTGCGCTCTGCACGACTGTATGCTCTGCACGACTGTATGCTCTGTACGACTGTACGCTCTGCCCAACTGTACGCTCTGTACAACTGTACGCTCTGCACAACTGTATGCTCTGTACGACTGTTTGCTCTGCACCACTTTACGCTCTGCACGACTGTACGCTCTGCACGATTGTAGGCTCTGCACAACTGTACGCTCTGCACGACTGTTCGCTTCGCAAGACTGTATGCTCTGCGCAACACTCCATGTTAAAATTCACTGTTCAGAAGTATGTGGGCTGCTAGTGCAGTACACTCCTGCACCAGCACTCACTGTCCTACGACGTCAGATAGCCAGGTCTGTTGCTGCAGGAGTGCTGTCTGGGAGAAGGGGAAAGGTCTGAATAGGTGGGATCCAAAACTCTTTCCCAGTTAGGGTAAGATCCCAAACTCCTTTAAATTTAGAGTAGAATCCAAAACTCTTTCCCATTTAGGGTAGGATCCAAAACTCCTTCCAATTTAGGGTAGGATCCAAAACTCCTTCCAATTTAGGGTAGGATCCAAAACTCCCCATTTAGGGTAGGATCCAAAACTCCTTCCAATTTAGGGTAGGATCCAAAACTCCCCATTTAGGGTAGGATCCAAAACTTAAGCTCTGAGATGCTGGTGCTAACTTCCGCTAAGCTGACGAGAGTATTTCAGTTCACTAGCTCGCCAATAATCATATGTATTGTGCGAGCTGTTTTGTCTGCTCTTTAAACTGCACTCTGCTGGTCGCGGGTTTGTGGGTCCAAATTCAGGGCAGCAGATGTTCATTTGCAAGGGCTTAGGAAAAAGAGGCACAACACACAGTATCTTGTTTTTTTCTATGTTTTCATATAAGCTCCAATTGTGATCAACATAGAGTAGGAAGAAGAATATTAAATGTAGAATAAGAAGAATAAAGTTGAATAAGACGTAAAGAAAACCTGTATATTCTATTTCTCGCAAAAAATGCAATTCCTACTGGCAGGAGCTCTGCTCAGTGATAGAAGGAAAACTCTCTTATGTCAATTTGTTCATTTGATTGAGTGAATTAAAAAGGAATATCTAACGTAATTAATGACGTGAATCGTCAATATTGTGCTTACTTAGCATCGCAGAATTTAAAAATCTACGCATGTTTTCACGAGACGATACAAAGCTTTATTCTAAACACACTATTATGCTGACGCTCCTGAAGAATTACTCGTTACCATGCCGTCGTAATTCGTATTTTAGGGCTAGTGAGTAAATCTTAGCGTGAAATGCTATGACACCCGAAACTGGAGTATAAGAGCATCATTGCAGGGTAGTGCAGGTAGTGCAGGTAGTGCAGGCAGTGCAGGCAGTGCAGGTAGTGCAGGTAGTGTAAGTAGTGATGGTAGTGCAGGTAGTACAGGTAGTGTAGGTAATGAATGGCAGTGCAGGCAGTGCAGGCAGTGAGGGCAGAGCAGGTAGTGTAGGTAATGTAGGTAGTGCAGGAAGAGCAGGTAAAGCAGGTAATGCTTGGCAATGCAGGTAGTGCAGGTAGTGCAAGACTCACTTTCCTGTCTGCCAGCATCCCAGCGCCGGCTCTACCCACAGGAGCAAAGGGCACCAGGACACAACGCCCTTCAACCGTCGCTCACTCCAGCTTCAGCTCACAAATACACAATCAATTTCTAAAATTAAAACTTTCGCCTTGGGTGTCGCTCAGTATAATTTCTACGTGTCTTTCTCTCATGACTTCCACTATTTAATGTAGCAGAGCGAGAGCGGGTAGATGCTTGCAGTGTTGCGCCTGTTTGGAATGCCTTAGAGCTGTCGTTCAAGGGCAGCGTGCACGCGTTGTCCTGGAAGCTTTCACGCTCTACCCTCGTTCTGAGGTGAGTTTTTGTGACCAACAACCCTGAGTGACCTGCATCATAACACGGGGCAGTGGAGCGGCACTTCCTCAGCCAGCCTGACCACAGCTTGCCTAAACTCCGCTCTCTCTGCTCTTTAACTCGCCATTCCTCACATCAATTATTTCATCTCTGAGTTTTCGTAGCCCAGTCGCTGACTTCAAAACAGTCATCATTACCTGGGCCATGACAACAAATGCCTGCATCATCTAGCTCGATGCCTTCACTGCTCTTAGGTAAGTCGGCCAAACTCGGCCGGCCGCAGCGCTGCGCCGCTCGCTATGGAAATGACCGCAATGAAAGAGGTTTACTGCGCCCAGCTCCCCGTCATTACGCTTACCAACTCACTTCGTAATTAGCTCGAAGAAAATAATGTAATTTGACCATCAGTTACTGCATGATTTCGCCCATTGAAATTCTCCATTAATAAACATGAAATGAGATTACAGCTTCCCGGAGTGCAAGAGAACATTGCGTGCAATCTCCAGAGCCTAGCGTTTGGAGTTATGTTGCTTTTTTACGAACTGCGCCCCGCTCTGTTTTTTTGGTGCGGCGGGCCGAGTATGCAACATAAGTAGGTGCATGATTGGGACCTTGACATTTGCTGTTTCTGTAAGAAAATACATGGAATATTACATGAATTATCTTCTTTAGGAAAATTATACCTCTCCCAATGCAATTTGCAGGAGCTCTGTAATTTACCTGTTGGTCGTCAATTAAATGTTGGCTCGTTGTCTGAGCATATGTTACAGCACGGAGCAATTGTCTATACAGTGAATAATCCATCTTAAAATGAGAGTCAGGGTTGGACGATCGTCATCATATTTCTGATCCAAAACTTCGTATAAATTACGAACGCATAATGTGCATAAGTGCAGCAATAAAATGGAAGCCAGATTAGTAGCAAGCGAGTCGGACGCAATGCGGCCAAATAATTTATTCGCACAAAATCAAGGTTGCGCCTTGCTGGCTGGTAACTTAATGAGAATAAAATACCTTAATCATATTTCTTCTCCAGGTTTGCAGATCTTATTAGCCCTTCGAAATCGCAACGTTCTTTATTTCAAGTTAAGTAGAAACTTTAGAATTTTTTGTGTGTATATTTTGTACCAAACAGAAGCCCTCAAACTCTTCATCTTGGCATTTAAATTCGATCTCAGTTACAGTGGCAGATGATCAAAGTGTAGGTTCCAGGCTGCAAAATTTCGGCCCCGCTAATGCAAACGTTAGTTATGTATCAACAATCCACAATACGTAACGCAGACGAAGTTAACAAATCAATAAATTGTAACGTAGATGTTGTTAGCGTATCAAAAATACATAAGGCGTAACGCAGACGTACTTAGCGTATCAACACGTGTCATGACATTCACTATCCTCCGTATCCAAATATGACCTTCGTAGGACCAAAAGCATGAATGTTATTTCTTGCTTTAGTTGATGTTGCTAAATCGTAGTTTTTGTGTTGAATGGCATCGCTTTTCCACATGCCTTGCTAGTATGTATTGAAGCTTCGAGCATCAGCTGTGTTTCATCTCCTGTTGTGTTTCCATCGTTGTTTTACATTCCGTCGATCAGATCACGGGAGCACAATGCAGTGGAGTCCATTACTGTCACAGCGAGAAACTCTACTCATACATTCATCAAACACTCTTTTTTTGAAGTACCGTCAGGTTTCTACATCCATTTTATTTCTCCCGTTTTCATCTCTTTTATCATTTTACAACTGTTTGCACATTTCAAATTTTTTATTCTATTTGGTAGAAAAAGTCTCTCTTAGTTCAGGGTCAGACTTCGTGTGTCATAACAACTATAAACGCTTTATAACAACTATAAACGCTTTATAACAACACTAAACGCTTATAGCAATGCTAAACGCTTCATAATAACAACAAACGCTTCATAAAAACGCTAAATGCTTTATGGCATCACTAAACGCTTTATAACAATGCTAAACTTTTCATAATAACAATAAACGCTTCATAACAACGCTAAGCGCTTCAAAGCTTCGCTAAGCGCTTTATAACAATGCTAAACACTTCATAACAAGGCTAAACGATTCATAACAATGTTGAACGCTTTATAACAATGCTAAACACTTCATAACAATGCTAAACTCTTCATAACAATGCTGAACGCTTCGTAACAATGCTAAACACTTCATAAGAATGCTAAACGCTGAACTTTTAAGGATGCAGGTTTGTGGTGCAGAGCACTACCTTCCTCGTCCGACAGCCGACCACGGCTCTGTATTCCCTCAACGAGAGCCATGAAAGGAAGAAGAATTTGCCGAAAAAGACTTGTTTTCGCTGGCGTCCGAGCCTCTTCGGTTGACTGACTCTCAGATCGCTGTTGCTTATGCTTTACAGTTTTTTCTGTCCGGTTTGGTCATCTATTTTTGATCTGTGGAGTTCGAAAAGGACGATGTGTGTTTTTCAGTCTTTTGCAGTCACTATTTTCCCCAGTTTTCGATGTTTGTTCTGCCAAAGCTCAGTCGCAGAGTTCACTTCATTTCGAAGTAAGCCGACAGAGTCAGAGAGCAAAAGTGGCCAACTTGAGATTAAGTTTAACGGTGAACTCAAATAACAGCTCAAATCCGCCAAATTTTTTCAAACTCATTCGTGAACAAGAGAATAAACTGAGAGGATCTACAAGCAGAATGTGATCGAGGGAACCTGGTGAAGCTGAAAGATTTGGCAGAGACCTTTAGGCGATCCTTAGCTCCCGAAAATGAAGCTGGTAACAAACTTCACTTTTAAGTTCGTTTCCTAAACGGAATATTGATACTCTGATTTTAAACATATGATCACAGTTAAATCCCAGTCCTACAGAACAATCTCACTTAACCATGGTTTTGTGGCTCATTTATTGCGTCATGTTATACATAAACAAGAAAGTATAGTAGCAAATTTTCCAGGACTATTTATACGAGAAATCACTCAGAGGAGCGTTTCTCTCACTCGTGCCCCCTCTACTGAGCAGCCACGAGCTGGGCACGGAGTGTACATTGTTCACGTGTACATTGTGTAGTGCAGGGAGTGGAGTGTGCTACAGGAGTTGTGGCACACACACGCAGGCCAGACACACGCTCATACATTCACGCACAAACACGCTCACACACACGCTTCCACACACACATACACACACCAACTGTGCGACACTCCGATATGGCTCGCTACCAGACGTGCTGTGTACCCGATACGTCAGTAGGCTTTTATTCTCACTTGATTTTGTGATGATCTGCTTGTCGTTAGACGCATACCAGTTGAAATATTCCCTTTCTGACTTGAGAATTGGAGTAGAGTTGAATTTAAAAATTTGAAGACTTGGTGTTGTATGAGACTTGGTGAACGAGACTTAAAATTTGATGAGACGGTGTCCAGGTAAACTTGTCATACTTGATGAGGCCATGTCGGGACCATGTCGAAGGAGACGTGGAACTTTTCAAAATGACGGGACAGGCGTCACAAGCACTATTCAGAGTCGGAAAAGAATATAGGGGGACGGATCATTATTTTATTTAGAAAGGCTCTAAGGTCACTAGTGTACGCTGTGAGAAGTGTTTTCAGTTTAGCTAATTTTATAAGAATTATTTTATTCTGAAAAAACTGACTTCGAGTCAGATCTTTAGAAGTCTTCTTTAGAGCTCAAGGAGAACTGAGCCGTCTTTATTTTCTCAGGAAAAAATTTTCATACAGTGACGGCAACTCTTCCCAACATCATGAGAGTGTGAGGTGCGTTCGCCACCAAGGCTTCAGATCTTATTATTCCAATTACCCTCACAACTTCCCACAGCCTCGCTGTGGCATGTCTAATTTCATATTCGGGACTGATTCATGTCGCAATGATGGGATTTAGTTGCATTTACTAGTAAACTGTGATGCTATTGCGTTTCCGCAGTTCAGTGATACTCTCAGCACAATGAAAGGTTCTTAGTAAACACATCACATGTTGTTGCTGCATCTAACTCGCATTACTTGAGTTGCGGGATCTTCACTCATGTGCTCTCATCCTCTTCATTATTTGTTGAAGACTCGCTTGCCCACACTAAGTTCCAACCTAAAAATCATCGAGTCAAATTTTTTATGAAGTGCTTTGGTATAGTAGAGTACATTAACAGCACTACTGTTACTGTTGTTCAAGTGTCCTTGTGTCCATTCTGTGCGAAAAGCAGCACTCCTCCCTTCCACATCCAGCCTCCATCTCGCTTTCCTTTATAATTAATGGATCAGATAGCGCCTGCCAGCAAGCAGGTATGATCTCCTGCACTCACGCTCTACAGCTGCCAATCACAGGCATTACGTTTGACGAGAAAACTGCAAGAGATCAGACAATTGGCCGGGATTACCGCCTTGCCCACGAGATGGTCCGGCGCCCCGAGGCGTGCTGGGCGGCGGCGTCACGTAAGCCAGTAACGCATTTTGCCTCTTTGAGCTCCCAAGCTAGACTCGCTGGACCCTCGTTTGCGATTTTTGGCCTACTATATTTGCATTGCTGCAGAGGCTCCTCACCAGGAGTTTTTAATGACAGCACCAAATTTAGTAAAAATCGATGCCTGCAAAAACAGCGCTTAGTGCAGGCAAACTTTCTAACCCAACACAATGCACAACAAAGATGAATGTGATACTGCCATAAGCTATCACTCTACCTCGGATTTGATTGCACGGGTCTTCTTCTTTCACCCCAAGTTTGCCCTCGCAAAGTACCATATGTTGTGGCCAGAGCTCATTAATCATTTTAGAAACTTGCCATGGTTGCAATTGTATGGCTTTCTTGTCTATGCAGTCCAATGCTGCATGAGAATCAAAGGTATTCTGGTATTGCGGAGGCTTTTTTTTGAAGAAACGAAAGTACCCAGGGACTATAGCTGACCCAGGCGTCATGAAACTGTCTCGCCGCACCCACCATACCAGCTGTATCAGAAGTGCTGAGAAAATAAGAGCAGGTCAGATTTCTGAGAACCAACACAAGAGCGTGTCACATTTCTCAGAACCACCACATGGAGTCACTACAGGCAGGCGGCACCCAGGTGTGGTCGGCAAAAATGTCCCTCAGAAATGCAAGAGCGTCTCGTTCCAAGCGCGACGCTGTGCCCTGTCCTGCAGACCTGCGCCGCACGACACCGACGCTGTCAGCGAGTCCTCACACTCAACTCCGCCCGCAAGGCACGTGCCTGCAAGGACACGCCATCATTTGATGAACGCGTTTATAGTACCAACGATGGATGAAATTTTTTACATTCTGTAAAGTTAACTCAGAATATTGGTGTGCGTATCGTTTGACAACTTCATTATTTAGAGAAGTTGTTCATGATTTCAGGGGAGGAAAATAATTTTTAGGCTCTTTGTAATTGACGACGATAGGTATATGTTTGGTCAAAAAATCATTTGTAGTAGGTAGCAAGGTAATTCTTTCCTGCTTCGGACCTCTGAAATATTTGTCCGCATTGAAAACTAGACACTACATCCGTCATAGGAGTAGTTAGCAGCCTCATTACGAGGCTTTCGAAATCATTGAATATGACTTTACTGGGTCTACTGCCACATACTTCATTTCGATGAGTTTGAACAATTTATTCAAATTCAAAACTTCATTTGTCATAAGAAAAGTCCTCATTATATAGTTTTACTTTAAATGTACTTCTATGAATCTGGCTACTGCCCTGAAATATTAAATATTCTTGTTCAATGAAATTTTGTCTTTTTAAATGTCCAACCTTCAATTTATCTAATCTGAACATCAATTTCATAGTTTTTACCTTAAAGAATCTGTAAAGACCTTTGAAATTCTACAGTAAATCTCCGTATAACCCCAGAAAAAATCCTTTTAACCCTGGTCTGCAATACAAGCCAGAGCAAGCCTTACAGCTGACCTGAGCTGGACCTTGTGTTGTGTTACCCGTGTTGTGTTCATCTGGTGTGTTCCTGGGGTGTGGTGTTCATCTGGTGTGTTCCTGGGGTGTTGTGTTCATCTGGTGTGTTCCTGTGGTTTTGCAATCCCTGTGTTGTGTTCCTTCAGTGTTGTGTTCCCAGTGTTGTGTTGCTGTAGTGTTGTGTTCCTGTGGTGTTGCGCTTCCTTTGTTATGTTTCTGTATTGTTGTGTTCACTCGCTACGTTGTGTTCCGTGCGTTATGTTCCCTGTGTTGTGTTTCTTGTGTTGTGTTCCATGTATTGTGTTGTTCCCTGTGTTGTATTCCTGTAGTGCTGCACAGACAACAGTGGTAACAAAGCCTAGGAAAGCAACTTTCAACACAAAATCCTGTTTTCCAGCAGCGTTAAGAAGTACAAATACTGTATCCCTGAAAGCCTGATTGGACGACATAAAGACACAAAACCAAACTGGAATCGCTTGCAGTTCTCGTTTCGATGATTTAGCACATGTGAACTATCCTATTTAGTACATATTGAAATGAAGTATTTCAATCATAAAACTTAAAGTGCAGATGCGAATTCAAAAAACCAGCCCAAAAAACTAAACATAGTACCAAGCGCACACTGTAGTCTCCGAACAGGATGATGACATCTAATGCTTATGGATCGCCCTCCTCTTTAGTGTAAGCGTACACTGGTTTGTGTGTGCTGTTTAGAGGCGCAAGCGATGAAGTTGTTCGCTTGAGTGATCACTGAGGTGCCCATTACGAGACGGTCGCTGCACGGGCGCTCGCGTGGGAGATGTTGCTGCTCCAGAGGTATTGTCCGGACCTTGCCCCGAAGAGCTTATAAATTATGAGGTACCTCAAGAAAGCTATGCCAAACAACCATAAAGTGAACGCCGGAGATGTTACAGAGGAGCGTAGGAATGCTAAAATGCAACGCTGGCAAGCATTTAAATGCTCGTGTATAATGAGTCAAGCCATGCATTGTGGTCGCCGAACAGATGGGCTGTTTCAGAGAAGTAATAGAATAATTAAGGATGACCTCAATCAAGATAAATAGCACCATGTAGATGCCACCAAGTATTTTCGAACTAACATTTCGAGTTCTGGAATTCCAACAAGAAATAACTGTGAATACTGCCATGTTTTCCACCAAGACTTGATTAGTTTCCATTTTCTTGGTCACTCAAAGCGGCTTGTACTGATAAAGCAGCATAAACAAAATTAGCCCTGATGTTCGCCAGCGGGCAAATTGATTTAACAGGGAAGTTTTGTGTGGGAAGTTTGTAGTAGTAAAATCAAAACACACAACAGCAGTACCCTCTAGAAGACGAAGCAAAGAGCACTCTAGCTTAAAGTGAGTGCTACAAGATCGAGTTACCCAAGCAACTGTTTGCTGCTTTGGTTTGACAAACTGCCTTGTTAAGAGCTGCCTTTCACTCACAAGAGATGGTCTTCTGTCAATAAGATGAGGGCCATGCAACAGGGCACGTTAGATACGAGAAGAATGACGAGCTTATCGACGATATCCATCAAAACCTTCCATTCGTGAGCTCTGCTCTAAAACATGAGGGTTATTTTTACGATATCGCACTGGTCGACGTTCAACTAGTTCGTGTATTAAAAAAATATGTGGAAGGGTTTGAGGTAAGTTCAAAAAATGCTCCTACATAAGTAGGAGCCAATACCTACAGCAAATAAGTACTTTTCAATGTAGTCGTGGTGAATTTTTCAGGACGATATGGCAATACTAGCCAACTCTCACAGTCTGAGAAGAAAAGCACATCGGAGCAGGATGGCAACGACGCCGAAGACCGCACAATGGGCAGTTTAAGGCCGTCTTTGATGCGTCCGAGGGCCTTTGTTGCCCGCGCCCTGCCCCCATTGTGGGTCACACACCAAGGGCCGAGCGTGCAGGTCCTAATGTTCTGTTTAGAAGATGCCTCGCTCGCCGCTGCCTCCAGATCAAGACACACGGCCGAACCTTCCGTCTCCATTACGGCCCAGGCGATCTTCTGCTCACGAAATTGCAGTCCGCCAACTCTGTAACAAATTCATCACACCCAGTAAATACGTGGGGGATTTGAAATGTTACAAATTATTAATAATTGTAACGCTATATTCCCTCACTCCAGAAAATTTGCCTGAAGTACTAGTGTGTTTTGAGTAGAAATGATACAAGATGTGAAATTATTCTGCTTCAACGCATTCAGATGTATGAAAAATCTGCCATTTACTCAAATGAGAATCGTGAAAAAATTAAATGTGTTTTTAACCTGTTGTAGTGACTCGAAGAAAGTCCGGCAGGCTGAACAAAAAAAACAGTTATTGATTAAAAGTAAGTGTTCAGATTATATTTCGCTGTAGTCAACCGTCAGCAGCCAACCAAATCTAACCAACAAGAAATTTTCGACATAAAACTTTTAATGGAAATGAATGTTACATGGAACTGAATTAAATTGCATTCAAAACAATAATCCCTTGATTTAATGCGAAGCACCCAGTCTATCGTTTTCGTCAGGGTTCTGTGACTATAGCTGCTTAGTGTAGAAGCTTTGCCGCTAAAATCATAAATGCCCTGGCAAAAACGTTAGACTGGGCATGGCATTGAGCACACGCGGGATCTGGCCAGTCCCACCACGGCATCCGTACGCCAGCAGCAGCAGCAGGGCGGCATGAAGGGTTCTGTTCCAGCAGCGGCGCATCATCAGTAAAGGCCTTCATTAGGCCTGACACTTTTCTAATTGGGTGTTGGTCACGCCCCCAATCCCCCGTGTCTTTTTCATCCCACTAGGGCAAGCTTTCTTTTTATCTTCTCAAGAGTCACCCGACTCTGCCAAGGAAAGTTTAATTCAAGTTGGAAAAATAGTTGGGCGTTTTACAGGAAATAAAAGAAAATTTTAACTGATGGTCTAAATTGTGAATGAGATTTTGTCAATTAAACTTTCGGAACCAAATTTTAGTTTCTCCAAAAAAACTGATATTTATCATTACGGGTGAAGTTCATTAATCTCAATTATAATGGTTTGAAATTTTATGTGCTAAGAAAAACATTTTATCACATGTAAAAGTATAGCTTAAATTGTTCATTTTAACAGCCCTAAAAATAAAGTAAGGAGCACTGCACACGCAATCGAAAAAATGAAATTATTCCTTTTCCGGTTAGCGCGAAAACATTCTAATTTGAGGAATAATGTTGTAGTAAAAGTTGCAGCTCAAACTAAGAACAGGCTTGAATATCGCCAATGTTTTGCGATGTGGTCAAGTTTGCGCTGCGCAGCGTCGGTGCAGCACAGCGCAGCTCAGCACAGCGCCACAGATCACAGAGCGCAACTCCAGTGTTCAAGATTTCGCATCTTCCCGTAGAGGGTAAAACTCTCAACGTTCATATCATCGTGCAACACAAAAAGCACAATTTACCTCTATTTGATGACTCCATTTCAGGGACACACATATTAGTGAAAGCAATACTCTAGATGCCCCGATCAGACATGCAAGGCAACTTGCAGGTGGATTCATCAATTTTATCGTTAATTGTCAGCATTCAAAAGCTTGATTTCAAGCACACCGCGCTGCATCACGAGACTCATACGCAACGCACATCAGAGTTTCCATTTCACCGAACAGCTCAACCGGCGCTCCCTGCTGCCTCCGAGACATCGAGTGCGTTATCCCCCTCTGTTATTTTGGACACTCTGCATAGAGTAACTAACCATTATAGTATTCAGTTCTTTCAGTTCATTCAAGAAATGTATTAGGGCATCATTTGACACAATTTGCAGGACGCGACCACCGCTAGCGACGCCCTGCAGTTGTGTCTGGCAGGAGAGCGCCGTAGCTCGCTAATGTGAGGTGACACAAACCTGTAATAATAACTCAGCTCTCTCGTTCTATCAAAAATAAGTGCGTATTTCTACACTCAAGAATTTCAAAGACATGCTCGAAAATTCAAGTAGAGTTTTTGCTTCCTTTAAGTAACTGAGAGTCACTGCAATATTTGAAACATAAGAAAGTGAGCACATCAAGCATGGAGTGTTGTTGCATTCTGAAGCCACTGAATTGGAGGGCGGCCATAAACACACATAGGAGCAGTGATGTTTGTGTTGTGCTGCGTGAAGTGCTCTGGGCTCATGTCATGTTGTGTTGCATTAATATATCAGCAATGACCGGCTACACCAGTCCGTGGCTGATTAGAATGTTCAATTGCTGCTGATGAATGGTTGATAATTTGTGTCTTGGTGTTAGTGGAAGATGTTTCCATTTCTTACCCATCTTCGCTTTCCTGTGCACCAGGGATGCGTGTTGCACAATAAGCGTATTGTTTAGTTCAAATGTTAGAGTAGAATATGAAACTTCAGCCTGGTTTCTTTACTTCTGTTTTTTCATAACCACTGTCAATAATGCCGTGATTGGCAAGATGTAATTTACTCAAGGTAACGACAGAGTAGAATGAAGAACTTACCTTTGTATTTTCGCTACGCCTGTGTAAGCAGAAAACATTTCTTCTAACAGCTCAAATTATTTTGACATAAATCATTCGAAAATAATTATTTTGACATCGAGATGAATAATGCCAAATTTTGTTCATTTCCAGTTAAACGACCGTTCGAAAAAATGCAAAATTGTCAATGTTCAGGCAGGCAGATACGAAATTAATTGATTGCAGAAGTTGCAATGCGCGAAAGGCATATGTAAGAGATTATACAAATAACGAAACGGGACTACAGAAATGAGCTCACACCTGCGTGCGTCTGTCGCTGCTTTGCCCTCCCATGTTCAACTCTTCAGGTGATGGCACTTGGCGAGCTGAGTAGCAAAAGAACAGCTTATGCCATTCTCTTAACTTGTGCATCCATCAGTAGCTGAAGAGGACGTTCATTTAAATATTTTTAATCTTTTAACAATAAATATTTTATTGGTAATGCTATTTACATTGCAGCTGGCACTACAACCTCAATAGGTTATGCCACTGAGCTCACCACTCAACACCATCACCCTCATCACAGCTCACCACTCACCACTCTACATCATCACCCTCATTACACATGCCAGGGACCGCCCGTGCGATTTGCTCCTCAGGCGAACGATCGAGTGAGAAAGCAAAAACGCGATCCTGGCTTCATTTGTTTCTCTTAAAAACCTATCGGAAGTTTGAAGCGCCTTATTAATGATGTGAACTCAAACCGAGAAAGTCACATGAACAGAAGACAAAGGCACAGAGCAAAAAAAATGAACGCACGCATTAGCTGCGAAACTTCAACACCGACCTGCTTCTTCAGCAGCGATCGAAGCTTTCAGGAATGTGTTTGTTGTGAGTAGTCACTTGGCGGAATGTGTTTGTTGCAAGTGGTCACAACGCAAAATTAGCACCAAAAAAGCTTTGAACCTCCTACAGCTTGTTTTCCAGAAGAAATGAAGAAAAGCCCTACTGAGAGCAAAGGTTCAACTCCTGGCATTTATTTAGGAGGGTATTCAATAATTTACCAGCTCAAACTTCCAGTTAACGCAAGTGTTAAGCTTGTCTCGTGCAACACAGGCGTGCCAGCAATCATGCAAGCCTCAGTTATCGGGTCAAAAGAACTCCTAATGAGCTTTAATTAAAGAAGTATTGCGTACGCAACGTTGAGTACAGGATTTAGAAGCTGTTAATGTCTCAAGCGTTTGGATATTCGCTTGTAGAAAACAAACCTTCCATGTTTCTTGCGTAAACTCCTCTTCCTATCCAATTCTTTCCCTCCCATGCCGCTTTCATTCTGCGACACTCGCTAAACAAATATTATGATCATTATTCGTCAAGCAGAACAAATTTTACGTTAAATTTTTTCAGTTTGCAATGTTTTTGATACAACTAAATTGGAAGGCAGCATTTTCAATGCTGATGTTTAATGAGTGCCTTCACCATGCCGGGCACTCCTGGTACCGGCGAGCAAATGTTTCAATGTCACAGAGAAGGGAAGGGAATTATGAAACCGCACTCACTTCTCTGCTCAGTACCACACGAATTGTTAACGAATCATTCTCTAGACTACCTTTAACAATAAAAAGCAATGGCGCAAATGCCAACAGAGACAAAGTCTCAACTCTGTGTTCGATAATTATGCAGAAACTATTCCGAGTAACTCTCGTGACTGCTTGGTTTAAAGGCACGCAATAAGTGCGAACAAATGAATAAATTCCAAGGACAGCTAAAGAAATGAAAGAGATCCGAAGTAACTGTCGCCCTCACAGCCGATATTCAGCACCACTCGAGTCCCTTTATCGAGAGCCTAATTAAATGGACAGAGAACGTTGTTCTGAAGTTTTTGAATATCTCCGAGTTTTATTGGTTCTTGGTTCATTGCATGCGAGTTTTATTTACATAGTTGGTGAGCGCAGTCGAGTGTGGTAACAATTTTACGATCGAAGCGACTTTAACGGCCGCAACAACTTCATTAAGTTCACTTGAATATTCTCGACTGGAACGTCCCTCAGATCCGCGCCCCATTGAGCGCTCACATCTCGTGCCAGGTCCTCTAAATCACAACCATTGACACGCCCCAATCACTGACGGACACAAGCGTTTCAGAAAACATGTTAAATGTTTTTCAGCGAAATAGCGCATTGTCCTGCGTGCCAATTGCGGTTCTCCTCTAACCTTTCCGTGATTTGTAGCGTATCAGGTCCGGCATCAATAAATTATCGATGACCCCTAATTTATGACCCATAGCAACAGTTCCGCAGCATCGGTCCGAACCCTCTACCTTTTATCGCAACCATCGAGTGTCATAATCACATACAAAGATCAAACTTTTCCAGACCAAAGTCGTGAACAAATCCTAGCGAGTGTCACGTTTTTGTATTGATCTGTTGTCTCGTTTGGAGAAGCAAACTAGAGTTTTTTTTCGAGTCCTGAGAGCTGGAAAGGAGTTGAAGAAAGCGTTCATCGCGGAATTTGCGGTCACACAGCATGCATGTGAGGAGCCCTCCTGGCAGCCATGATTGCGGCGATGTGAGCTGCGATAGTCTTTACTTATGAGCATCGATTGAGGCAGTGATGCAGCCGTCTAACATCAGTATGAGGCTACTTTATACTTCTCTTTCATTCATTGTCATACACTCGGCCCAGGTCGCCAGCTCTAATGTTATTCTTACGAAGACGTCGATGAACAATTCCGGCAAGTGAGTGATGGTTCACAATCTGATGTTTAGGAAGGCATTTTAAGAGCCCTTGTCGTGATTATGTGTGTTTCTACACGATCAGAAATTTACATTTATTTTATGAAGGTTACGTGAGTAGCATTCGTGCGCTGGTGTGCAGGCATGACGTGACATCAGGCATTTCTGGACGCTGGCTAAACAGGTCATCGGCGAGGCGTTTCACTATAAAGTCACGGTCCAACTTAATCGGAACAGATCGCATCGGCGATAGGTTAATGGAGGCTCTTCGGCGGCGAGCGGTGGACGTCACGAAGAAATTGACGTAAACTGAAGAGTTGCCTGGCACGCACGCGGGACAGCGTAATGACTTAGACAATTGCAGTCGCATACAAAATACTGGGCTCGGTGCGACGAAAGCAGCATTTTATGCTTGAAATTTGCCCTCGGCTCAGCAATGACTATTTGATCCGTTATCGTTGTGAGGCATTCTTAGGCAAAAATTTATAAGAATGCCCAGATTTTGGCGAGCTCCGCATGATACGAACCTACTCAATCTACTGAAGAATTCAAATAATTGATGGGACGTGCCCCTGTGCCTTCTATGTGAGTGAAAACTTCCGATGAAAGAACCGTGTGAGGACGTCGGGCGTAATTTCACGAGGGTAGTTAGAGGACCAGGAGGAGGCAAAGTCGCTGCCCTCGAAGGAGGGAGGCATGCGAGGGGCACCACACCTGCCCTCAATGCACCTCTAGGCCACAGCACGCGTGTGACTTACGCTGGTGTCACTTTGTACTCTCTAAATCAAATCTGGTAAAAGTGAAAACTGGACTGAAAACTTAAAACTGAAAGTTAAATATTACTCTCATTTTTATAAGCAAACAATAAGTATTTTTAGAGAAAACTTGGGATTTATTAATTGAAGAGAATATCCGCATAATACAGTGAACATACGAACAAGCAATTCAGTAGCTATTGCTTATAAAAATAAAACATTTTTGCCCGAATTCTGGTAGAGCAAAAAGTTGGATAATAACCATATTTTCTCATAATGTGTTTTTGACTTAGGAAATATCTATCACGAAATGCACAAACTAAAATCTGAAGGCAGACAAGAATTATTCTTTCTTCACGAGCAGATTGGAGCGTGGCAGCTGCAGCCTGACCTGAGGACGGCGGTGCTGAGTGAAGGCAGCAGGGCGCGTTAGGGTGTCGGGAGCGTCTCAGTTATCTAGTGAATGTTTGCAGCGCACAGACGGCGGGCAAGGAGGCGCTAATGTGGCCCGTGCTGGAATTATGAGATATCCATGCAGGGTACACCCTCATTCCTTTGGTCGTCGCCAAATGGCATAGAAGTGCGGCGAGCGTCCTCACTTATTAAGTGAAATTCTTTGTTATGTAGCTGGGAATTTATTGATTCTTAGCGGCTCTTAGACGAACTTTCTGGTCATGAAAAGAGTAGAGCGACTCTCGAATTTTCATAGAATGTTTAACCATTGTTTTCATTGAGCTTTGTTGTACTTAATTTACTCGTCAACGATTTGGCCATAATGCGTTACTCAAGCGAGCGTCCGTCCCTAACAAGACACTGAGAAGCAAGGAAGACTCACTGCCACGTCCAAATGATTGGTCCATTGATACTCAGTTTGCTGGCTTCTCCCAGGCACAAGAACTGGTTTCATTGGAGTAAGGCACGTGTTTGATTTTCTGAACACGACCTGCGCTCGTAAAATGGACCGTATTGCGGACAGCGAATAAGTCCTTCCGACGCAGCCTGCTGCAGCGGCCGGGCTCACCTCGTGCAAACCTTCCGGACTCTGCGACGCATGCAGCTCGACCCTGCAGCAGTCATCTGCCTCCAATTTAAACCTTAAAATTAACAAAGTCAAAGTTGTAAATGTTCTATGTTAATCTTCTATCCTCAATTCACCTGGTAACTAAGTAGAGAGAGATCATTTACTTATTTTGAAATTCGAAGTAAACGATTTGATGCCTCAAACTTCACCAGTGTAAAACGCAAATTTTTTACACATAAAAATCACCCGGGCATCAGGTAACACCAGTTCGACAGAACTGACGTTTAAAATTTAAAATCGAAATCTGTTTTTTATTAATATCCACAGGCAAATTTCTGTACTATTTAGAATGCAAATTAACTAAAATTCTCTCAACATGAATATTTTTCCCTTCAATCGCAAAGCTCACTCAGAAACTAAAAATGTTAGGGGAATTTTCATTAGTTTCCGAGAAAATAGACGTAAATAACTCCAGCCCATTTACTTCTTATTCAACATGGTTGAAGACTATTATTTATGAGTGCAGAATTTTTGCGCTCAAGTTTGTGCGCCAGAGTGACACCTAATTATGATCCTGAGACACCAAGTGCCACTCGGCAAGTACAGCGATCTTTGCTACCGCGTCCATGTCAGGGAAAGCGAGGGGAGGTGTAGGGCAAGCAGCAGAGGAAGGTGCACGTGTTGGAGCAGTCTGCACGAGGAGCACGTGGTGCTGTGCGTGCTGCACGGAGGTGAGGAGACTAAAGACACGCTCAGCAGCTGTTACGCACAACCACAATTACTTCTAAGCTATTGAACTATTTTCTAATATCTGTCTTATTGCTCAAAGAAGTCTTAGGAATATTTCAAGCATTTAATAAGTGCAAGAGAAGCATTAAGTATTTCAGATGCGAACAGGAGTAACCATCAGACTGGTGGGTGCAGATCAAGCCAGTGTTTGCCAACTCACAGAGCAGGTGCCCCAGTTAGTGCATTGATTTACAGCGACTGCGGTGCGTGGCTCTAATGTTTCACGTATACAGCAGCGAGCAACACTTCAGATGCGGCAGAATTAGAATTATTTCTCTCTGTCTTTTATGAAATGGCTGGTTCCCGCACTAAAAAACAAATTCAAGCTTTTGTAGCACAGACTGAACAAAATGCTGAAGTACATAACAACTAGCATCAAATTCATTCGCAATATAAACTTAGCGGTCCATTACAAGTGCTGCCCTCACAAGCGCCGAAGCTGAAAAGCGTAATGTGCATCACTGCTGCTCGACGTGCGTGATTTGCAGAGTGACTGAATGAAGTCAGCGTCCGACACACCTGAAAAAAGTCAGCGTTTTGGTGGCTATTGCTGCCAAAAAGCACCAAGATGTCTTTTCTGGTCCTTCTCTGCAAACGATTCGATTATGAATTAATTATATAAACGCCGGTTTCGAAATTTTATCATGACTCTTAAGAAAACCTTCAGAAGTGTAAAATATTTCGTGACCGGAAACCGACATCAAACATTTATCTGTCCTACTGCTAGTCAACTGTGCTTCAAGTTGCAACTGAACTGTACTGGTGATCAAATCTTGGGGTTCCTTCTTTCTTTAAGTTTGTTTTTTTACTCTTTGGAAATGAAGTTCGGCTTGGTAGTAATTTACGTGGATTAAATAACTTCTAGCATTTCAAACCCCCTCTCGCTTCCCCTCTCGGGGACAACGCCTGATTTAACTGAGAAGTGTTTCCCAGGATATAAAGAACCGATGTGAACCCAATAAAGCTGGCAAGGCTCGCAGCAATTCAGCAAATAAGAACGCACCTCGTGTTATTGGAAAACGTAAATTGACCCTTGGCGAGAACTGTTTCCAATGGCCCATGTCCACCCTTAAATATTCTCATTTTATGCGACAATAACTGAAGGCGTCTCTAATACTTCCCCGTAAAAAGTATCGGCAGTCGAGTATTTTAATAACCATATAAAGTGGGCCGTAAAACGCTCAGGTCCTTGGCTTATGAGGCGCCTCCGACTCGCACTTTCTGCACCTCGTTCTGTGTACAAAAACTGCACCCATAATGTAAGAAACTCCAGCTTGATAAATTCTGAAACAATTCTTATGAGAAGTTTTCTTTATATTTGACAGCCATTATGCAGATCTGTTCTCCGAATGTTCGCAAGCTACTTCCAAAAACTTTGGCTTGCGACTGCTTTGGAAATCAAATTATTTTCTCGGTCGCGATTGTGTTCTGAATGCAAGTTTTTGAATCTGTCTTCAGCCAATTTGAAACTTTTGGTTCGCAAAGTACATTATGAGTTTGGATAGGCAGGCAATATTGAGGAGCGTCTTCGCCTGTGCGCCTTCCGCTCATATTAGTTCCCCCGACCATGTCCATTTTTCCATGCTCCTAAGTAACGCGAGCAAGGTAAACGTACTGAGGCAATATCACCGGACACTTCCATCTAAACTCTGATCTAACTGGTCTTCGAAAATGCCTCATCAGCACTTTACAAAATGTGCTCTCAAAACTGATGCAAACAGTCTCGCGCCAGCCGGCCTCTCCTGCGCAACTTTGAACCCTACACATGGCGCCCGTAGAGTTTTCTGGTCGCGGCCGCCGCACAAGGAAGATCCGCCGCTCCAGGGGAACAAACTTAGGACGAAAATGTTTTGTGAGGAAATCTTTTCGCGTGAAGCCAGCGGCAGCACTCGACGGGGTATCTGGAGCATGGCCTCCATAACAGTACATCTCCGGTGGTGCGCTCTGTCTCTCGCCCTGCTGCACCACCTCTTCTCAAACTTAGCTCGCTCATTCACAACACTTTTGAGCCGCGAGCCAATTCTGCCACTAGGCCTTGTTTAGGCCTCCAAATAAAATAATGAAATAAACATTCATTGAAAGGCTTTGATTCATATGTCCTCGAATTCATATCAGGCGTGCGCTCACGCGAGGCAAATGTTCGCTTGGTAAATAATGTTACTGTGATAAGAGGCTTCTCCCTAATTTTCTTTCTGGAGTCTTTGTAGTGAAACTGATTTTACATACTGAAATTCAATTGATGATAGTTTTGTAATGCAATGCTGTTGTCGTTTCTATCATACATTAGTTTTATTTAAGATGAACTAGTGTGAGTGGAGCGAGAATCAGCGTGAAAATCAGCGTGAAGCGAAAATCAGAGCTGTTAGACCACAGCGAACCAAAAAAATAGCTTAGAAATCAGCACTGTAACTGCTCACATTGCGCTATTGCTCTCTAGCCTGCACCAACCTGCCTGCGCTGACCTGCCTGCGCTGACCTGCCTGCGCTAACCAGTCCGCGCTGACCTGCCTGCGCTGACCTCCCTGCGCTGACCTGCCTGCGCTGACCTTCCTGCGCTGACCGGCCTGCGTCGACATGCCTGTGCTGACCTGCCTGCGCCGACCTGCCTGCACTGGCGCTACCAGCACCAAAATACCACGCAGACATATTTCCGCACAAATTAAATGTCAGTGTCGTGTTTAATTTTAGTTCAGAGTAAATAGTTTCATGAGACATTTCTTTTTCCTTGGCCAATGACAGGTTTTGCCATTTACTATCAGCAAGCTCACTTTTTTTCAAGTTTAACGAGAATAAATTACGCCAAAACTCACCCGTTAATTCATTCAACCTTTTGGAATCTGTTATTTCCATTTAAAATCTAATGTTCACACACGATCGTGAACGTGGGCGTACAGAATTAGAAATAATTATTGCTCATTCGGATTTACCTCTTTTGTGAACTTCAAAACGATTTTTTGTTTCTATATTTGCCCAATTTAAACATTCCTGTATTACCATTGGCACTCATACTCTCACAACTTTCATACTTAATGTTGCAGTAGGCCAACTATCATGCATCCTATGTCTTCCTTGAATGCAAAGTATAAAAATTGTTGCGTACATTTAAATGGGCGTATTGAAGTAATATTTAAGTAAAAACACCGAGACAAACGACCAGGCAACACATTGCTTTCCCAGCCCTCGCTCGTGTCCAGTCACTGCCCCTCGTAACGACTCCCAAACGTTGTCGGCGTCCTGCTTAAAATGGAAATTTCTATTGAAGTGTCACGTGGGATGAACGCTCATGACGACCGTGTCATAATAGTGAGGCCGGCCCTCGCCTCCGCTGTCAAAATAGCCCTCATAACGCGGGGCCCACAACACGCCTGCCTCCCTGCGCCGTATCTGCCCTCGGTCTCCCAATGCTTCAGGCTGTGTTCACTTCGAGGCGTGAGATCCACAGCATACATGCATGCTAGCAGCTTATTCAGCAGTTAGTACAAATGTATTGCTGCAATCTTTAACGAGTCTCACGTTTACATCAAAGTGACTGTGATTTTTATGAAGACTTTTCTTTCAGTTCTTCTAATAGCAGACCTGTGTTAAAAAGAAAGCGATGTATTCGTAAAACTTTACGCTGCTGCGCAGTCTGGGTTGATTAATTCCCTGTGGGATGTTCACACCAACCGAGGCAGAGGAGGCACACCGCGGGGTGAGCAGGGCGCCTAAACACGCACACCTGCAGCAGTACTCGCTGCGAGCAGGTGTAGGGCTGCCCTGGGGTCTTTCTCACGGACCAGACGCCACGGATGCTCTTTTTAGAGAAAATTTCC
The DNA here is from genome assembly GCA_014220935.1 of Platorchestia sp. MABIK. Lineage (NCBI taxonomy): Eukaryota > Metazoa > Arthropoda > Malacostraca > Amphipoda > Talitridae > Platorchestia > Platorchestia sp. MABIK. The sequence goes on along the minus strand of JACJUY010000106.1, from coordinate 6,360 downwards.
CGTCTATGACATTGCCTTCATAGAAGCCACTTCTCTCCTGCTGAGAGGAAATAAGAAAATATCGTCAAAACTTCAATGGACAAAATTTCAAAACAGGACGCTGGACTGATATATGGACCACCAAACAGAAAAGAAATAGCGTTTACTAGTGCCCATAATATTTATAGAGGCGCCTGTGTACTCATACATCGTAGCAAAATCCCTCCCAATTCCCTGAGATCACCAAATCTTGGAGTATCATTTTCTGCCCTAGTTCACATCCTGATAGAGATAAAAACGCTGCGCAGCCGGTCACTAAATTTGCCATTGAGTTGAGGTACACTCCCGCGTTTGGTATGAGAGGGGCTCATGCAGGCCAGTGAGATGATCTGATCATCGGTCTAAAGAGAGACGCTAACTGCTGCTCTGCTTGAGAACTCACTGATGGATGAGGGCCGTCCAGCGCGCGTCCAGAGCTGGGCGCAGCGTACGTCGTAGCGCCCGTTTCTGAGCCTTCAGAAATCGGAACCTCTTTTTGAATTGTGTCAACGATCTTACCCTTTCAATCCCAGTGATTTTAGCAGTTTTTTGAGCAAACTATTATTTTTTTTCGTAATGATAAGCATCACTGAATGCAAACGAGCATCCAGTAATTGTAATGATGAAATGAATGTAGTTTCATTTCAAAGCAATCTGAATTTTGTCATTTTTACTTCGTGGATATCTTACCAATGATTGGTAGTTACTTGTTTGCATTGAGTAAAAGACACTTAGACGTTTTTACATCTTCGACAAATATAGTTCTATGCTCTATTTCAAACACGAACAATTTGATGATTCAGTTATGTCTCAAGCGATCTTTTTTCAAGTTCTCATCGCGAGCGATGCAGATTGAATGAAATGTAACTCAATTCGCTACTTGGAACCCCTCTATCAATCTAGGATCTGAGATTGTCATATGCATGTATGAAGAGTCAAGTTCTTGAAATTTGTGGGACTGTAAAAAGGGTTATTTTTCTGCTCAGTAACGCTTAGTTCTGAGAGTTTTTCCGGCCAAAAAATTATTTATAGACTGATAGATGAACCATTCACAAAAATACTTAACAAAAAGTAAAATGCTTTCTTCATAGGATTTAATTTTCCTAATGTTGCCTACTTTCTGAGTTAGTTTTCGTTGTCCTGCAAAAAAATTAAAAACACGTTTAATATAGCCAATTAGGAATGATTTTTAGGATGCGCAATTCTTTCGATCGGCCACTCATCTTACACTTTATTAACTACGCTGCTACTGCCTCGGTCATAAAAAAGCTGCATTTGCTCTCTGTGCTTCTGATCTGTCCCTCCACAGAAGCACAGAAGCCTCAATGCGAGCGACGCTCCCCAGCCTCAGTGCAGGCGTGGGTGGACGCTTTGATGTGAGCACGATGTGGCACTGCAGCCGGCGACACGAGCGCAGCACGTTATTTAGTCTTATTGAGCTGCATCACCCTGCGGTCAATCAAAAGAATGATTAGTCAGAACATTTCAATACATGCTTCCATTAATGACTACCCTCTCTTGACAGTGTGAACAACAGCTCATGTGACACTCAAACCGCGTGTACACACTGTGCAACAGGATTAGCCAGAACATTTCAATACATGCTTCCATTAATGACTACCATCCTTTGACAGTGTGAACAACAGCTGATGTGACACTCAAACCGCGTGTACACACTGTGCAACAGGAATACTATTTTACAGTATAGATTCGTATTTGTTTGAGTAGCACAGTTCCAGCAAAAGAACATTGCTATTGAATGTTGTCGTATACTTAAATGCTGAAAACTTCACTGTAAATGTTGAAGGACATCACGTGAAGGGTTATGTCTTCACTTCTCAGGAGGTGATGGACCAAATGCAGGCTGGGAGCCAGGCTTGTCTGAAGATGCGCCTCCGACGCTCTCAGTGCGGCGCCTGAAGGGTAATCGATGAGGAGTCAGGAATTATCGCCTAGTCAGTATCGACACGCGGGCGCGACTAAGTCATCACGGATTACTGGACGGTAATGAGAATACCTCCAATGTCTTGTTAGCTCCTCATGCGCCCTCTGCGTGTGACTCGAGACGCGACTTGTCAATATCACGCACGCCTCGTGCGGCAGTCGCTAGACCTCGTGTGGGAGTTTTGGGTTTCGTGTGAGGGATTCTAGGCTTGGTGTGGAAGGCTTAGGTCTGCTGTGAGAGTACTAGGCTGGGAGACCTTATGGGAGATTTAGGTCTGGGAGTGGGAGTTTCTCGGCCAAGAGTGGTAATTCCTCCATAGCCATGAGTGCTTGAATATTTATGCTCAATGTAAGAGTTTTAAACCCCGATTTAGATTTCACCAAGCCCGGGTGGCCAATTCCTGAATGGGCTTTGAATATTGGGAACACTTCAATTGGAGAAAACTTGAATTTCAGGTGAAGACATCGATTAGCAACTGTATGTTGGTTACATCTAAGCCACTCTAATCTAGATTTCTTGTTAGACTGATGCATAAACGTTAAAAGATACAACTCATCTTCTATTGCTTGACGCTGTCAGTTACCTCCCTGTGGAATGAATATCATCATCATCTTTATTGCCATGAGTTATTGCCGCTGCGGTTTCTCCTTATTTTAATCATCTGAAATAAAGTAAAAATTTACGTCACATAGAGATAACTGAGTTACATCAACATTTAGTTCATGGATACATATGTACATGCGGCTTGTATCACGGCTACACATGTACATGCGGCTTGTATCACGGCTACACATGCACTTGAGGCTTGTATCACGGCTACACATGTACATGCGGCTTGTATCACGGCTACACATGCACATGAGGCTTGTATCACGGCTACACATGTACATACGGCTTGTATCACGGCTACCCATGTATGTCCAGTCTGTATCACATCACGCTGGTATTCACACGTGGAGCACCTTGAGCTCACACGCAAGTGGAAAATTGTCTCATCAAATCAGCCCACCAAACCGATCACTCACCTTTTTAGCTGCTCGCCTCACACAGCAATATCTCAATCTTCAGAAAAATGTTGTGAAGAGCCCAGCATCTCTGATAACTTCTCATGTCAGTCGTTTGCTGCCTCTGTATTGAAAGATTTCAAATATAAATTCTTATAAGGTTTAGTAAGTTCGACTAAGTAACGAAATGAAGTAAAAATCAAAGTTTTAAAAAGTATTTCAGATTTCTATTGTGAGCCTTTTTAGGGTCTTGTGAATTTCTCTCTCCTCACTCTGAACTAACACTTGTATATACCAGTTATTTTATGTATGCAATTATTCTACGTACTTATTTTTGTTCTGGACTCGTAAAAATTTGCTGAACATGATTTCAATGCTCACTCCCTTCTACACCCTCACGTTGCTGATGTGCAATCACTTGCAATGACCCTCGTCGTCAACCATTTTCTTGCGTCCCCAGCGCAAGCGCAACACCTGAAGTACGTGCAGGTCCAAATGGCATTTCGCACATCTTCCTCACTGGCTCATCCTGTGCCGATGGATGCCCCACGGCCCGCAGAACGCGCACATAAATAAGGAACACGGCTGCGATAACAAGACGGTTTTGCAGTGAAGTCATGCAGGAAACGTTTACTTCTCAAACACGACCTGGAGCGTCGAGCTAATAGCTCATTTCTTTGATCCTTAACAGTAAACTTTATCAGAGATCGAGAACAAACAGGGCCGAGATCAGCGCTTGGCAATGAGCAGAATACGAGTGGGCTAATTTTTAATTACATGTGAGATATGCAGGATCTTCCTCCACTTCTATGTGAGAGTTGAGTTTTCATGAAGAAACCTACGTGCACATATAAATGCTACACAAGTCCTGCTCTAGTGCAGGTTATCTCAGTGATTGGAGACTCCAGTTGGTCAAAATCAAGCCATGGCCCATATAGGGAGGGGGGCAGGGCCGGTAGCTCCCAGGCCTAATCGTGTATAAACAAGAGCAGAGAGCTACTCATTTTACAGCTTGTGTGGTTTTAATTTTGCTTCGATTGCTTACAGCCGCCCTCCCGAAATGAGGCTTCCTTGCTCCGGGTTCCGACTACCAATTTCTTCCTTCGTTAACTTTCGATAGTGCACGTCGACCGACTTATTGACTCGCCTGCGCAGATCAAAGCTCCACAAAAATATTGTACGGACTGTGGTTTTCTGCATCTAAGCGGTAATTTGCTGGCTTTATTTTGTCGTGCGACCAGCTGCAGGGACCAGCTGCAGGGACCAGCTGCAGGGACCAGCTGCAGGGACCAGCTGCAGGGACCAGCTGCAGGGACCAGCTGCAGGGACCAGCTGCAGGGACCAGCTGCAGAACCATTATGATGTTATTTCGTGGTAAAATTTTTGTGTTTCTTTTGAAGTGAGTTCAGATGGGAGATACATCAGTCATGTCATCATGCGTACTGCAGTGAAGTCTTCGCAGCTCATGTCAACTGATAGCTTATGGAGCAAAAGTGCCACCTGTGCTAAAAAGTGCTCAATGCCACACAATGCTGAAACTCACACAGTGCAAAGTGTTCTACTGTGCTGAATGCCACGCAGTTCTGAGTACTATGTGGTAATGAGTGATTCATTAAGATTTAACATATTAAGTGCGGAGGGTTAAACTGCAGTTCAACATTCAACTCAAATTGGAGTTAATCTTAGAGATCAATTCTGAAAAGAACGAACATTAAAAAAGATCAGGCCTTCATTTAGTTTTCATTAAGCATTTATGGAAATTGAGTTGGTGATTGCTGGTTGGTCAGCAGCATTATGAAAATCCCCTCAGTGACCACCGGTGGGTCACGTCGCACTTACAGTGTTAAATATTCACTAAATACTTTATGAACAGTTGGAAATTTGCTTCCAGTTTGTGGAACAGCAAAGCTACATTTTTAATAAGGTTAACAAAAACATATCGATTTCCATGTGCTGTAGCGTGTAACTTCCCCATATTACACAAATCACAATTAATTATAGATGGAATGAGAGCTTGAAGGTAATTTCTTTTTTCGGTGGAGCTCAAATTCTTGGTTGAGCTCGCGCGATACAGACTCCTCGAGTTACTCTTTAATGGACCCGGCGCAAGCAGGCCAGAGTAAACAGCGCCTAAATAAAGACAAACACGGCCTGAAAACAAGACTTAGTCTCCATGTAACTACTTGATTAGCAACCTCATCCCAGCATCAGCGCCGCGGCTGCCGAGCTTGTAGTCCTGGCTAAATAATACATTTGCTGAGCACCAAATGCACCTCGTAAAAAGTTTGAAAATCGCCCGTCAGATCCATAGCTGGGCCTGGAGCTTTGATACGCTGGGTCTGGTCAGGGAGCTCATAAGGGTCTGGTCAGGGTACACAGCAGGGTCTGGTGCGTGCAGGCAGTGCTGGTGTGTGCAGGCAGTGCAGGTGCGTGCAGGCAGTGCTGGTGCGTGCAGGCAGTGCTAGTGCGTGAAGGCAGTGCTGGTTCATGCAAGGGTACAAGTAGGAAGTAACACAATAAAGATTGCAAGATCCAGACTTGCGGTTGAGGCCTCACATTTACTGCCTTTGGCATAATTACATTCAAAATTTCCAAGATGAGGAAAATCATCGACACTTGAATAATTTGGATGGATCTTAAATCCTCTGAGTGCACCAGGATACCAAGCCTCCCTGCGTAGGAGCTGAGAAAGACAGTAAGGAAAGACATTTATTGGTCCCCGGCTCTTGCCAAGCTCGGCCGAAGTGATCAGACTGTTTTTTTTAAGTGTTGCTATATAATAAGATATAATTATCCCCCTGGATAGAACTTTATTCGTTCTTTTGTCTATACTGTGTAAATGTAGCGAAACTTTAACGCTTTTCCATTCGCCCGTAACAGGAGGGCAAGGTTTTGCCTTCTTTTCCATTCACCCGTAACAGGAGGGCAAGGTGTTGCCTTCTTTTCCACTCACCCATAACAGGAGGGCAAGGTGTTGCATTCTTTTCCATTCACCCGTAACAAGAGGGCAAGGTGTTGCCTTCTTTTCCATTCACCCGTAACAGGAGGGCAAGGTGTTGCCTTCTTTTCCATTCACCCGTAACAAGAGGGCAAGGTGTTGCCTTCTTTTCCATTCACCCGTAACAGGAGGGCAAGGTGTTGCATTCTTTCGCCTGCTGCATTGCCCCTGCGAACATTGCAGGTGGTGCAGAATATGATCCATCTCTCCAGCCAGCTATCAAGTGGTGTGAGGTCCCTCCTGAGGCTAGTGTGAGTCCTGAGGCTGAAGCAGTTCAATTGTGAGGCATTTGAATTGTGAGGCAGTTCAATTGTGAGGCAGTTCAATTGTGAGGCAGTTCAATTGTGGGGCAGTTCAATTGTGAGGCAGTTCAATTGTGAGGCAGTTCAATTGTG
>JACJUY010000105.1:397794-415212 GCA_014220935.1 Platorchestia sp. MABIK | reverse complement strand
ACGTGTGAACGCGAGTGTTTTGACCACAGTCAATGAGTGTGAGTGTGACTGACAGAAAAACTGATCGTGTGAAAGCCCCTTAAGGCTGACATATGACGGTTTCGCATCGCTGGACATACCGATTGGTGCCGCTGACTGTAGATGATTATGACGAAACGTTACCATTTGGTCTCCGTGTGACAGCGGCCTAGTCTCATTTATTCAGTAACACATTGGAAAATAGTGAAGAGCATTAATGTTTAATAGTAGAAATGGTAAATTTGAACGCCAGGCTAGTTGAAACTATTCAAGCTACGCCGCAGAAGAGAAGAAGTGCCCTTCTCTTGAGAGTTGAAATTATTTAGGTGGCGCCGCAACAGAATTAGGAAGTTTCTTCTGCTTGACATGTATCCTTTTCGGAAGTTCCCTCTTCTTGACAAGTATCCTTTTCGGAAGTTTCCCCTTCTTGAGAATTCGGAAGGTTTTCCTTCTTGAGAAGACAGAAGTTTCCCCTTCTTGAGAAGACAGAAGTTTCCCCTTCTTGAGAATTCAGAAGTTTCCCCTTCTAGAAAATTCAGAAGTTTTTACTTCCAGAAAATTCGGAAGTTCTCTCTTCTTTAAAATTCGGAAATTTCCTCTTCTTTAAAATTCGGAAGTTCCCTCTTCTTTTAAATTCGGAAGTTCCCTCTTCTTGAGAGTAATCATTTCCCCTTCTTGATAATTTGAAAGTTTCCCTTTAAGAACTCGTAAATTTTCCCTTCTTGAGAGTTCTCGTTTCCCCCAAGGAGGCAGCTGCTCGCTGTGGTGCGGTGGCGGGGGCTGGTGGTACAATTACTGCTTCTACGCGAACCCGACGGGGGTGTACCCTCCCCCGGGGCTCACCAGGACCACCGAGGGGGACGTGTACATCGAGTGGCGGACCTGGCAGGGCTACTACGCCTACCTCACGCGCCTCACCATGATGCTCAGGCCAAAGAAATGAGACGGGGCGCTGAACTCAAGGAAAACTGGTGATTCTGCACCGATCGAGCAACTACATAAATAGTGGGACATTTTTGGCAGGGAGCATTTCCAATTCCGACCGGAGCAACTATAAAACGGGGCGACATGTGCGCAATTAACAATGGGCATTTATAATACTGAACTGAGCAACCTTGAAAATGCTGTAAAATTTTCTATTCTAAACTGAGAAATCATTAAAACGGTATAACATTTTAATCAATAGACGGACGGAGCCCCAAATTGAAGAAAATTGATAATACTGAACTGAGCGACAAAAATAATGGCGTGACATTTTCAATACTGAACTGAGCGTCCGTGAAAACGGTGTAACACATTCAATATTGAACTGAACAGCAATCCAAACGATGCCACGTTTGAGGTAATAAAGGTAAGCATTTTCAAATGTTTGAATAAATAGCGCGGCATATCACTTGAAGCAAGAAACAGACTGGCGCCCCAGGAGGATACTGCTAGGTTACCTCAACTATAGATGGGTCTTCGGGACTTCTGTCTTTCGTGCCCACTTTGCTTCTTTCAGTTATCATGCCTTCTTCGACTTTTCTCTTTCTTCCTAACTTACTGTTCCTATGCGCAGAGTATCCTGTGTGGGAACATCCCTTGTGCATGAATTCCACGTTTTCCAAGGTCCATACGAAATGGTCTATCTCTCTCATCCGTGAAAACATCTTTGCTATGGAAACGGAGCTCTAAACTACTATACAACTAATGCTGCTATTCTGACTATATTCCTACCATCACTGTTCAGAGCTTGAATGAAGCATCGTTAGCATTAAACTCCAAGAACTAATTTTTATCAAGTGAAGTTGACATAAGATGATGTATGATTCGAAGGTGGAATGAATACGGCATTCAACACCTTAGAGATGCTCTTCAACACACCTCAAAACTTCTTGACTACGTTTGCGCGGTTGCTACGAATGGTTAGGTTAGGTTGGGTTGGAGGCAGCAAAACTGAAAAACCGACTTTAATACTCGACTACATTTTATTCTTTGCAATATGTGAGAAATATAATTTCATGATAAATTTTACCTCGTAAGGTAAAATCCATTTTAAAATAGTGAAATTATTTTATTGCTATTAACAAATACTGGTTCGCATATGAGCAATTTATCCAGTGTACCTCAACCTAGTCAACTTGGGAACAGTTTCACCGCAACGTGCACCACCGGTGGTACACGGAGGAGACTTCCATAATGCAACTGACCGACCAGTAGTGACTAACTCAATTTTCATAAATACTTAACGAAGGCACGATCCAGTTAATATTTGCTATTTTTAACATGGCTTACTACAACTTGACTTAAATTTGAGTTGAACATTACACTTCAGTGTTACCTGTCACAGTCAAAGTGTTCACACGTTCATCGCGTTTCCGCAGTTGTTTAAGGTTGCTTTGGTTAGGCCGTAAGTAGCAGAATAGGGAAATCGATTTTACTGCTCGAATAAATTTTTATCCTTCCTAAGAAATATGAAAATACAATAGCACGATAACATTTCACCTCGTATTATAACGGTAATTTTTTCAAAATATCGCAATGTCCTTTTGTACGGGTACGTGAATGAGCAATATACTGAATGGCACACACATGCCCAATACGCGGGGAACGTGTTGAGGCATCTTCAGCTCACGCGAGGCTGGTGTGGTTTGAATAAAAACAGAAGCTCGTAGCCATTATTTCATTAACTAAAAATAGGTTTTGGTGGACAGGTTCACAGACGTAGGCTCAGGAAGGCTATACACAACGGTGAGGTGACCACCGACTTACTCGTGAAGATTGTCTACCTGTGCAGGTAGACAATCAGGGGCACCTGCGCAAGTATACCTGTACAGATGCCACCTCACACACCAGTGTTCGAACTACCTAAAATCAGCTTGACAATTGGATAAAATTGGATTTGTAGAGGCATTTTGTGGCAAGAGTGTTGGTGGTGAATCATTAAACGTTTCAACGAAATAAAGAACGTCAAAGGAGTTCATAAAAGAAGTTATGGAAAAATTTTTCATAAAATAAACATTGAAAATTAAGGCCTATCATACTAGAAGCATCAAAAAAAAGAAACGAATAGCAAAATTAGTCCTACCAAACCAGAAACTACCAAGAAAGAAACAAATCGAAAAAGTAACATTAGACCAATCAAACTAGATCTTGGAAATAAATAGAAAAAACATTAGGCCTATCAAACTAGCAATACCACAACAGCCTCCTGCCATCAAGTGTTGACAATTTTTCAAGTCCCCACGTAGCGACAAGAACATAGCGTCACCGAAAATTTAGTAGAGACACTCCCGAACATAGACAGGCAACGTCAGCAGGCATTCGAGAGGAGCTTCTATGTTCCTCTAAGTAACAATGATACTGTTGAAGGGTGTTGACAAAATCAAAATTACAGCACGGGGACGAGACATTCACTGCTCCCCTCTACGCATGCCGTCTACGACCGAAAGAGTGATTTTATCTTTAAATGCGAGTCAACTGCCACGTTTCTCTCAGGAGCGCTTATTTGAGAAGATTCTTCTCCGTGATTCGGCACATCACGAGAAGTTTTTAAATCACGCTTCACCTGCATACACGGACATGATCTACCATTACAGGATTCGGGCCAGAAATGTATACAACTTCCGCCGTAGTCTCACAACTGACAGCGTAAGTTCATTAGCTAACTTGTCTGTCCTGTGCAGCGTTTTTACCTGTTTGAGCTTTTCTTGTACAAAATTTGAGGATTTATGATAGAAAAACACAGCACGTAGGGTAGCCAAGCCGGCAGCGGAACTTTCGCACCCGGCTATAAAGTTGCGGCGATGTTATATACAGGGTGCGGCACTCAATCCTGCATTTTAGAGAAGGCAATGGAAGCCTAAAAATGCAGAATTAGATGTCAGTTAAAGCCTCCCTAACCGCAACAAAGGTGTTCCAAAGAAAGGATGGAGGAATGCACCATTCAGTTTGGAGTTGAGAAAACGTAGAATCAATGCGCAAAGAAAAATGCAGGATTGACTGTCTCACCCTGTTTTTGAAAATTTGGCTCCTTGAAAGGATAGCCACCTGAGGTAACTTGTGAGCATTGAATCTCACTAAATGTGATGTTTGCAACAACTCGAAGCGTCACTTGGCCTTAGTTCGCCGATACTTGCAGCTTAAAAAACAGCAAATTTTGTTCACACAGGAAAACTGAAGACGGCGGAACAACTGGAATTAAAAGCACGATAGGGTTTCCAATAACAGAAATGTCTGAAAAACCTTACGCAAAAATTAAAATCACCTCCGATACGATAGCTGCCTTATATATTTCTGCTAGGAACAATTTTATACTCCTCGTAAGACGGCGAGAGCGTGGAAGTTCGGACAAAAGAAAATCAAGAAATATCAATGAACACATGAAAGGAAATCTAAGAAAATTTGATGCACATAGCATCACACGGCACCAAGCGTCATGTACAGCAAACACGAGTCACGTGTGCCCATGTCACGTCCCTCCCTGTGTATAGGGAGCAAAATTTAAAATGAAAAGTTCACATACGAATTACAAGTAACTTCGAAATGATATGTAATACTTGTTCAAGAGATATTTGCATGAGAGAGTCTCGTGGTATCTTTACCAGATAAGCCCCACCACTAATGCAACACATAAGCTCACCCACTTGTAACTTTCAGAATAATGCACCGATCGACTTCAAATTACTCTCAAACGAAAGACTAAAACATTCTTTCATTTGAGAGTAATTTGAAGTCGATAGGTGCATTATTTCGAAAGTTACAAGTGGGTGAACTTATGTGTTGCATTAGTGGCGGGGCTGATCGGAAAAGATCCTCTTGAGGGCAGGTATTTGTTCACAGCTCGGTCGTGTGCCTCTCGCATACGACCAACAGTACTAGACATGCCTACACCAACACCAGAGTTGTGCAGTGCAGGAGTTGTTACGGTGTAACTGGGTTCTCTTTCAACACGTTCGCTGCAGCTGAACACACATGTGCGTCCAGCGGTCTCATGTTAAGTTAGGTTGTAAGTAGCCGGGTTTAAAAGACGACTTTACTGCTCGAAGAAAACATTGTATCTTTCATAAGTGTGAAAATGTAATAGCATGATGATATTTTACCCCGCATGCTTTTAAAGATAGATATTGAAATAATTTAAATGCTGTTCATTCACACCGATACGTAAATGAGCAATTTACCTAGTGGTAAATCGGCAGTGATCGTGTTAACCAACTCACATTTGTGTAGGACAGAAGGCGTTTCGTAAACTTCCCGTGTTGGCTGACTGCGGCAAGTTTAGTATACAATAAAAATTTAAAGTCAATTTTAGCAAGCAATGTTGAAAACACCAAACATAAGCTGTATCAGGTTTTCATTTAGTTTTGGTTAAGTATTTTGAAGAATTGAGTTTGTGACTACTGGTTGGTCAGAAGTATAATGAAAATTCACTAAGTGACCAAAAAAGGCTAACGTCGCAGTCAAAGTGACAAGTTCGTAATCCCTATTGGATGCTGAGAGACACGGGTTTCAAAGTCATCACACCGTGAAGCCGTTTTCTGCCGTTTTCAAAAATTGGCGCTTGGTGTCGCATGATGCCAAGGACGCCGTTTCTTCCGTTGTCATTCCGTAAGGGGGCGTCAAAATCAACGTGCGAATTCAAAGCTTCTCTTAACTTAACTTTACCACGGCCAAGTTTTTAGGGTCTTGAACGAAATATAACGGGATTTTATCTTGAATTTTCATAAATGAAACCCAGTAAATGCGAAATTTTTTGGGTCTTGAACGAAATATTACGGTATTTTATCATGAATTTTTACAAATGAGCGCCAGTAAATATGAACTTTTCATTCAGAAAATGAGAACGATGCAAGTTTTCGTAACGTCCTTCATAAAGGACGGTGGTCAACATAGGGTTAACTTTATATACGTCACTGCTCTCGCCTTCCCTCACAACATAAGGGCAACATCAGCATATTTATTATAGATACAGTTTGTAAAAATTACTTTACACATTATTTTCATCATTAAGGGTTCCGTTTCCAATAGATACTTATTACAATAAATCAGCTTATTTATTATAGATACGGTTGGTAAAAATTACTTTACACGTTATCATTATCATTAAGAGTTCCGTTTCCAACCGGATACGGTAACAAGAGATTCGAGCTGAGTGTCGCTCTTCTTTACACAACGAACACATCGAGTTCGTCCAGGTAGGTAAATATACAAGTCATTACGCGTAGGGCATCATTACACATACGAGAATACCATTGGCACTTCACATCATTACACAAAAAGAACGACCGGTAACCTACACCAAATTTACAAAATCTTCCTTGAACAATAAGCGTGGTCACTGATGATCATTAGGTTAGATACGTTCGTTAAACATGTTTCCTGCGATGGGTTCAATATTCAACTCAAATATAAAGTCGAAAGTTGTCAGCAATTTTCTAAATACCAAACTTTAACTTTGTCCATTAAATATCAATTTGAATAGACGGGTCCATTCAATACCAATAATTTTTAAATACTGCTTAAAATTTTTAAATAACCAATCGATGGGTCGTATCCCAAGCAACGTGTTAACTGAGGGAGAAACTTTACATAGACTTCCTTCATTAAAATGAGTTGTCACTGATGATTATTATATTAGATGAGTTAGTTTTAAACCTACCTAACCACAGGTGTTGCAAAGAGAGGAAGGAAGAAGGCGGTATTTAGAATGGAGTTGGGTGAACGGGGAATCTATACACATGCTGTCTCCCCACGCCCTGCCCAATCAAACAGCAAGGTTAAAAGAAGTTCATGATACAAAATTAAAGTGGCAGAAGAGTGCAATAGGCGCTGAAAAACAGGACAACGGTTAACGAAATAAAAAGACGGCTCTAAACAAAACAAAAAAAATACTTAAAAAAAGAAAGACCTACCCCACCTTGTGCTCGAGACCTCACATCTTCCGCTGAAACAAGCCACCAACCCCAACTATTGGTGTTGGTTGGGTCGCGTCCACACAAGAGTTTCAATGCATTGAACACTTTGACTGCGGCAGATAAAACTAAAGTTTGATATTCAACTCAAATTTAAAGTCAATTGTCGTCAGTAATGTTGAAAATAGCAAACATTAGCTGGATCATACTTCATTTAATTTTAATTGAAGTATTCATGAAAATTAAATTTTTGACTACTAGTTGATCAACGGTACTATGAAAATTCCCTCCGTGTACCACCGGTGGCTCACGTCGCAGTCAAAGTGTTAACACGTTCCGAAAAACAAAGACAGGGCGGCCACTAAATGTTCAACTGTTAGCATTCCAGAAACCAAGTGAAACATGAATCGAATAATTCAGCAATGTAACGTAAAATTCGGCAACATTTGTTACAAGTCACAATAGTTTTCTTTCATACTTCAGGACTAGACTAGCTCTGGGACAATTAAGTCGAGCGTTTAAAAGAAGAACAAAAATTCATTAATTTACCCCAAGGGAAGATGACTAATTTGAGACAGCTGCCCTAGAAGGAGAATAATGTAGGGTAAAGTCCGCAGTTTTAGGGAAGCAATGTTGAGACTTATGATAAGCTCCTAAAATCGTTTCCAAAAAATCCAAATACTTTTAATGATAATTACAACTCCTACTACGATAATGCGGGGCTAGAAGTCGTAAATGAGAAAGCGTAAAACAGAAAAAATGCAGAAATTCCGTTATGCCGTCACATTACAGCGTCTGAAGGATGGCAAGATTTGACGAAGAATTGTCTCGGTCAAGAACACAATACTGTAACCTTAACAATAGGAACTTAGCATAGCTGCTGCGAGTATTTTCTTAAATTGTGACGGTCTTAGAATAGCGTTAAAATAGAACACCTAAAACGCCCTAGAAATACGTAACAGATGAAAAAATGTTCAGGGGGCACTAGTTTTCCGTTTTTTCTTGCAGAAGTGAAACAATACATAAAGAGCACAAGAAAAACACTTGAGAGCACCAGTTTTTTCTCGCACAAGTGAAACAATAGATAAAGAGCACAAGAAAAACACTTGAGAGCACAGTTTTTCCTTGCAGAAGTGAAATAATCGATAAAAAGCTCATGAAAAAATGCTCACGGAGCAATTTTTCCGTTTTTTATACTGAAGAGAAACAAAACGAGAGCTTCGCAATTTTAGTGTTTGGTATTTCCATGAGAGGAAATTAAGCTAAAGAAACTGAAAAGCAATCGAAGGATACACAAAAAAAGAACATAACCAACAAATGAGATGAGCTTCACGGTTTATTTACAACAAACATTATTCGACGGATTTGTAAAAAACTATTCAACTGGTCTTGGAAGTGACACGATCTATTCATCCATTCCCAGCGCATACATTTATGTTCATATTTGTTTTTAATCTTAAGAGTGACACAAATTATTCATCCGTTCCTTGTAGACACGATAACCTAGCACATGCCTTTATATAATAGGTAAAAGCCTGCCTTTATATAATAGGTAAAAGCCTGCCTTAATTCTCAAGTTTGTTCGTATTTTAATCAGCGCTCATCTTTGGAGCAAAGCGACCCATCACACATGGAAAGAGCAAGGCTGGTGTCTTTAGAACGCAGTTTCGCTGGTCTTGTACCTTATACAAACCGGGCACAGTCTACCTTCAGCTTATACAACTTATGCGAACATCAAAAAACGTATGGGCAAAATTTACTCCCATTCATTCAACAATTAAGACTAGTTCAACGTTACGAACCAAATTTTTCATCCGTACGAGTTGACGTTCGCCTGAGATGCGGACCATAACTGGACTCAACTCCGCCTTCAAAAGGGATAAGCAGATACGAAAATATTAAAGGCCTAAAACCTCGAATGAACCCACCACAAAAATTTCTCGATCATTTAAGGAACGCAAATTTTGTGTGTGCAGGAAGCCAGGTCTCTCGGAGGATATGTACAGATAAAGAGAAATAGAAAGAGGATTTTATTTACAAGGCGCACACGGGGTACATAGTAAGATACCGTTCTTCTCTGTACAAAATTATGCAATAGAATGCGTCCCTCCTCGTTGTGAACACAAAGTACATGTGACCGATACAATAGATGGGTAGGTGTTAACAAAGTGTTCTGGTAGACAAGCACAAGACCGATCCAGTAGACAGGTAGGTGTTAACAAAGTGTACTGGTAGACAAGCACGTGATCGATCCAGTAAACAGGTAGGTGTTAACAAAGTGTACTGGTAGACAAGCACGTGACCGTTCCAGTAGACAGGTAGGTGTTAACAAAGTGTACTGGTAGACAAGCACGTGACCGTTCCAGTAGACAGGTAGGTGTTAACAAAGTATATTATTTCAACAGTAAAAATATAAACAAAAAATGAGCGACAGAAAAAGGCAGATTAAGATATAAAAATTTGGTTTACGCTTCCATAACCTACAACAAAGGCGTTCCAAAGAGAGGAAGAAGCAGGCAGATGAAATGATCAAGTAAAGGGAAAGGTAATGGAGCCTTAATCAACTGCATCATTTCATTACTTCGGAGCTGCATCATGACGGCATCAGTACCTACGTCATGGAGCAAGTAACACTGCACCTTGTTGGCAGTGCGTCAAAAATAAGGCCAACTGAAACTTATTGGTAGCCAAAAACGAAGTCCAGTGCACACTGTTTTGGAAATCGAAAAACACAGTCAAATGCACCTTATTGGCAGTCAGAAACGAGGTCAAATGCACCTTATTGGCAGTCAGAAACCCAACTTATTGGCAGTCAGAAACCCAACTTTTTGGCAGTCAGAAACCCAACTTTTTGGCAGTCAGAAACCCAACTTTTTGGCAGTCAGAAACCCAACTTATTGGCAGTCAGTAACCTAACTTATTGGCAGTCACAGACGAGGTCAAATGCGCCCTATTGGCAGTCAAATACAAGATGATTTACAATTTCGCAAGTATTATGCTTAAATTGAAGAACTGTTTCTCTTTCGCATTATTCGAATGATAAAACAAAATTTGTACTATACCGATTACTAAGTGTGTACATCCCTGTGCGTATCAGTAATAACCCTGTGTATATACACTACTGAGCCGAGTTTGTACATCAGTTATATCGTATTTACACGTGAAGACGGGCTCGCTCTAGCGACGGGGTATTGTATATATACTCAACGTGAAACAAAAAGAAGAGAAAGAAATTAATGACCACCTGTGGGAAATACGTCAGGCCTCCCTAACCACAAAAAGGAGAGAAAGAAAATCAAGGCCACCGGTGAGATTACATTAGACGTCTTTAGCCACAAAAAGGTTGTTCTAAAGAGATGAAGGTACGTATGATTTAGCATGGCGTTTAAGGAACGGAGAATCTATGCATACGTAACAGCTACGTAGTTGCTGTCCGCGTCTCATCCCCTTGGTGCGTTCTATGAATTTATGCACAAGGTGTGCTTCCACACAAGATTCTCTACGCACAAAAACGACAAGTTAAGAGGTAAGTGTACGAAGCGAGATATAAGTTGAGAAAGAAACAAGCAGGTGCTAAAAACCGAAAATCATTGAGCCGAAAATAGATGGTCCGAAGTTTAACAAACAAAAAAAATTCATTTCTGCAAAACGAAGGCTTACCAAGCTTCCAGTAAGGGACCCCACAGCTTCTCTTCAAAAGCGTTTCTTCCCATAGAAACAATATTTACATCCCCTGAGGGGTACAAATTTATAAGACATAACACAACAGAAGCAGGCAGGTGAGATTTGTCAAGTTTAAACCTCTGCAACCACAACTAAGGTATTCTACGAAGAGGAATAACAGTACCAAAGTGTGTTGACAAAATCAACATCAACACTTTGACAGCGACGTGAGCCACCGGTGATCACATGGGGAGTTTTCAAAATGCTCCTGACCAACCAGTAGTCACAAACTCAATTTTCATAAACACTAAATCAAAATTAATGAAAGCACGATCCAGTTCATGTTCGCTATTGTCAAAATTGCTTACTACAATTGCCTTTAAATGAGTTGAATATTGAGCTTTAATTTTACCTGCCGCAGTCAAAACGCACAGACGCGAGTCCTTCACTGCCACGAAGAGACAGAAACAAACAGATGAGAGCAAATTAGATTAGATCAGATTATTAGTTAGTTTAAGCCTCCCTATTCGCCACAAAGGCGATCCAAAGAGAGGAAGGAGGAAGGCACCATTTAGTATGGAGTTAAGGGAACGCAGAATCTATGCAGAAAGGGCATAGAAACGCAGGTGAGAGGATGCTTGCGCTTACACTGCCAGCAAAAAGTCCGTAATTCACAAGATTTAGTCAGCGCTGTACAGTCGCTGCTCAAGCTACACATGTGCGAACCTAAACTAATACGTATGGAAATTAACCCCAGTATGAGCTTAAAATGAACCCGATGCTGGGTTTAGGTTTTATCTGGCATTAATTTTTGTAAGTTGAGGTCAGCGTAAGACGTTTTCAAGTTGAAGTTTGTACAAAATGTATTCAAGTCGAGGTTTGTATAAGATGTGTGTGAATTGAGGTTCGCATAAGATGAATGCAAGTTGAAGTCTGTATAAGATGTATGTTGGATGAATATTGCGTAAGATGTATACAACTCGAGGACGGAGAGTATATGCTGTGTGCTGCCCACATGCTTCGCATTATGCAGGACACCAATGCCACGAAAATCTCGTTTTCCAGTAACACTCAAATAACGGCATTCTGCTACGAAAAATCGTACCAAGTTATTTTATACTAGAGTTCACGAACAGTTTTTGCCCTCTCTAGGGGGTCCAGGAACAAAATTTGTGTTTTGAGTATAAAATCGATTTAACATCCAATGAATGGAGCCGATTCACGGGTCTTCAAACTAAACAAAACATGTTTCGAAAAATTACATCAAAACCAGCAATGATAATTTTTACTATTTCATTACTGAAAACGCACACTGCAACGAAGTATTTCACTTTCATCGAAAACTACATTTCACGAAGGAACGAAATTCTGCACTTGAAGGTCAACTAGATAAGCTCTAACAAACATTAATCAAGGAAAATATTTCAGAAAACTCAAGTTAGAAAACTTTTTTTTTTTGAGTTCGAAATCTTTCAATGCTCACTTTCACATTCGTTTTTTTATAACGATTGTAACCATGGTTACATAATGGCCATTGGTTCAATTGGTTTCACCACGTTCGTTTTTTTTTAACGATTGTAACCATGGTTACATAATGGCCATTGGTTCAATTGGTTTTACAAGAGAACGTATCATTTTAGTTGTCCATAGAACAGTTTTTAACCACTAATTTGAACCGACCAAAGCTCCACCACCCAATTTGACAAGGTATTAGATTAGATAAGGCAATCCTAGCCTATCTAACCACGACAAACGTGTTCCACAAAAGAAATTAAGAAGGCACGAATCAGTATGGAATTAAGGGAGCTTGGAATCTATGCACAAAGTGTGTGGTCCCCACACCCTGCACATAGGAACAGCAAGGCCGAAAGAAGTTCAAGAAACAACATTGAACGTTGAAGAAAAAATAAAAGGTGCTAAAAAAGGACAGAAGTGAACCGGAAAACAAAATTACCCGTAACAAAACAAAAACCAATTATGCATCAACAAAAACAAGGCCTACCTAACCATCAGCTCGGGACCTCACGTTTTCCCTCTGGAAGCGATTAATTCCCGCAGACACAATAGTTGTATCCCCTGAGGGGAGAGAATAAGGGGTAACAAAATTAATTTTCTCAACCATTAAATAGCAAGGGGGTTGGGAAAATGTCATTATGAATAATTCCATTTCTTGCAACAAGCCTTAGACATCTTATGCCATTAAGAATTATTCCACTATTTGTAACAAGCCTTTGGTATCTCAAGAGAAGTGGCTACGCTTCCAGTATAAAGGAAATCTTACCTCTGCTTTATGAAGACTCAAGTTTACCAAGTTACAAAACCGGTTTTGAGTTAATTAAACGTGCCGCAAGTTAACTGAGAAGATTTTAAATTAACAATACCTGTCGTAAGTTAATTGAACCTGTCGTAAATTTACAAACCTGTAGTGAGTTAACTGAACCTGTCGTAAGTTAATTGAACCCGTCGTGCTTTAACTGAACCTGTCGTTGGTTTATTGAACCTATCGAAAGTTAATTAAACCTGTCGTGAGTTTACTAACTTGACGTGAATTAACTGAACCTATCGTAAGGTAATTGAACCTGTCGTAAATTTAAAAACCTGCTGTGCATTAACTGAACCTGTCGCTAAGTTGACTAAATTTATCGAGAGTTGACTAAACCTGCCGTAGGTCAACGAAACCTGTCGTAGATCAACACGTCACGTACGTTGGAACAACTTCTACAACAGCCTTTACCTCGTTCTATAATACAAACACAGTGGGAAACATTTTTAGTGCTGATGAACAGCAAACAGAGATAATTGTAAACGTAAATCTCTTACATTTCTATTTCAAATATTCAAGTGGTCATTTTTTCATCACGTCACTGCATAACACATCCAGCGTACTTGTCCCAGCGATATCCAAACATAGATCCTCGCACAAAATACAGCGGCTGTTCGAGCATACCACATCTTCGAAATTTCACTCTTGCTATTCATAACACCCGATTAAAATTATTGTCGTATTTTTTATATCCCGCCTAAATTAGGAGATATTTCTAAAATCTCATGTAAATGATGTCTTATTTTCCATTTCCCACCTAAATTGTGATATACGTCTAACCTCCTTTTAAATTCTACGAAGTAATGGGGGAGTGTAGTGGGGAGGAAGTGAGAGGAAGTGTACTATGATAGTAGAACGATGAAGTAGTGGGGGGAGGTGGAAAACGGAAAGTGTACTGTAATAACAGAATAAAGTAATGGGAAGGAGGAAAGGGGAGAAGAAGCGAACTGTAATAATAGAATGGAGAAGTAGTGGAGAAGGGGAGTGTACTGTAATTATAGAATGGGGAAGAAGTAGGGAAGAGTATAACAGAGAATTAGTGCGGGAGTGGCAGGAAAGGAGGGCATTACCCAGCGGTCACCCAGCTCTCCCAGTTCACAGAACAGTCGAGTGGTGAGGAAGCGCTCCAACTGTAAAGCGCGCGGCAGAAGTGCTTTGAGTGTAGTCAACTGTGCCAGAAAGAAGCGAACATGAAAGTCAAAAGAATAATAGGCAAACGAAGCGTACAAAATAGCCAAAAAAGCGCACATTCGGCAAAAAACGGGTACAAAAGAAGCTTCACGTGAAATTAACTTTACCTGGAACAATTTAAAAAATACATTCAAACTGAGTATGCGTTATGCTCAATAACGAAAGAAGAGTAATGTTTGCTTGGTCAGTGAGCTCCAACTACCGGAAACGATCACGTAGCTTGGCAAGTCGGCGACCGCATCTAACGAAACGGTTAAAGGGACGAACCTCAATCTGCAAAAGCAGGAAGATTATTCAAATCCCCAAAAAAGTTTAGGGCGCAAAAATTACGAAACATGAACGAGTAAGAAAAGCCTTTACCGTAATATCACTTTTGATTATAGAAGAATGGCAAAAATTGGGAGGAACTGCTTTAACTGTCGTCACTTTTGGATATAAAAAACTACAAAAAATTAGAAGAAAAATGCCTTTACCGTAATGTCGCTTTTGGTTACAGAAGAATGGAAAATATTGGAAAGAAATGCTTTAACAGTTATGTCACTTTAGGTTATAGAATAGAAAAAAATTAGAAGCAAACGCTCAATGTAATATCACTTTCGCTTACAGATTAGCAAAAATGATAAGAAAACGCCATTGCCGTACTGCTACTTTTGGTCACAGAAGAATACCAACAAATAGAAGGAAACGCCTTTATCGTTATGTTACTTTTGATTATAGAAGAATATCAAAAACTAGAAGGAAACGCCTTTACCATAGTGTCACTAGAAGAAAAACAGAAAGAAACGACTTTATCGTAAAGTTACTTTTGATTCCAGAAGAACATTAAAAATTACAAGAACATGGCCACTAACCCCGCGATCAACACGCCATCTTTCACCCGAGTAAAGGAGTCGGTCACGTCCGTTACATCTAACAACTTAGTATAGCGACTACGCTGTCGAAGATTCAGAAAAGATTCACATAATATATATACGTACAAAATTACAAGTTCAAAGCCCCAGCTCCTCACCTTGCATGAGTCTAGTTCAGAGTAGCACGCAAGTGCTTTGAAAAAAAAGACGCATTCGTATTCACGATCCAGTAAAACAACGTCAAATTTACAGATATACACGGTACTTCTCAGAAGCATCGAGGGCCACGACAGCAGCGACTTCAAAATGATACAAAGGAGATTGTCATTGGGGATTGGGGGCCGTGCCGTTCTGCAGACAATCTTCTGACGCCCCACTGGGGACTTGCAGTCCCTGTGTCACGTCTCCCTCACCCCCATCAGCAGAGGCCTCCCCGTTTTGAGACCGCTCTGGTAAGCTGTCCAAAGACGGTCTTCTTGGAGTTGGTAAAACTCCTCTGCCTTCGTCCTCTTCTCTCACACCGCCACCGGGAACAGGTAATGGGGATACTTCCTCCGCGCTCGCTTTTCTTGAACTCTCCTGGGCATCCACGCTCTTCTGGTTGACTTCAACCACGTTTTTGTCGACTTCATCCATGCCCTTCTGGTTCACTTCACCTACGCCCTTCTGGTTCACTTCATCCACGCCCTTCTGGCTGACTTCATCAACGCTTTTTTTGTTGACTTCATCTACACTTTTTTGGTCGACTTCGTCCACACCGGCCTCTGGAAGATCCTCCCTCGAGCTGGCGGCAGGATCAGGGAAGAAGCAGTCGAGCAGCACACTGGCGTTGTCTTCATTGACGCTCTCCCCACTGCACTTCCTCTCGACGATATCCCGCCTGCACAAGCTGCTGTTGCTCTCCTCTTCGTCAAAGCTGGGCCCTCTGTGGTAGGACACAGCCCCGCTGCTGCCAAACGTGCTTTCGCTTTCGGTGCGCCCGAATCCTCTCCGCAACGCGACCGAACTCTTCCGTATGGTGCTCTCTAGCTCCTCTTCAATGCAGGGCTCCGCAATGGACGATGTTTGGAAGACGTCGGTCGCTGGAACGTGGCTGGTGCTGCTTGGTCCCGCCGCAGCGGACGAGGGCTTCCCTCTCCTGAACTTGTCCTTAAACGAGCCCGAGTCTCCTGGCAGCCTGAAGCTGCCCAGCCTCCTCACTGATGAGGAGCCTTGAGGGGCGGCGCCCCCTGGTCCTCCCACCGCTGGCTGATCACACACCTGCAAATTATGGACGCGTTTTAGGGGCCGAAAACACGGCATTAAATTGAGCTTATATTAGCCTGAAACATAAACTAGGTATTAAATAAATTTAATGGCATAATTCCCCATTTTACAACCCTGGTCCACCCACGGTTGGCTGATCACACACCTGTAAATTACGGGACGCGTTTTAGGCACCGAAAACAAGGCATTAAATTGAACTTATTTCTAAGCCTGACACCTGCCAATTATTGAACGCATTTTGGGGACCGAATACCATGGACACGGTATTAAATTAAGTTTATTAAGTTTTCTAACAAATGTAGAAAATGAAACACCTCTATGGTAGAAGCACCTCCATGATAGTGGAGGTGTTGATACGTAGGGTCAAACAACACATAAATCACATATAAGAACACGCAAGAGCATATAAGAGCACCTTCATGTTGGTGGAGATGCAGATAAGGGACAAACAGTTCAAAAATGGCGTATATAACAGCATCCAAGAGCACACAAATGTATACAAGAGCACACAAGAGCACCTCCATGATGGTGGAGGTGTTGATACGCAGGGAGCGCCGCGATGATTGTCACAGGTTCTTGAGGGGCAGGCGGCGGCGGGAGGTAGGGGTCACCATGGCGTGCATGCCCCCCACGGGGGGACCCGACGACGGCGGCGTGTGGGTCAGCGACAGGTCCTGCGGCACAGGTAATGGGGGATGTCAAAATAGGGTGATGTGAACATAGCGTAATGTCCACATAAGGTGATGTGAACATAGAGTGGTGTGAACATAGAGTGATGTGAACATAGCGTAATGTCCACATAAGGTGATGTGAACATAGAGTGGTGTGAACATAGAGTGGTGTGAACATAAAGGGATGTGAACATAGAGTGGTGTGAACATAGAGTGGTGTGAACATAGAGTGGTGTGAACATAGAGTGGTGTGAACATAGAGTGGTGTGAACATAGAGTGGTGTGAACATAGAGTGGTGTGAACATAGAGTGGTGTGAACATAGAGGGATGTGAACATAGAGTGATGTGAACATAGCGTAATGTCCACATAAGGTGATGTGAACATAGAGTGGTGTGAACATAGAGTGATGTGAACATAGCGTAATGTCCACATAAGGTGATGTGAACATAGAGTGCTGTGAACATAGAGGGATGTGAACATAGAGTGGTGTGAACATAGAGTGCTGTGAACATAGAGTGGTGTGAGCATAGAGTGGTGTGAACA
>JACJUY010000105.1:282344-390406 GCA_014220935.1 Platorchestia sp. MABIK | reverse complement strand
GACGTGTTGACTTTCAGGTGCAACAATCCTATCAATCAGTAATCAAACTTTAGCTATCGAAAATTTAGTCCGTTTAAATCCTTTCACTAATTACAAATTCAATTGAGGCTTCTTTTATGAAAAATTAAATTTCAATGAATACTTTTTAAATTTTGTTTGTGACAAATTAGATTTGAATTCTACCGAATAAAATTATATTCGTATTGATCGACTTGCACATGATACAGGAAAAGAGCAGTATCATCTGCAGCCTGACCTAGGGATCATGGATGTCAAAACAGTATATATATCATAATCATGTCGTTGCATTTACAGTTTCAATGACTTCCAAAAAACAGCTTACAAATAAAAGGTACAGCATGCTTCTACATAAAAAGTAAACACAAATATTTATGATGTACCTCGAAATATTTCAAAGATATGCCGCAACACTTGCTCTGGTTCATTAATAACCAACGAAATTTCATTTGTGACCATTAACTATTCCATGTCCAATTTCGCTTTGGACGAATTAAATTTCCGTCATGGTAGATCAAATTTAATTAAAGACAAAATAATTGTCGTCGTAACAGTATCATATTCATGTGGAACAAGTAAATTTTAATTGCAGAATTTTGTTTCCAAGAAATTAGATGTCGTTTGAGACAAATTCTGTATATCGTGACTAATTTTACTTCGTTTGTAACCAGTCAGATTGCATTTGTTCCATGGACGACAAAACTATAATCGGGCTTCTGTTAACGTAAGTTCAAAACTAAAAAAAATTTTGATGTCACAGTCTAAAAGTTTTTCTTTAACTTTAGAATTAGTAGAAAAGTTCATCCAAATTACAAAAATTAGTAAGCGCTCAGTAGGTACGTGCTGCCCTTCGCTCAAAAACTAGACAGCGCCTCCCATCCTCAGCGCTATGAATAATACTACTATGAATATTGAATATGAATTAAACCATCAATCATTAATCAAATTTCAGCTATCGAAAATTGTTATTTTCGCAAACAAGTACAATTATTCGAATTTGGAGACCTATGAAGATACCTTCTTCAATTTTAGCTTGACTTAGGGAAGCAATTTCTCTCCGAGATACGCAAATACGGAGGAATCCTTGTCCAGGGCTTTCACAAATTAATGACACAATCCAGATTTAATGTGCGAAGAGGGTAAATGAATTCTATCACTTTTCACAAGGGGTTTGTGAATGATGTTATGTTTACCATGCTCAATTTCATCTAGGATCGGCCAATCATTGTGTACAAAATGTTCAGCTTTTGCTCTGGAGTTCCATAAGCACAAAATTTAGTACAGCCATGCTGAAGGCCAGTAAGCACGGCCACAACCTTGAAATCTGCTCAAATATGTCAGTTGTGGTCATCGTACTGTATGCATGATAGAATGGCTTTCAGATTTTCAAATGATTCTTTCACGGTTGCACCATAAGCTATGGGAACTGACGGCAATGTTACCATTGTTTAGCAGAACAGCTTTGATGCTGTCCTTGGATGGATCTATGAAAAGTCGCCAGTTGGTGTTATATGGTATTTCCAGTCGCTAAAAAGTTCAGTGATGTCATTACAAAAGCGTAAGTCATCCTTCATGATGAAAAATGCAAGCAACATCTCTGTACGTGTCCTGTACAGTGTTATTTTTACTCCATTCCCAAGAAGATTACGTTCCTGAAGCTTTGATGCCATGAGCTCATTTTTGTCTTTGGTTAAATACAGATCCCTGTACAAGTTATTTAGAGCCGCTTTAGGAAATGGTTTTGTTTATTCACACTTTCTGGATCATTGGGCTTTACACACTCACCAGTGGAAAGTCCATATACACTGCTGAAACTCCGCATTTCTTGATCTGGAGGTTTGGGCACTGTTAAATCTTTCGAGTGTTTTACTACGCGCATTGCTGATTGCAAATTTGGGTAAACAATGTTTTTTTTTCTTTGCTGTAGCCCAACCTGTAAAGTTTTCTTAGAAGAAATAGCAGACATTAGAGTGATCTTTCTGCTCACTGCCTTGCACTTATTGTTGAAATCTGATTTGATCTGGAGGGAAATCATTTAAACACGAGCTTAGGAAGTATCGAGTATTAAATGATAAATTCAATTAAATATAAGCTCCCAATAATAAATCTATGCAACACTCAAAAAAGTACTAAAGACACTTTTACATGCAAAATGACAAGGGAAATCCCTTTCTGCCTTTTTTGACAAAAATACACCCATCGAAAAATCCATAAAAACCAAGCCTGATTCACCCTAAAGAAGGCCAGAAATTGCATTCTCATGTCATTTTGCGAATAAAACTGACCACATATCTCATGTACTTTTTAGAGTACTGAACAGTGTAAGCATTACCCTAACATTTCTTTTAGCCATTGATATTCTCATGAAATTCTCAGTATGTGTGCTGCACATGCTGTTTTCAATAAATTGTGTAGTAAAATTTTACAAGAAGCGTTCTTTAGTTATTTAGGAAGAATTTGTGCCTTCATAAAAGTATAAAATTTTACTCTGTGTATTCTGTTTTTACAAAAGAATCCGAAGTAAAATGACTCGGCTGCTTTGTAAAATTCATTTGATTAGGGCAATTTTCTGAAATTAATGTACTTTTATCGTCTTGATGGTAAAGTTTCTTCTTCAGATTCAAAATTTTGTGCACAAAAGCAGAAGGAAGGGCAGAAAGCAACTCAAGTGAAAAACATATCCGTCAAAAAAGGACAATTAATCAAATACCATATTATCAAAAAGTGTAGGTGTTTATGTTTATGATCGGTTAAATTATCCACAGACGGAAAAACTTATAATATTCCGTTGCTTTATTTTGGAGCAGAGCTCTCGACAGCTACACTCTTCACTTTGCTAAAAACATGAACTTCGGTAGTGCCTAGGGAGAGCGTTGCGGTGCAGACGGCATTCACTGAGCCACATTCTCAATGCAACTCCCCATTTTTGGGAGCCCAAAGGAAGCACACAAACGAAGCAACTCCTCCTCGGTAATGACCCGACCTCCGCCCTCCAGTTCATCGATAACGTTTTTAGCGCGCCTCGGTCATTGTGTCGTTCGGTGTTGCTGTCAAAAATGTCAGCATCTTACTAGAAATCTTGTCCACCATTCATTGCAAATATCGTTGCTAACATATAGAAGAATTTCTTCAATGGCGGATGAAGTGAGGAGTCACTGGTTGCTGTGTATTTATTGCAGACGCGACGGCTTTCTAGAGGTTCTCGAAATTAGGGAAAAATTTTGAGCATTCGACCGAAAGAAGATTCATGTTATTCATGAAAAATTCAAAATGTTTTCTATGTTTAATATCCCAGTCGAGTTCTTTTTGAAATGGTGTGTAACGATCTTCCACTGCATGCGATGCCTTTTTATAATGCATGGTAAATTACAGGAATAAAAACACGAATGTAAATTCAGAGTGGGAATAATACATAGAGTAGTGAACGTACACTAACTGAAGTATTTCAAGAACGGAGCATTTGTTAATAAATGAAAAAATACAGGACAATAAATGTTGTTAGATCAGTTCTTGTCTAAGGAATTTGATTTTGATGAAAAATATCACTATCAATAGAATATTTTATTTATACAAGTATTTACCGACTGGTACCTTTCGTCCTAAACAGGTAATTCAGTTTGTTAGCACCACGCAATTCATCAGTACTTGGATTGAAGCGCGCTGTTAGCAGGGCATTGAAATTGTTTGTGGACTGAAATCGTCCACATTTTGTACAGAGAGTTTAACGTTACATTGAACATCTTTCTGGGGCTCGAAATGATAAAATGTTCTTAGACAATAATTCTAATCACTGTTTAAGTTTTCTTTAACTGGGGCGCTCCTCATTAAGAAAATGGTTCTGACATGGTTGCACCTTGAATATGCAACTCCTTAAGGCATGGACAATATCAGCGAATTAAATTTGTCCTACCCATCGATATTATACACACAGAAATTTGGTTTGTGTGTTCCGTACCTACAAATAAATCAAAATTTAATTTGATTTTGAAACAACTACATGAATATCAGGTAATATCAGAGTTTCATTTTCAGGACTTCAGCAATACAAGTAAAGTGGAAGTAGGTGCTGATTGTTAATGGTCGTAAACTTTTTGATAAGATCAAGGAAATACGTTCTCGAAAGCGAATCAAGTATTTAATTGACAAAAAATTAAACTACTAATTAGATTTTTCTATTAAGTAGTGAATTTTGCTACTTTTTTGATAAAATTATTTCCTAAACGGAAGTAGGTAAAATAGAAATTTTGTTAGTCAGAATATCACAAATTGAAGCACTTTTTTGTCGTACGTCGCGATCACTATGAGGTTACCTACAGAAGTGGAAGAATTCACTGCCTCTGGTAATAATAATCAGGTCATGACTTGTATTGCTTTTATGTATTAATTGAGCACTGCTCGATGGTTCCACTTAATTTGTGAATCGATATAAATTACTTAGAGTTCTTGTCATAAAAAATATTCCATCGACTCACTGCCTCCTCACTACGTACCAGAGTGCAATAGTTAAAAACTGCAGTTATTAATACATGTCGTGAGGCTTAATAATTTAGGGAGATTGGGAGATTTAGACTTATCGAGAAAGACATCGAAATTAACTTCGAATGTAATTCAATGACCATATTTTGTTACAGATATTGCTGAGGTATGGTAGTCGAACTCTGAGATTTGGTTATGCATTATCTTCGTTTCACGCGAGTGCATCAACGCGAAAGACAGACAACATGTATAAAAAAGTCAAGGTTTGGCGATTTGGGGTGCCCTGAGAGCTGTCTAATGAGTAACCATAACAGAGAGATAGTAGTACATGGTCAATATAATCCAACGAACGTCTGATGACTTATAAAGTCGAATGATTTCGTCTTTAATAAAAAGTGGTAATAGATTGTATTTGACCTCTGACATATCTTGTAACAATTATGCAGTCGAACGAAACTACTCGTTCGAATTTAAGGCTTTAACATTGAAATTCCTAAGTTTCCTGAAATGAATTAACCTTCTAAGTGACAATTCTCGTTCATGCATTAAACGGACTAGCGACTGTAAAAATATTCTGAATTCCCTATTGTAAACATACAATATCATACAATCGTTTCAGAAAATAAATGAGAATTTATTTACTTTAAAAAATCAATACAGTTGTGTGACTTTACATCCAGTGTCTCTATATGTGTTTATAAATATATATATATATATACACACACACACACATATATAATAATTATACGTACAGGGTGTTCGGGATAAATATGAGGGAGTAATACTTGCTTTTTTAAGATTTTTAAAATTTATGCATACCAACTAGACTTGAGTTTAAAATTTAAACCCTCCTTCATTCATATACACGATGGCAGCAAGAATGGATGACTGGGAGCCACCTGAGTCGTGGAAGAGAATGACTTGCTTCATGATATTCGCGCCGGCCATCAAAATAAGGAGATTATGGTCGCTGCTCATCGCTCCCTGAACACTGTAAAAACAATCCGGCATGAACTAGACAATTGCAATGGAGACTACGAGGCTACCAGGAGACTAAATTTCTTCAAACTGTCATGGCTTTCGGATGCATATCCTCAGAGGGTGATGTGATGCACACAAATCCCATTGTTTGGCCTCCAGACTCCCCTGATCTTTACCTGATGGATTATTATGTTTGAGGCGCTGTCGAGAGAGATGCCAATCGCCGTGCCAGTACTACAAGAGACCAGTTAATCGATAAAATTAAAGTGGTTTTTGAGGATTTTCCAAGGGAAAATGTAAAATCAGCTTACTCCAGGTTCCGGGCCCGGATTGAGGCTGCAACACACGCTAATGGAGGTTATTTTGAGTAAATCTCTTCGACAATTTTCTAATTTTCGTGTCCATTGAATTTATTTGAAATTAATTTAATTTTCATAGATTCCATGCGCTTTTTCTCTTTCCTGTTAAAACTGTTAAATTTATCCCGAACACCCTGTACAAATATTTATTTCTGTACATACTGATGCTCAGCATTGTAATTGAATGAAATATTCGAGCTCTCTGGGAGCCTAGTAATTTTGCAGTAGAGCCTTGCATTATGGCACTCTTGTGGCCGCAATTAGCACTAAACAAGGTGGGCTGCTTGACTTGCTTGCCGCGGAGACTGATGATGATTGTGGCTTGTAACCGCAGTCGGGGTGCAGCGCGATGATAATTGGTACGTGTTGCTGCAAGCTGCGTGGTAGGGTGATGGCGGTGTGTTGCTCGACACGGGATCCAGCAGCAGCGAGGAGTTGATTGTTTTTTTTTTTGCAGCAAATATTTGGAGGTGATTGAAGCGTGCTGCTGATGGCGGAGTGATAGTGATGATCTCGCCGGATTGTGGACGGCTGGGCGCATTGTGGTGCGCTGCGGGTGGAATGTAGTGCTATGGGAATTGCCGAATCTGATCTGGTGTTCCAGAACATCTAAAGTGCACTGCGTTGACCAGTCCTAAACACCATTTAAGCTTTTAAATATACATTCCTGAAGTGAAAGCAAAATTTTTCCTTTTATTCCGTTTATTTAAAAGAAACTTGAGCAACGGAAAAATGATTTTGCGTGGCTCGTTCTCTTTTCACGAATATACTGCCTCTAACAACATCCAATAAAGATCTTAAGTGAAAAATTTTACACTCTATCTGAAATGTTCTCCACTTCCTTCTTTGTACCGAGAAGTCTTTTTTTTAAGTCTTTTTTTTAATTTCAAGTACTATGGATTGTTTCACGTTTTCCAGAGTATTGTCTCACCTTTACCAGGAAGTCTCCTTTAAAAGTATACTAGATAAGGGAGCTTCTTTGTTTATTAGTTTTCTATAGAGAATATGAGGTGTTTCGTCTTGTCTTTGTCAAGGAGTGTGAGGCAGGAGAAGTTATTCGTAAGGTTCCCGGCCGGGGCTGTCGGTGAGGCAAAGTTTGGTCGTTGTACGTCGTTTCCATTTGGCCGGCACTCGTTACCGCTATAATGCAATCAGGCCGCCACCCACAACACCGCCTCGTGGACGCTGCGCTGTGGGATCTCGGTCAGCTCAGCATTAGGTAATCATTGGGTGTACCCCAACTTTGTAGCTTCTCTATCCGAGTTCGCAGGAAAGACACACAAAAATTGAGCCAAAGTAAAGCCACTATATCGAGAAAATAATAAATAAATAAATGTTTTCAATGAACGTACTTCGAAGTGTTCGCGTGCCCATGTTACCGGTGTGGTGCGTTGTACATTCTACAGAATATTTTAAAAATTCTTTACTTCTCAGTGATGGCCAATCAAAGTTTTGTCTTGCTTCCTCATTGAGGTGGAAACCTTAGTAACCGTAAATTTATAAATTCTAGTTTGATCAAATAAGGATGCTTTACGTTTGAGTAGAACTGCGTGAACATTTTGATTTAGGACTGCCCCAAAGCATTCTAGGAAAAATCTCCATAATCAATCAATGAAAATAACATCTAAATTAAAAACCAGTGGATGACTTCAAAATAAAGAATCCTTTATTCTAATCACGCCTGATAAATATCATCTTGTACATTGGTTTTTCAAAGGCCTAATAACTATAATAAAAACAAATGAGTTAACGAATGTCATAATGTACAGAAAACACTTTTAAAATTTTTAAATGAATTATTACTCATATTGAATGGCATCTGTTTTAAATTTTAAATGTGGTCTGTATACATTTTAACATAGATCGATTGATGAAACAACGTAACAGAGCACATCAGCTTAAACTTCCTCTCATAGTTTTTGTAATTATAGAGTTATTTATTATGACTTTTAATAGAGTAAATGTCAAGAGACTAGAAACTAAGAGACTGACATTCTGTGACAATATCCTAAGACTATATGCATTGTTTTTAAACTCTCTCAATCTTTCATTCAAGGTTCTTTTACAATAAATTAATGATCAATTTCGAAAACTCGAAAACATATTTTAGAGTTCTGCTTGGTTATACGTGAAGGTTTTCTGAAGCAAGTGATGAAAAGCAACCTTAGATCATGATTTCCGACCACTGTAGTCGAAAACGGATATTGCATTTCTTCGTCTGTAAGCACAATTGGGCTTTCGCAAAATCGTCACATTATATCTTTCGTCAAATGATTTCAATTTTGTATTATTTAACCGGAGAAGTTATGTTTCGTGTATCGGATGCCATTTTTTCTTCTAAGTTGTTTTGTCGTGAGCAAAGTTTCCATCTTCTCTTAATACCGCATTTTTTAGCGTCAATCTATTCCCAGTATGATTTGTTTCTGTGTAAGAGTTAACGTTAATTTTGAATCGAAGTTGTTATTTTACACAAAGTCCTACCTAATATTTCCGTCACGTTTTGACTGTTTTTGTCAGTACATAAAGGCAAGCAATCGGAGCATTCATTCTTGATCGTACGAGTTGTGATCAAATAGTATATGGCTTAAGGCTGCGTGAGGAAGAGTACAACATGTGTGACTTTGCCATTCAATATCTTTTTCGGAACTGTCCTCTGTTAGAGCCCCACTCAGAATCCATGAAGCGACGTTTCCAAAGACATGAGCATTTCTGGAATTCATTTTCTGAAGTGCTCAGCAGCTGCCTCGTCATATTCCCTCGGATGTCTTTAAAGTCCTGAAATCGTTCCTTATTTTGATTGCTTGATCTTTTAAAAAAAAAATCCCACACGGGGCGAGATCAGGCGAGAATGGTTGCCATCAGACCACAGGGATGCTGCGCTTGGCTAAAATGTAATGCACGAGGTGCGCTGAATGAACAGGTGAGTTGTGATGGTGCAATTGCCACTCAGCTGAATCATGCACTTCTGTATTTTTGGCTCAAAAGACATTTTGTAAACACCTCAATACGCCCCAGCTTTACTTCTTGTTCACTGTATGCCAGGTCGAGTTTACTCTGGGAATACCACCACTTGAATACCTGTTCATCAGTCAACAGTGTCATCGCAATGCTGATACTCACTAGTGTTTCCTTAAATCTGCGTCAGATTTTGCCAAAAACTTGTGACGAAATAAAAACTTTTTGAAAACGGTCAAAACTGGGAATGAATTTTGAGTCACATTTCTATATAACCATATAATAGTTTTTGTTGTAGCGGAGATCGATTGCAGCTTTAGCTAGGCATTTAATGCCGTGAAAACTATACCCACACAATAGCAGGATAAACTGCCAGAGGACACAATATGTCAATGACGAACGTGACTCTACACCTCGTGCCACACTAAGAGCGTAACGTAATTTTCTACGTTATCAGTTATGGCAACTAAATAGAAATTCTGGTGAATTCTTTGGGGAACCTGCAATGATATTCCAACACTCGTATTATGTTTCAAGACAGCAGATTGGCTGAAACATACACGACGACTGACAGTGAAACAGGTGGTATTCACAAATAAGACGAGAGCAACTCTGGACGGGAACAACGGCTGTGGGAGAGAGGTTGGGTCAGAAAAGGTCAAGAGTGTCATTTTCGTTTTCATCAGCAACAGGGAGAAGGAAGTATATGATTTGGGCAGGAATAGTTGGCAATGACCTTTATAATTGGACTGTTACCTGTTCTGGAATGAGCAAAGATTACGTCCGTGTCCTATTACCAGTTCCCGAGAGTACATTCGTTTCTACAGTTGGATGAGGCACTTCTACATAGGCGGAAAAAGCTTGTGTTTCAGCGTGATAACGCACCGTCTCATTCTGCGAAGAACACGCAATATTTCTTAGACACACTGGGGTTATTTGACGAGTGTTTAAGGGTGTGACCACCTTACTCTTCAAATTTGAGCATAATTGAGAACTTGTGGGAGGATTTTAGTTAGGAGCATTTGAAATGATAGTGGGCCATACATCTCATTAAAAAATCTATAGAGAGCTATTCAGGTGTCTGCTAGCAATGTGTCTCGTGATGAAATGCTAAATTTAGTTGCATTTGTTTCTAATCGAATGGTGAAGGTTCTTCATGGTTTTCTTGTATATCTTCAGGTATTATTTTTTGCTTAAAGTACCAAGACCTGTTTGAGTTAATTAAACATTAAATAGATGTACCTATCAATACTCACTTTCCAAACTACCTTCTTCTGAAAATCTGTTATTTTCCATATGAACGTTAATGCCACGGTACGGCTCAATCTCACACGTAATGATCAAACTGCATTTACTGGTCGCGATTGAAGTCGTGTTGAAAACCTAATGGGAGTGGTGAACTTGCACTTTACGAGAGGTATCCATGACTTTTAATAGCTGAAACCCTAGAAAATTAAGCTACGCTAATAGCGTGGCGCAGGCTGTATGGCCGCACACTGCGGTTCTTTTCCCATTAGTGAAGTTAACTCACTGAATGAAGCCACGATGAAAGAAAACTACTGCAAAAAACGGACAGGCAGTCTGAATCGTTGTATTATTATTGCTGTGCCGAACTGCTGAAGTACTGCGCCGTTTTTGTTAGAGAAGAACTAATTTTTAATTAATTTCAAAATATGATTTTCCTCCATCAAACGATGCCCATCCACACACTGCATACATGCATTTCAGTGCCCGTTTGAAAATTTTGATTCGGGAACATGGCCTCATTAGCATTGCTCTCAGACTATTATTTTACCTAATTTGATCTTCGTCTATGCTGGTTTTTGACTAATATCTCAATGGTAAAAGAACTGCTTTCGTGAGGTCAGTTCGAACAGCTAGGTCAAACTCCTGAGGTTCGATGAAAAAGACAGAGAATTTTTTAACAAAGCGTCATAACTCTAGCGATGTCTTTTTGAGGTTTTTCTAAACTGCTGAATAGGGGTTGATTATACCTAAGATAAAAATGTATAAATTAGTTTCATTCAGAGATACACTGCTGGATCATTTAAAAAATGAGTACAATTTACGACACTGCCAGGTATTTCAAGATACTAAGTTCGTGTCACACAAAATCTCAGAAGACTTTTCATGTTGTGAACAATTTTTGAACAATGATTGTCGCACTTACAACAGCCCTCCTGACAATTGCTCCAAAGCTGCCAGATGGACAATTGCCCCAGACTGAGTATAGCGCCCGCAATATTGCGAAAGCATGTTTGTGTGTTTAGTTCATACCAAACAATGCAACCCATTAATTTAACCAGACATAGCCCAGCCTAACATAACCTAACCCGATGTAACCTTACCTAACCTAACCTGGCCGAACTTAACCTAACTTAATTTAAGCCAACACAACCTAACCTCATTCAACCTAACTTATTGTAACCGATCAATTGTAAATGCTAGTGCGTGAGCGTTGCAATTTTCTATTCAACAAAAGCGTTAAAGTTTCATATTGACGCGTCTAGGTTTTAAATTCTAGAAATCTTGAACTAGATTTTTAGAATTAAAATCTACCTACAAGATGGGAATGACGTCAGATATTCGCAAGGCATAAAAATAAATCTATTATTTGAAATGTCCAGCGTAATGTCTACCATAGGTAATTGTACAATTCCAAGCATATTATAACGCTACAAATAAATATTTGTAAAAAAACATTGTTCCGATGATGTAAATTTGTGGAATTTACATTGCCAAAGATGAATAAAAACTTGCACTTTTAAAATTTAAATTTGTGAATTTATTTTGATTTTCAGTTTTTCAAAGATGAGTGAAATTTTTCACACAACTAACTTACACTAATTTTCGCTCAAAACAATGCACATTAAAAACAGGAAACAATAGCATTAGTTACACATCACATAAGCACACAGTGTGTCGCTCAAGAACTTAAAAGGACGCGTTTAGAAATTGTAAACCTGCTGTCAAAATTGTTGAACGTTTTAATGACATTCACCAAATGTGACGCAGCTATGTGTGTGAGCTCTGTGTTGTGGGTTTTTCATATCATGACCTCTTCTTTTATGGACAAATTTATTTTACCAAACTTGTTTGAACTTGTGCGAATCATACGTTGCGTGATAATTATCAATTAATCAATGTAATTATGAAATAATTCAAACTTTAACTGTTATAAGTTTGATCTCTGTTTTTAGTTGTTTATTACATTCTGAAGCAGGGTTTTCAACCTTGTGATAAAAGTTGAATATTTTGCAGTCTCGTACTGCAAATATCAACTAAAAAATCAGAGTCGTAACTAGATATTTCCTTCATTTCAGTGTTAGGAGGAATTGAAAAATATATTGATTTAAAATTACTCTGACCGATCAATTCTGCCTCTGCCCTCTCCACCTTTGACACCAGGCTT
Source organism: Platorchestia sp. MABIK (assembly GCA_014220935.1). Classification (NCBI taxonomy): domain Eukaryota; kingdom Metazoa; phylum Arthropoda; class Malacostraca; order Amphipoda; family Talitridae; genus Platorchestia; species Platorchestia sp. MABIK. The sequence continues at coordinate 378,205 of JACJUY010000105.1, read as the reverse complement.
TTGACATCAGGTACTTCGCTTTGTCATCAGGTTCATCACGTTATCATGTTTCAAGTGATTTTTGACTTGATATTAATAACCAAATAATTGGTTTTACCTCATACATGGCGTAGATTTTAGACAACTGAATTTCCTCCTTAGTTTATAGCTCAAGCTGTAAATAAAAGAATTAATGACTATAGTAGCGTAGTAGAGCAGCTTAGGCCATAATTTCCAACGGACTGAATAGGAATTGAGTCGCTGTTGATGTATGTGTGATTAAAGCTATGAAATCAATGTAACATGTTTTGTTTTCAGTATTATAAATAAAAAAGTTTCGCACCGTGCGGTTTTTGCACGTATAGTAAACAACCAAAGTTGCTAGTTTTTGATAGCAACTTAAGTAACTTATAATTTTTCCCCATATATATTCCGTGCTGAAAATGAACAGAAATAATTTGCACAGCCAAAAACTTTGTCTTAATATGATAACTTGTTTGGGAGACCTCCGTTTCATCCTTATTTCTCTTGTTGTTTCGCCCCGGATTCCAGGCTCGAATCTATGAAGCGTGGCTCAACTTCTGATCTCAGAACTGGCCGGCAGGTTGGGCGAAATCAGCTGTTCCCGAGCTATACGCACGGCGGCCGATTGAGCTCCTCTTTCTTTAGAAAATGTTGGTACTTTAAAGTTCACGGCTTGAGAAGGGTGACCAGTGATAAATTTTATGGGATTTTCAAACGTTGATAAATGAAATTTATTAGCTAAATAATATGGGATAGCCCTTGTTCACGAATGAGATTTTACCTTAATTGATAAACAGCGAAGCAACAAAAAATTTGGAATCAAATATACTGAATAATTTCTTCAGTAGCGTTGCGACTTGGATTTTAAAGCTTTTTTTGATGCTTTAAAGAGATCAATCACAAAGTGCTACGCTTCTGCTATTTCGATCCCATGAAATTTCTTTCTGCCACCGTGTACACACTAGATAAAAGCACGGAAATAGTTCACGTTTACCGACAGCATACCGACATCGATCAATTCTCCCTTTTTTAGTACATCATTATGCTAAATCACCGTACGTCTGTGAATCAGTATTTGATAATCAATTTCACTGATACTTGTTACTCGCTAGAAATGTCTTTTTCAATCATATTTCGACTCAAATACATTGTAGCCAACGTTCTACAACGAACGCATTTTGCAATGCACACCATTAGTGAAGCACAGTTTGCCACTAATTTTGAGTCCTAAGAAACAATCAATTTGAAGATACCTTCGAGCTTTGAAAAGTCTTCAAAATGCAAGTATGTTGAGAATTCATGTGTGGGGTTAACGAAAAGTGAAAATTTAAGCAGTGTGGAAGTTTTTTGTGCTTTTTGTGTTTTTTTTTCATTCCTTCAGTCTTACGAAGCTTCGTTTTTTACATTGCGTAACATTGGTGGCAATGGAAGTTCAAGCACTTGTTGCACGTAAATTTTTATGCTCAAACCTATTCTTTCTAAAAGTTTAATTTAATGGTTAATTTATGTTACCGTTAGAAACGTGATCATTCACTGCAATATTACCTGGGACTTGCGTTTCATTTCGATAACATTGATCATCTGTGTACAATTACGAAATGTGTGATACTCGTAGTTATAACTGAACTTTTGTGCTTGAGAAATATGAAAACCAACTCTTACGAAATGTGTACTCATTGTACTCATTGAGAAAATTGTTTTCATGTAGATCATATCTAACACAGGATCGTCAAAAATCATCAGTTACCACCAAAGTCCGCAAACAAATGAAAGAATTGTCAAAATTGGACAATATGATTTTGAAAACTTCCTCGGCTACAATTTCTTTCTCCCAAACGCAACACAGGCCTTCATGACTTGCAATTTGCACATTTTCGCCAATAATTCGAAAAACGAGCAATTTATGATGCTGATAAGTTAGTAACACAAATTTAAGCTCCATCACACACCATATGTGTAATTTTTGATCGCTCTTACTCAGTTTCACAGAAATTCTGTATAAAACTTCACGGAGAAACGTATTTACTGCCACTGGATTCTACAAAATTGGCGACATTTTGGACCACTATTGTGATGTCATTTGTACGTTGAAACATCCGAAACAGGTCGTGCGTCCCATTAATTTATTAAAATCTTCTTGTTAATCATTATCCACTGAAAGAAGTTTGTCTACAAGTTTTTAAAGCTATATTTTATGAGCATCAATTTCTGTGTCTCGAATGAAATCAAAATATGAGTTATAACTAGCATAATTTATGAAATGACCATTCTGTGCCAAGCTAGTGAATCCCATTAGGTGGAATAACTTTGCGACATCGTCAGTAAAAAGCTCGATAATTATTGCAAACTATGATTTCTAAATCCGAAAGATTGTTTGTAGTATTTTTCAATAGAAATTATTTTGAAAAATACCATTTAATTCTTGAGGTTTTGTTACGTAGGATTAGGATTAATAAATAAACTCTAAATAGCTGAAGGCATGTGACGGGCACAATTCAATTTAGAAAGACAGAAGAGTGTTGAATTATACCTCAACTAAATGCTACATCGGTAGTGATCTCTTGCTTGTTTAATTTACAAATTTTTATGATTTCGCAATCACGGTTTCTTTTAATTTAGAAAGGAAAGTCTCGCCAAAGAAAATTCCGACTTTGCTGCTGCAGTCGCCGAGGCTCTTAAATCCCTCGGCACAGGATCCACTCGAGCATTTTCGGAGCGCCTAATCGTGTTTGCACCTCCAGTCGAAAGCGCCTTACTTTTCATTCCTGCAGTCTCTGAACGCTCAGCAGTGTTCCTTTAACCGAAATTTAGATTTGTTTTCTCCCTAGGTGCAAAATACCAAGCTCATAAATACGTATCAAGGCACCAAGAGAAGTCATCGATCGCATTAAAAGACGAAGTGCTCTAAATTATTTCTGCAAAATGATTTCAGTGCTGTAGAAGTTGACGCGCTACGTTCCACGATCTATGCATTAAATAATAAAGCTTTATAATTTAGTTAGTGATTTAGGCACAGCCGCTCCTGGAGTCAGCGTACGATCGTCCAGCCACTTTTACACTTGAGAGATAGAAGGCCTCACTTTTTTCGTCCGACATGAAGATCTGTCAATGGTGACAATTACTGTACCTATTCATTGAGAATTGTGAGGGTAAACTCACTGTCTGGGCATACAAAACGCAGAATCGTCGCAAGTGGATGCCAGATAAGAACAACGAGTTACCCTACAACAGCGGACGTCTTTCAAGTACACACATCCAGACAAAGAGAGGTTTTTGCTCGTAAACCGTGCTTTCTTCACTCAATAATCAGGTTCCAGGGATTCAAACGGCTTTCTTCTGTCGTCTTTGCACGAAAAAATGAAAACGCATTGCACACAAATTCGTTCTGTGCTAACTTTTGAAAAAAACTTGAAAAATTTTTGGCGAGGTAGAATAAAACAATTAGTAGGAAAACACTTTTCACGTTTGATCAAGGACATGAACGTTTTAAAAGCGACGGCGTATTTTGATGCTGTCAATAACTGAAGAATCTTTCTCTGCCAGAAGAATTTCAAAGGAGTTTTCCAGTTCTATAGCAAATAATACTTTGCTACTCCTTTTCTCGGGAGGTGGAACATGGCAGTTTCCTGGGAAATCGAAGCATTCGCAATGACTGGCGAGTCTCGTCAATGGAGTAATACTTTGACCATGCAAAACTGAATTTGCATAAATAAGAGATGCGCGTTTAGCATTTGAAAGTTATTAATTAATTATCAAATATTATTGATATTAAATGTTATTTTCATTATCAAATTGAACGCTGAGAAAATTAATACACCTGATACAACAATTCGAATGAAGAGGCATTCTGCACCGGCGATGCGGAGTTTTTCGGCAGCATGACAAAGTTAGCGCTAGCATAGCTACTGACCAAAAATGTAATCGAGATTTTAGAGAATCGACTATATTTTCCTCACTTGATGGCTTTTTACTGGTATCCTTTTCTGACAATAAGAAACAATTTTGATTATTTGTCCTCTAATATTGGTATCAAGCTCAAGATGTACCTTGAACAGTTTTTCACCTTAAGGTACGATCATTTTAATCGCGAATGCATTGGAAAGTTAATGTATCAATGATGCGTGGTTATGACCTATACATAAAGAAGAAAAATTCTCAATAGAATGAACAAAATTGCCGACATAATTTCCTCATCTTCGGCTTAGGATATTCATTACGCCAAAATCCCAGGGCTGAAGATCACCGTCTGTAGCAAGCGGGCGTGCCGCTCTGAGGGAGATCTCGAGTCCGTCTGTAATTTTGCGTTTGGATGTGGTAGGCCATCCGGAGTTCATGCTAGATTGATTTTTTTGGCTTTCCAAAATTAAAAACAAGGTTATGTCAATATTAAGTTGTCATGATTAGAATGAGTTTTATGATATTGAGATTAGTTAGGTTTGACAATAGATTAGAATTTGTCAGGTTGGGCAGAATCAGTTTTGGTTAATTTAATGAAAAAAAATTATTTATAAAGTTAACATTACGGTTCAAGTTAACGTCCAAATTAAGGTGTCATGAATATGTCTTGAGCAGTCCAGGTTATGCTCGGTAACTTAAAGTATCAACAGGGATAAAATAATTGAATCAGCTTTTGAAATAGAATGGAGATGGGATAGGTTTTCGAGGACGGACAATGATGATAATTTCTATAACGCGCATCATGAAAACACATACAAACTTGTTTAACTACGTAGAGTAAAGGAGGGACCTACCGTGAGATTCTGATTGCTCGAATAGTATAGTTTATTGAGGAACATGGTAGGTAGATATGAGCACAATACGTAGGTGAAATAACTTTAAGCGTTATCAAATTAAGGAGTATTTCACAAACAATTTTAGCAGCGCTCTTCCGTCAGAGTGAAAATTGTGTTACCTGTTCACATGACGTTCTACAACAGTAATTCTCGAATGAACGAACGTCTACGGGACGAGGCGGTTGTTTTTTAATAATATTCGCAAACAATTGGTTCGAGGCTGTGCAAGTGTGGCTATCTGGGACAACTTACACCTAGGTGGCTAGGCATGTAAAAATATTGTTCATTAAATCATAGCCCATGTAACACAGCTCAGTGTCTCGCAAGACGGACACTACGCTGTGCCCCCGTAGACCACGTTACGGTCCACGAAGTGTTCCGCATGACGGACGCTACGTCGTGTGACTGGAGCGGTCCCGGAGGGTCGCTCTGGAGAGCCGCCAAATGCTGTTCCGAATTGCGTCGTCTTCCCCCAGCCGGAGATTTCACATCAATTTTTGCCTTAAATACATCCAGCCGCAAGTAGTGGCGTCGTGTTATGTCACGCTGCTGCTCGTCAATGCAGCATAGTCCGTTTGGTCGAAATCGTTCATATTGATAATGGAAAATTAAATCGTACAATAATCCCTCTTTGTTCCTTGTTTATTTATTAGAACTAGGAGCAGTTGCGTCAGCACTATTATTAGCTAACGACAATTATTGTAAGACTTTCAGTTAAAGTAAAAGTAATTCTCCATAGTATTGAGTAATCCTTACCCTAACATAGTCCTCAATCTGCTTTGGATTCCATTGATAAATTTAGAAATAAAATTTATTATTACTGTAATTCAATGTACGACTAACTCCGAGCACTTATTTTAATATGAGAAAAATATACTACGGATTTATTATGTTAGGTTTTTCTTTGCTCTGAGACTTAATTACTTACAATCATTTCACCAGCAAATATCATGGGACTATATTGCAATATAATATATTTCTTTTCAAACTACCTCCCAAGTCTATTGTAAGTTCATCACTGGCCACATCCCAGCAGCATCCGCCTTCTCGAAGATCTTCATTTCATTTTGCTTCTCGCACCTTCCCCGCCCCTCATTAACGCTCGGCCCTGCCGCTGTCGCAGCCCATATCGCGCGTCTCGAAAAGTGTCATCGGCGCTACGACGCCCGACACAATAACAAACATCGCCACGCTTCAGAGCCTCGCTGGATAATCGGATAGGGCAACTCGGGTGTGGAGGGACAGCATCGTCTTCGGAGAGTCGGGAAAGAAGAGGTCCCTCGAAATAAAAATGGGGTCCGTGCTTGCAGCAACGGAGGACCAAAATTGCACAGTTAACAAATGTGAGCGAAAAACATGGAGCACGAGTAAAATTTTAACAGCATAGGAAATCGCTTAACTATCATAATATGAACGACGCCTCGCATTGTTTAAGCATCCATCACGCTCTGTAGTAGGAAAAGTCGGCCTCACTCTAAAAACTGACTAAACTTAAGCGCGAGATAAGACCCGTGTCGCCACACCGACATTACAAGTCAGACCGCAAGCATTAGATCACTTCAGTCACAAACTAAACATAGTTTGCGACGCAAAGTTCATGAAAACTGTTTGGGGTAGTTTCATTTAATAAAAAGTTATACATGATAAAATATCGGCGTACTAATTTAGCTCTTTATCAGAACTCACATCGAAAAATTGTTCAAATTACTGGAGACATAAAGTTACCGAACTTGTTAATTTACTAAATTAATAGGTAAAGCAGTATGTTACTCGTGTTACAAATATTGATAACAAATGTTAAGTAACATAATGTGAGAGTTTTTCGTAGGAAATACGAGTTACTGCACAAATGTTTGAAAGATAGCGAGCTTATCTCAAAAACCTATCCATAAATGTCTAGCACATCACTCGCTTCGTGAGTGTAATTCACTCAAAAAAAAAGATTACCGGAATCACACGCAGAACTGAAAATGAGCATGGCATCAAATCTACTTCAAATCTAGATTGTAGTCAATACTGCTCGTACTACGTGACCTTTAACTGAAATGTTGCGTTTCACGCACAAGTTCTCATGAGAAAATATGGATAATTTCATGTAGATATGCACAGTGAAGGACTAGCATCAAATTGTTAAAATCTAAAAAATACGGGAAATTAGGCACCAAAAATATTCGTGAGTTTCTTCGAACGTTCTCAAAAATGACTCGTATTATACCGTGAGCTTCTGAAATTTCAAAGGCTGTGTACTTTGTATTTTTAATCATAAATTACACTTAGATATACTCGTACAGGTTGGAATACGATGGTTAATGACCACCTGAAGAGGATGTGAGTCAATACAATATTTAGAAAGCGTCTTTACAAAATTTAGCGACCTTAATAATGTGTTCTCAGATCGGGCTTGAGAGACCAGGGGCTTAAATAGTAGCGCAACGATTTGGCGTGGGAGCATCGCTTGGCTTGGCCTGGAAGCTACGCGGTGTCGTAGCCGCGAGCGAATGCAAAATATAATACACTCCGATTATGTTCATAGCTTTTATCATAATTTCAACGAAGACGTTGATCCTAGAATGAATTTTTACACTTCACTTTACAACTCCAATATTAATTTAGGTTCGTGCATGTTTTATTTTAATTAGATAAATGGTACCTCTCACACAAAAGTGATTTGTATTCTTCAATTCCACTTTCTCGCTCCGCTCAGATTCTCGCGTTTTCTTACGCTGCTTTGCAATGTGGCAGCTCATTTTAGAGCTGTCGCGCAGTTCGATTTGGGGCTTTCATACTCTTACTGCCTCACACAGCACTGCCCGGCCTCACACAACTCGGTCTGTGCCCTCACACAGCACTGCCCGGCCTCATACAACTCGGTCTGTTCCCTCACACAGCACTGCCCGGCCTCACACAACTTGGAACTCGGCCTCAAAACTGCACCCGTCAGCTGCCGGTGCAGCCAGAATAGGGAACGCCGGATGCGAGACCTAATTTATGAACCAGAGGGAAACTTAATTCTTAAAAATATCCCGAAAGCGACACTTTTTCGTTCGGTTTCCCTCCCTGTCTCCCAACTTCGTTTGACGATGTTTTTGTCGGTCCAGAGTGACTCTAATAATTTCTTCAGAAGCGTGGGCTCCTCTGAGGCTCAAATCGTATTCAAATTATCTACTCACGAGAGAGGATTTGCTGGACAAGAACTCGCACTTCATACCTGAAATAAAAAAATCGCTTGAATAGCTATCATTGTGCGAGCAGCAACATTTCCTTACTTTCTATTAAGAACGAATACGTCGACATCAGCGGACCGAATTGGAACATTCTGTACTTAATTAGTATAAGATATCGGAAACATTTCTTGTTTGATCACTAAGTAATCGGATCTGAAATTCATAGCTTTTTTGCCAAATTCCAAATTTTCTGAAGCTCAAAAAACTCCCGCGAAATTTCAACTTGTTAAATTTTATTAAAGAATTGACCAGAAACTCGTGAAACTACTGCGAAATCCAAAATGATTTTTTCCCAGCTCAAATATACGATATTTAACTCTACCATACTACCTGCTTACACTTATAGGAATGAAGAGTGTGGGACATGTTCCAAGTGATTAATTAACTTCGGTATAGAGTTCTGTTTATCAATGATATCACTCTTCACATTTCTGAGCTCGGATTGAATTATCTATGTATCAATGCTGTTGTATCTACCCACCCAAGTGTACCACTCCCCGAGTGCAGTAATAACACGAGCAAAAAACGCGTTTTATTGGTCTCATTGGGGGCAGTATTCTGTCACAATTGAGAAAGTGTGTATCATAAAGACGTTAATGAGACGTTACCAAATATTTTCAATCGTTGTTTTTATAAATCACCTCAGAATCAACAGCTGAACTTATAAGTAGCTATCTAGGGCCAAATTTTTACTGGTTCTAGTTTTTCGTAGCTCGACAGCTGACAGAGCAATAGCTCCAAGCCGACTGTCCGTTAACTTTCATAAGGGTCAACTATCGTCAAATGAGCTAAATGTGCATTGATAGTTAGCTTATTAGGTTAGCGTGCGTCACAAATTGATATGCTTGATGAAATCCTAGGAGTAATTGTCATTTTTATTTTACATTGACTTGGCGCACAAATTCATTTATTTAAAATGTTTTGTTTTTCAAGCGTTGTTGGGGGTTACGTATTTTCCAAAAGTAAATAATAGAACAAGTAAATTTTCGAAGCTCTGAATTAGGTATTGACCGAATTGCTCAACTTTTTTCTTACGGCTTATTTAAAGAAATGCTCCTTTGTTTTGTGGTAACTTTATTCTCTAAAGTCTTAGGTGTGTTGTGCATTAAAAATCTCTCTCTCTGTCTCTCTCTCACTCTCTCTCTCTCTCTCTCTCTCTCTCTCTCTCTGCATATATGTACAAATGGTTCACCTTTTCATATGGGCTTCCTTTTCATATATTTTTCTCACTGGATAATCATTTACACATTATCTTTAGGTCAAACATAGAATGTACTTCAGATTTCGATTCTATTCAGAAAAATAACTAATAAATATCACCATAATTATTACCACAGATTTCTGCAGTAATAGCAATACCGCCTGAGGTACTGCCCGAATACGACACGAAATAATTATAACTCGAACTTAAACAAAACTATGTCATTGATCATTTCGGTAAAGCAATAGCTATATATTTTAATGGTATACGGTTACAAGCGTAGGTTCGAATTAGTGAGCGTACGAACAATTTTACTACACGAAATAATTATAGCTCGAACTTAAACAAAAGTACGTCATTGATCATTTCGGAAGAGCAATAGCTATATACATATATTAATCGTATACGCTTACAAGCCTAGGTTCGAATTGGTGAACGTACAAAGAATTACACTACCATTTTTTCCATCAATAAGACGGCAGCCGTTTTCAACGAGCTGTATATACAAATTATTGCATTGTTCACACGAGCAGATGCTTATCCCTCACCCTGATTCTCCCTCGTCCTGCAGCACCAGCTCTTTGCTGTTTTTATGACAATTTTGTTAGTACAAATGAGTACCGGAGTCAACCAGAGACACGAGAGTTACTAAAGCACAATCATGCTTTGTATATTACATAATCACGAAGCAGAATACGATGACCAGTTTTGAAAGTATTTCATTAAATGCTGAGTTAAATTACAGTGAAACTCTAAATGATGATGCGTACGAAGGAAGTTCCTTCAAAATTCAGTTTGCGATGCTTTGCGATGAATTCAGTTTTTGTAAACGACTGCAAAAGGCAAATTTAACGTTCACAAATGCAACTTTCATTAATTAATTTTCAAGTGCCTAACAAGACATTTACTGGTTGTACACTATTTAAATACAACATTTTGAAACAAACTAAAACGCTTGTAGAGAACACAAGCGCTTTGACCATTGCTCTTCTGCCGCTCTAAATCGTATTTTAGACAGTTTGGCGTGAGAGGCAGCAATTAAGGGATGTACGCGAGGTACCTGACACATCGATATTTTTCAACCACAAATCCCACGCCTCCATATTTTTCAATCACCCAAACAATAGACAGACATTCATGAAACTTATCTTGATGTTAGGGACTAACAGTTGATTTATTATACCTAAGATGTAAATACCTTCCTATCTGAAAACGGCGCACCGGTGTTTGTAAAGCACACTTATTTCGTAACAAACAACGACAAGAAATTAGTCTAGCACTGTTGTTTTGTGCACGATTGCAAAGTTAAGAGCATGTAGGCAATCTCCTATCAGACCAAAAATATCTTAAATTCAGGTTCCTATTATTGTATTTTCTATGTAAGACCAAGAAAAATTTACACACTTTCCTAAAGTTTTATATTTTCGGGATACGATTTATGTATGTACTAGTGCACCCCGCGTCAAATTGACTGTGTTATTTTTAATGTAGCAGTACTACATCCTTGAATTCTCGTTTGAAAGAAAGCGTTTTCTTTTTTCTTTTAGGTTCGTTACTTCTATATTAGGATACATTGTAAAGGATTTCAACCAATAATAATAAATCACAACTAAGATATATTTGTAGTCATCGTGTAGCGTTTAGGAGTACATACAATTTACCGGGCCGAGTTGGACAGACCAACCAAACAAATTGACAAACATTCAGGCAGCTCTTCTTTACACCTTCTACTGACAACCCACACTAGACCACCTATTCTTGCTCAAACTCTCGCCTCCTCATCTAATTCACCATTTGCAGTCATACGCTCTTCCAAGTACTTGAAACAACTCACATCTCCTTGCATTTCCCATTCAACGTTTCATTCATTTCTCCCACAAGCATCTCCATCGAAGACCTCGTAACCTTACTCTCATTCCTATTCACAAAGAGTTCCCTTCTCTCACACACCCTTCCAAACTCTTCCACCAGTCTAAGCAGATTTCCTTTGACACAGCCACCAACGCTAAATCATCAGCAAAGAGTAGCTTCGTTAACTCGATGGACGACTCCACCCAGTGCATCTTTCAATTCCTGTCCCACTTACCACTCACCGTGACATCACACACGGCTCCATCCATATACACATTCAACAAGCGCAGGAACATTCCGCACACTTGACGCAAACCCTCTAGCATTTTACTCGCTCACTTCATTACCCAGCCAAACCCAAGCTCTGTTATTGCCATAGAAACTCCTATATCCTTCGAGCAGCTTACTTCCCGTGCTATTCGTTAAATAGTTTCTGAAGAAGTCACTATATTAGTGACTATTCTTTAGTTTCTCGTACGTTCAACGTTGGTTATTTTGAAATGATTACTCAATTTTGTAACGCTAATGACGATTATGCAATTTTTCCTTCGTTTGATATGATGACGATAATGTAGTTCATCCTTCAAACCATCAAAATCACGATATTGTTGCGCATCGGTTGTTCAGTAAGAATAGCAGAATTTCACGTCTGTGAAATGATTTATTTGCCTCTGAAAATATCAAAATAGATGAATGCTTCTATCGTATTTCATCGCTGCATTTAATTGCCTGTGTTTGTGCAAAGTCGGTGGCATGAATTTCTCACTGCATTTTATAGTACTAAATGAAACAGAGTACTCAAGTAATATCAACTAACAGTGATTTCCAAAAGCTGCTTTTACTAAGAAACTTTTTTCAGAACTACGTTGAGTGTGTTGATGCACTTACAGTGGTGAATACGAAGTTATCACACTTACTAAACGAGTAACAGATTTCCGTGGTTCAAATCTTTTTGGCAACTCCAAAACTCAAGCACAAAGATCAGTGACTATAACTCCAAAGGCTTTCATGGTTGTCTCTACTGGGCAAGAATTTGAAATCTGAAAGCCACGGCTGAGGTGGTTTGGCAGCTAAATAATTTCAGTCCATGTGAGCAAAATAATTTCTGGAATAATTGGCTTAACAATTGCCAATATAATTTCTGAAAAAAAGAAATAACATTCATTCCAATACCTTTTTTTTTCTTTATATAACCACTTCATTTATCACAGCAGTACTTGCTGCATAGGAAACTTTTTGAACATCAAAATATTACCAGAATTGAAATTTTTTTTCTCATTTGTTAGGTGAGAAGTTCGTTCGTCATTGTACTCAAAACCAAGCTATGCGGACATCATTATATTCGATATAAAATTTAAGTTACCAAATACCAAATCTAAAACCATAATAAGTCTTGCTGCAATTTTTATATGGAAACACCTCTTCGTCCCCGATCCCCCAGGACAAGGCAGTCCCGTCTCTGCAACGCGAGTCAAAGGGCAGACTCGAAGAAGCGGTATTTGGTGCTTTTATGTATGCAAACACCTAATAAAATGATCTTATATTACCATAACTGTCCCACCAAAGTCCAGGATCCTTTCTAGTCGGGAGGCAGTAAAATAGAGTGAGTTATCGCGGTGGCGGTGCGGCTTACAAATGTGGATGTGGGCCGCCTCGTCTGCACCTCGAATCACGGCGGCTTTACGAGCGCCAGGCAGGGCTTCCTTGCCAGCGCCTCGTGTCGCTCGCTGATGCTGCCTGCCATCTGCACGCACGCGTGGAGGACAGCGTGTTTGTGAACATGTACTCACCTTTACAACAAAATGTTGAAATACTAGTGAACGGGTTACTTTTCCATTTATGTTTTTGTGTTCATTATCATAAAATTATTTGACACGTTATAACCTCGGTTAAAATGCTTCTCCCAGCTCACAGCTTATATACAATGTTCAGTATCATTTTTTACAGTACAGTACAGTATCAATGTACAGTATCAAGAATATGAAACGCTTGAAAACATAAAGGATATCAAGAAAAAAACGCGTATCGTTCTTTGGAATGATACAACCTCATCGCTCGCCTTGCCGAACTGCTTGAACAACATCATTAATGGACGATACATTGAACCACCAACAGTTTTCAGTTGCTAAATGCACGAAAACATTTTTCACAAGTTAGGAAACGATAATTTTTCCAACAATTTCTATCTCAAATGCAACGCAATACTTTTGCCTGTTCGAGAAAGTCCTTTTTTGTAGTTAATAGTTTTGAAGCTCCTTCAGTTACATCCATATTTATCATAGTGAACACGTATTCATCAGAATTTCCTTCCCATTGAATTTCATAGAAGTCTTTTTTTGATTGGACAGAATGTAAATAATTGCAAGAAATATTACTGTCTCGATACATTTCTGTAAATTATTTGTTGGAACAGCAAAATTTGTCCGTGCACCATCTCCGAGTTTCCCGTCTGTCCCGGAGGTTGCGATACGTTTCCATCCCATTGAGCTACTTTTCTTTCGAGGAAGTGTGACAAGTGTGACACTAAAGAGATCTGAACAGGGTCTCGCGCCTGCTTAGGGAGCTTTGCGGCCTTAAGAGACTGTCCCAGATTCTATAGCTCTTCTCGCTCCTGCAATGTGCGAGTATCTTCCACGCATTTATTCGAGGGCTACATAATTGATTGTCCGCATGGAACCAGCAGCAGGGACACGACTGAGGTGAATTTACGACGAAAAGTAACAATGAGATGGTAAAAGATAATAAAACACCTACGTTGTTTAACGCGGTAACGCACGTAGGAGCCTCTGGCTCCTCTCAATTGCAGCAGAAATTCATGAGACTTTCATTTATCTCTGCTGCACGTATTAACGCAGTCGTCTCTGGACCTCTAAGCACATAATTTCTCTCCAAAGTCGGCGAAAGAGCGACTATTCCCAGAGTCGTTTGCATAAAATATTTGTAGAGTGCGAGGTCCAAATATTCTCGTCTCGCCAGCCAGGTCAACCTCAAGAGATGGAACAGAAGTTCCGTACGTCAGACGAAGCCCGCTAAAGTGACCCATGTCTGGAATTCATTACTCGACGAGAAAGCAGTGTTCCTTTAGAGCAGTGTATCATTCTTGTAAGTTTCAGAATTTGATCTAAATACCTGGCGATAGTTACGCATTTTACATCCTGCTCTCTTACTATGCTACAACGAGGACCGTTTCCTAGCATAATCCTGTGTATGTTAGATTAACATACATATTAAATTATTTAATAAGAATATTAAAGTTTAACAACTAAGAAACAAATGCATAACATGATTGACTTCCTGAAGAAACTTCTCATTTTCTACATTTACGGAAAACACCAAAGATTTCTACTGAGTTTCATAAGTGTCTGTGTTTACTGTGAGAACAGCTGACGAAACCGTAAAGAGCAATTACCAACGGAGTGAGATCGTGTGTTTGAATAAATTCGAAATTCATGGACACCGAAAATGTGTAAAATTATCTTTCAATAATCAAAGAAATTTGGGACACTACAACAAAGAAACTCAATACTCGCCTATAAACGACGATTTTCTGAGTCATTAGATGAAAATCTAACTTTAAAAGACTCGTACTCATCGAAAGACTTCAGTTCTAAAACTAATCAATTCATATTTTGAGAGAAGTTACAAGAAGCACATAATTTTCATGGAACTTGGACATTTGAGGTATAGTAAAATGTTAAATTACCTTATTGGTCATTGCTTGCTTCATTCTCCGCAAACGTGAAGTCAGAGAAGTTAGTGTTATAAAACGCCGTAGGAATTTCGTGATCCAAATTGCGCTCACAAGATGTGTGGTCTAGCATTGGGATACCATCGTGATAATTTTGAGATTTGTCCTTCGGTTGCTAAACCCATCAATATCCTGAGTGGCCGGATGGCTGTAAGCGCGCATCACGACATCCTCAACATAGCTCCTTTCTACGGAAGAATTTAAAACGGTACAAAATTACGCATGCTGCTATTTACCAAGATGTTGAGAAAAAGCTGAAATATTTTGGCATTTCTACACCAAATAATAAAATTCTATTCTGAGGAATTCCAGTTGCTTGAAAAAACTTATTTGCCAATAAAACCGTTAGATCTCAATATGACAAAACTTTTTTTGAAGTGTTCATACACAAATTAAATTACTGGTCGGTTTCACTGCATTAATTTGAAGATGAAATTTCTGAAGACGTACAATGCAAAAATGTTAAAATATTTGACCTAATAAAATAGAACGTGTATTTAAGTATAAGAAGAATTTTTGAGCACAATTTTCATTAGGATGAAAACATGAACAGTACAGCTTAATTAAACATCTTTAAAACCTCCTATTATGGTGTAGCTTATTTCTTTAAAGAAAAGAACGTGTCATTACCCAATATTATTCCAATTGAGAACAAATGTTACGCTATGAAAGGGAAGCAAATGAGCACAGTCTATTGATGATATTGAGATTTATTTTCAACCGTCAGATATTATCTAATTCTGAAATTCATCAGTCCAGAAATTCCAATCAGTGTTCAAATACCCCGTCAAGTTGTGCGAGTGCTTGAGGTTTAATGCAGTATTCCCTTTTCTTGATGCTGACAAAATATGAGTTCAAGTAATGGCAAAACTTATGGTTGGGAATAATTTTTCCCTTGGCTTAATTTTAGCGACGTCAATTCCCATCGAGCATATAAGCCTCTCACTTCACTGGCTGAGGTGCGCAGTGTCGGTCAGGTCAAAACTGTAGATTGATGAGGGGTTTTTACAGTTTCGAGACCCTCCAATAATGTTGAATTAAGAATTTGTTTCTATGCATACAATTTGAGATGATGTTTCTTCAGATTCCGTTATTGAAAATACACACCTCTTTGAATGCACCTTTCAGGTCTTTTACAGAATATAAGGATTTTTAATATTGCATGCCTACTTTCCGATTTCTAAAGTTTTTAACACAATATTTCCCTATTTTTTTAAATTTCATCACTAAACCGAGAATGAAACATAGATGTTCTTAAGTACATTGAATGTGAAATTTGAATAGACCAGTATGAATAGAGTTTCCCGTGAATTTATCACTCTAAATGACGTTGCGTGATGTATTATGATATTTTTAGAAGAAGTTGGCGTGAGGACACTTAAACAAGTTTTTTTTTTGGATATCAAAGATTTACTACATCAAAGTTGTCTATGAATTCAATCTTTAATTTCTAGAAATTATTAAGCATTTCTTAGCATAATATTTCGACTTAAATCTTGCAAAAACTTTTGAGACCTTTAACCGTAAGATGAATCGACTAATTCTTCAGCCGTACATCAGTAAAATAGGTGCATTTTATTTTCAAAGAAATTTGGAAGTTTGAACAAACTAACCGACTGCAAATGTTGACAAAAATTTGCGGTTTAAAAACATAAAATTTTGAGCAAAAGCTGGAGCCAGTTATCAGCCCGCAACTCAAGAGGTGTTGCTGCCCACTTACACGACACACGCTCGCTGTTCAGCTCGCTCGCTTCGGCACGCCTTCAACTTACTGATCATGTTAAGTCCACACTATAGAGAAGCTTAACATTGCGTCAGAATGTTATCCATCTGCCTATCAGTTGTTAGGAGTAATGAACCAAATCATATGAAACATTCAAGTTTCGACGTTCACTTGTGAAAACTTGTACATTTTTTCGTGCTGTGAGGAATACCCCCATTTAAGATGATGTAGAAGATGTTCATCTGTACTAGATCAAATAAAATAAACATATCTGTGAACAACAGGGTTTGAAGTTCACAATACAAATCCTACGGGATCAGCGGACTACATGGAAGATAATCTGGGCATATTAGCGATGCAAGGCTAGCAACTTTTCCCGGTAAGGGACTAGGCAAAATTCATCGAAAAAAATGGATCATGAAATCTCACGCTCTCCGAAATAAATTTATAAGTTCTATTGAGTTGATTATGTCATTGAAATTATACACGGAGTTTGTCACAGAACATCTTTTCTCTAACTCATTCCCAAATAAGATCTTTAGATAGCAAACAGAGCTGGGACCCATTCTTCCGACCGTACACGTGACGAGCCCGCCTCTGCTTAACATTCAGCTTGGAGTGAGCTTAGCATCCAAGAATTGCTCCAAACTGAGCATGATTGAGCCACTTAGCTTGAGGTAGGCAGCAATCGGAGTGGCATCTCAAGAAGCTTCAAGAGAGCCGCCTTTGTTGCCACTGGGGAAATTCAAATCGTTTTCTCTGAGCTAAGGAGTGGCCGAATATTTTAAGATGTTTCTGGGTCACACTCTACGTGACCGAAAGAAAAATTTTCATTCTTTTGCCAGTATTCCATTCTTTTTCACCAGGTACGAAATGTAGTAGTATTCGAAGCAAATTCTTGCGTAGGTTCGTCTATATTTTATTTATTTCCAGCCAGAATAAGATGCTTGAAATGGTAAACCAAATTGAGGGTTTTGTTTACTGGAAAAGGCTCCTGGCTTTATTTACCGAGGTTGTTTTCGGAGCAGATCGCTGTAGTTTTGTATTTGTTTGGAATTCTAAGAGACGTGTTCGCTGAGTAAGTGGACAAAAGGAAACGAGAGGAACTCTGCAGAGCTCGGCGTTAGGTTTACTCAATTCTCATGCTCAGTGCCTGAGAGCCTCTAAACTTTGCCGAGCGCTCCTCCCTAATGTTTTCAAACATTAGATACGATGCTCGCAGCAGCTGCCCCAGCTCTTCACTTGTTTTTCTCAACTCGGCACCACCTTCCTAACCAGTTTTTGCTTCTCTCGACGACAATGTTCATGAAACCAGGGGGACACTTCTGTTGTACGGGAATCCTGAAACAGTGCAATAAATGGTGGTTTTTAAATAAAAAAAAATTGTAGTTGCCCAATAAAATAAATCATGATTCTTTAATAAATTAAATGGTGTTTGTTTAATAAAATGAATGGTAGTTGTTCAATAAAATATATTTATAGGTTGAAAACTGAAAACATAATTTTACAAACTCACATGGTTCCATATATGACTGCTCCCTTATAGATTGATTATGGTCATATTGAGCAAAATTGCACATTTGCATTGACCAGAAACTGCCCATTAATTAATGAATGTTTCAAAATTGACTTACATATTGATCGAGCATATGTTCAGATAAGCTTAAAAGCATTGGGAATCAGTAGCTTCTCATTTAAAAGGGATGGTAAAGAATAGCACAGATAGTTTAAAAAAATCAATGAAGCTATCTGAAGTTGCTTTCTTAAGTCTGCTACCTACACACACAGCTACACACACACATGCCGACACATACACACACAAACACCGCTGTTTCCCGAAAAATGTGTCAAAAATCTCGAAGTTCACGAGCCCGATCCTTCATATGAGTTTTCAATGCCACAGGCCCTGCTACTTTGATAAATTACGAAAATCTTGCAAGGCGTTCAAACAACTGTCAGCGAAAGTTCAGCCCAGTCTGCGATAAGTCAAATTACGTACCATATCATTGTCTCTGATTCTAGGAGATGAACCGTTATCTCCTAAATTTTTCGTTCTTTTTTCTCGTCTGTCTTTTTCTTTGCTCCTTTGCTCCGGTTACGCGGGTGCATTCTCATTCTGGTCTTCTCAGTCATGATCACCTATTGACCGGATAAATCCTAGCCGTGTTTCAACATTGCATTTTTCAATCTTTTTAATGATTAGCTTCGTGACTTACACAATGAACGTTTTATTACGTTTGTTTGCTTATCCAGTTCGTGTTCTTTTCAATTTTATGGTTAACAGACCGTTAATAATTGTTTTAATCTCAAAGAATTATCTGGGGCTTGACTATAAGCCTTTACGCTAAGCCTCCTTAGGTTAAACATGCAACCCAATTACTCGAGTCACTACGAATTCGCCTGTGACCGCTGGTTCTTCTGTTGAATCGCTTATCACTTCTATCTTCTGAGATGACGAGCTAAAGATTCTGTAGCGAGAGTCTTTATCCATAAATTTGCTCGGCGTCCAAATTTCTACTTTTTATAATATACGTTTCTCCATTTATACGAGTACTTTAGAAGCAGACTCTCCTAATTTGTAATCCCCGGTTAACCCAACAACGTCTAGGTATGGTTAGGGTTGCGACATTACATATTATGCATATGCCAGGAAAACATGCATATGGAAATGAAACTGCATATGCAAATGTATGCATATATAATTGCAAATATATATAAATCTTACTATATGCAAGTGCATAATGACATTAAATTTAAAATAATTTATGTGCAGATGAAACGATACATGTATGAAAATCAATAAATTATTCGTAAATATAAGTTGCATGTGGGAGATGTAGACTGTAAAGATTTGACGACTTTAACATTAACTTTATTACAGAATGAAATTCATTTTAAAAGTATGTTGTGTCAAGTTTAAAAACAGCTTCTATCGTTGGAATTCGTGAAAGTTTAAATTTAATATTTCTTTGTGCATAGTGGAAACGTAACTTCACTAAGGCTCTTTATAAAGCAAAATCTGCATAATAGCTATATAGAGGCTTGAAGAATTACAGTTTGTTCGATGCCTAAAGTGGATAAAGATAACCGCCTTCGTGACATATGTCAAGCGAATCCGAAGATTATGAAGCCCTTAATGGATATTTGTTCTGTATTTCTTGTGGAAAAGAGGTAAGTTTGATTAAAAATCACTTAATTGTGCCTATTTATAATTATTATGCTCATTAATGAATAATGTTGAAATAATGTTGGTGGGGTGAAATTATGAATTGAAGATCACCAATCCAACCATTTAATATACTTAACTAGTACAACCTAACTCCTGATACCAAGCTCCAGGAGACCCCTTGTGACTCAACATTTGCTAGCAAGGATACATGTCAGGAACAGAGAGCGTTTGAGGAACAATGATGAAACTGCAGAGTCACATATTTATCAACCCAGTAAGGAAACCAACACTCAACCTGGTTCCAGCCAGCAGCACTCTGGTCAATCAGAAGACAGTCAACCAGCTGCCAGCCAGCCAAACGTCAATAGATCAGAGTTTCATAAAGATTTAACAAGAGCCTTTATATCAGCAGACATAACTCTGAATAAATTCAGCAATGAACAGGTGAAGTCCGTCATGCTTAAAAGTACACTTGTAGAAACATACCCGACCAAACAACTCTCAGAAAATATTACGTTGTAGATCTATACAAAGCAACAGAAAGCAGTATACAAAAATGGCCGCAGATCAAAAAATTTGGATATCATTGAACGAAATAATCAATGTTGATCAACGTACATAGCTTGCTTTGCATTCGGAGTTCTGGGTGTAGAGCAAGAATGCAAGAAATGATATTTAGTGAACATCGCAGGCTTGCCTGCTGTCAACCATGCAACAATTGCTACTTACGTGAATGATTCTATACGAGTTATTTCTCCTGGACAGATTCTGTACGAGAAAATCCTTATTGCATGCACTGCTGTCGCACCGTACATTCGAACCCGTTACCCAGCTGTAAAGAGATTAATTTCATCTGTCAGGAGCATCTTCGTCAAAGCACCCCAGAGAGTACAAAAATTCAAAGAACTCCATCCAAATGTGCCACTTCCACCAACTCCGGTGGCAGCAAGATGGGGCGCGTAGGTTAGCGCGGCTACGTATTATTTGAAATACTTTGACGAAATTAATTCTGTTGTACTATGCTTCGATGTACTGTGCTTCCAATGCATGTTGTACTCTGACATTATGCATTGGTGAATGTCGGGAACTCTTACAAGTTGATTTAAAACAACTCACATTTTTTGATGCAAATTTTTCACCAATTGTGTCCTGCATACAGAGCTTGAATCACAAGGTTTACCCATAGTCGAAGCAGTCGACATGATGATGAAAATTTAAGAGAATTGGAGAAAAATATACGACAAGAGATTCTATGATAAACTGGTCTCAGTGTTATCGAAAAATGAAGGCTACTCATTGATGAAAGATGTAAATGCTGTCTTGAGAGAGGGAGTTTATCTAAGAAGACTAGAACAACCCAACCGAATCAACTAAGCATCTGAGCCCATCACACATGACAGCTTTACTTCACGCCCCGCTAGTGTCCTGTGACGCTGAGAAAATATTCTCGTAATACAAGAATTTATCAGTGGACGATAGAAAAAATTTCAACATTGAGAATCGGAAATTTACTGTTTTAATTAAGTGCAATCCTCATTTCTAGAATTAAGAGTACGTCACTCATCTTTTGTGCTTTCTGTTCTTGTTATTGTATGTGGTGTTCTAGTTAATGTTTTAGTTTTTGAAC
Organism: Platorchestia sp. MABIK; assembly: GCA_014220935.1. NCBI lineage: Eukaryota > Metazoa > Arthropoda > Malacostraca > Amphipoda > Talitridae > Platorchestia > Platorchestia sp. MABIK. Next base: position 356,866 of record JACJUY010000105.1, on the reverse strand, counting down.
TTGGTCTTGATCGTGGGGTTATATATTTCAATGAAAGTTTGAACAAAAATACATTTCATTAATTATCATAATCTCTCCAATCGTACCTTCCACAGCTGTAGGTATCTTTCAAGTGCACAACCTAAGTTCGTGCTCGTTCATATAAAAATAATAGGAAATCTTCAAAAGCATACGAATTCATTTATATGCAAATGCACTAGTTAAATGCATATGCAGGAAATCAACTGCATATGCACGAAAATAAATGCATAAAACAATAATATACATTCTAAAAATGCACATGCATTTAGCAATTGCATATAACATCTGCATATGGACTGAATTTTCTAGTGCAAATGGCGTATAATATGCAGTGCATATTGTCAAGCCTAAATTGATCAACATGACACCCATCTGTTGCGATGCAGGCGTTAGAACGCCGGTGCAATGACTGTCAGACGTGATCGAAGACACCAGGAATTCTGCAATCCTTGCAGAGGCTTCAACTATAATTCTTCTGATTAGGTTTTCTTCGGGGAAAGATTTGATGCACAACATGTGTTGGAAAAACTCGCACACTGTCTACGCACACCGTGCTGCCCTACAACTCGAGTACCTTACTGGATCAAGAGTCTTGCTGACTTTTTTGTGAGTTTTTGAAATTTTTAGCTGATAATTTCCGTTTCCTAAGTTCTTCGATTGAATTGTGAGATAATTTGAAGACGAACCCTTGTTTTCGAAGGCACTCAATTTGAATGATCTTTAATTAATTTTAGTAGAATAATGTCACTTGACACCCGCCTATACGCAAGGTCACAACGCTGCATGAAATTCCCATTTTGCTTTCTTTACTCAGCTCGAGTGTATAATTACTGCAGGTGTGGGGTGGGAGTAGTACTGCAGGTGTGGGGTGGGAGTAGTACTGCAGGTGTGGGGTGGGAATAGTACTGCAGGTGTGGGGTGAGAGTAGTACTGCAGGTGTGGGGTGGGAGTAGTACTGCAGGTGTGGGGTGGGAGTAGTACTGCAGGTGTGGGGTGGGAGTAGAACTGCAGGTGTGAGGTGGGAGTAGTACTGCAGGTGTGGGGTGGGAGTAATTCGCTTAACCGCAGAATATTTCATTCCACATTACTTTCGAATATTTAAAAAAATCACGAGTGTACTCCTGCATAACATTGCCTCCAGACTCAGTTATACGCAGTCCAGCTCGTCGATTTTCTTCAAATAATGCAAACTTGTCTTCAGTTTGATTTCAATGATTTTGCTTCATTGACATGTACGTCATTGAACTTGTGTGTAGGTTAGCGGAAAATCAAGGCTTAAAACCTCTCCATTTTGGGTAGGTTTTTGAAACATTCGCTACATTTGCTATCCTGACCATAAAAAATGAAAATTTAACTCACCCTCCTTTTTAACAATTTGCATCATGAAATTTTTCCCCAGCAAAAAAATTTTTACTTACGACGTATTTGTGTCGTTTCTTGATATCTGTGCTTCTTTTATACGATCTCCTTCATTTAAAATTAAATTCCTCTCGACGCAGACTATTACTTCTGCTTACTCGATTCTTTGCTAAACTTGTTACTTAAAACTGCGTCGTGAATCCAAAACCTCATTTATCGATAGCCCCGCAGAAATTGTTGAACCTCTTTTACGTAATTTTTGGTATAGCCTCTCCTATCTTGGTTCGACCTTAATTTCCCGTTCATTCAGTCAATCATCATTGATCATTTAGTCTTCACTTCGAAAAAAAACCATCCTGAATTTTTTTGGCGAGGCCTTATTTTCATGGCTTCTCACTAAGTCCCTCGCATTAATTAAGTATAAAGCAAGTTGCGCAGACTCATTTTCAAAGTATATTCAATGATGAATTCCCGTGACGTTTTGATGTTTTTTTTCAAGCTTGGGTTCGTTTGCGAAATTTCGAATGTAAACAGCGACGGTATCGCCGTATATACAGGGTGGCGCATAAGTAACGCACCCTTTTAAGAAATTCAAAATAAATAAACTATGAAAGGGATAACGAGAGGGTTAATTGCAAACGATAGAGGAACTCTTAAAGTTTTTACATGTCGTATCCTGTCTACAGATACCCAGTGTATATTGCGGTAATAAATCTTTGAAATTTATCTTCAAAAGGGTGCGTTACTTTTGCGCCACCCTGTATATGACTGCCTCATCCCGGGATGAGAGGAGGGAACTCAGCGAGAGCCGTAACCGTGACACGTTTTCTAACATCAAGTGATGAACCTTTACGAAGCAAACAACTCCGCTTCCAAGTTTAACAAAAGAGCAGAAGCTTTCTCGCTGAAGTTCAACATTTCAGTTTTCTCACAAACTTGACACATCTGTTTACTGTTCGTTTAAATAAATTGTAGAAATGAAATTATTTCTTGCTTTTCTTCGAATTCCAAATTGTTTTCCTTCCGAAATATGTCACCACATATATGTCTTTCACAGTATCAATGTTTCAATTTTTCCAACACCCAATCATAGATCTTTGATGGATCCGTAAGTGTAGGTTTGTAAATATAGGCTTAGATTGTAAATGTCATTCTCAGCATCTTGAAATAATATCTAATTCCATTAGGTATCAATAAGAGTGTTTTACACAGTATTAGGAGTATTTATTGAAAACGACGTGTACGGTCAAAACATTTGTTTTTATCTAACAACTTATTCCTGCATTATTTCTATACTTTTATACATACATAAATTGCTCACTCTAACTACAACCCACAAGAAAAATATTAATGGTGAAAGCGGCCTTAATTTTAGCTCGTTTGTTTTGTTATACGTGTTTTTTCTATAATATCACTACAACGCCCTTCATCCGACTTCATTAAATGCAGTCATTTTTAATGCTGCGCGGACACATTACATATCACAAAGAGAAATGCCCCGTGTATTTTTCGTACGCGAACCAGTTTTTCATTTTGTGCGAAAGCATCGAATCTTTTGTGCATGAAAATCTGGACGCACACGTGATGAGTGTGTCTATGATTCATGTTTCGCTACCTCACGACATCAAAAGTATGATTAAAATCGCAGGTCTCGTTAGCGTAGATATGTTTGTTTGGTGTCCGTATCTCAAAAGTTACCATAAAAAAAATCCGGAGTGTAGTTAATGTATCCATATAATAATAACTGTGAATTCACGCCCAAAATACATGTAGATATTTAATTTTTTCTCATCCGTAGCCGTCGACACTCTTGACCTGCGCGGCAGGAAGTACGTGCGTGTGTGTAATTGACGAACTCATCTGTGAGACGGGTTTCATTACCTCACAGGTACGATAAATATTGTTATCATGGGTGCTATAAAGATGAATTAATTTGTCCGTTGTACATTAGTGAAGGACTAACTAGTATAGGGAACATTTGAGAGGTAGCAATGCCTGTGTAATATCGCACGCTTTCACCGTTCATGGAATCAAGGGGTATTTCTGGTAAACATGGGTATCAACTAATGAAATGATTTACATGCTTTATTAAACATTTTTCAAATTTTCGTTGTTTGACTTAACCTGTTAACCAGTTTTATGTAATACCAACCTAATTAAAAGATTTCAGTAATCCTGTAAAGTTATCAAATCCCATTCTTTTGACAGGACATGCACATTAGATTAACATAACCTACTTGCCATTTCCGATTTTATTTTCCCCTGCTTGCTTATCGAGAAACATTTTTTCATAGTACGAAGGTGATGGACAGTACCTTGCTCGATGATATAAAATTCTCCCATTCAGCATCTAGAGTTGTAATTGCTGCAAATTTTATCTAAATTCCACAGAAAACGCATGAGTGATAACGTCATTTAGCATTCACGTGTGTCATCACCATTTTTTAGCTATTCCTTTGATACGTTTACCTCTTCCGTGTTCGTATGCCTTGCATCAGCGCCGTATCTTAATAAAAAGCGACATTCCTCTTCCCACTGTCGATGAATATCTTCAATTCTTTTCTTCCCTTTAACATGGTAAATAGATATGTATGCTATTGCTTTCAGAGCATTTGCACCCACAATTTTACTTTGATAACTCGTTCTACGTGACTTAAATTTTGATTCAATTTTTTTAAACTGGTAAGTTATTTCCGAGCTTTAATATTATCATCCCACCTTTCATTCTTGTTTGCAAGCAGAGTATTCACATTAATTTTCGCTCGAGCCAAATTATTTACCCACTTCTAGGCATCCATGAAAACTAACCCTTCTTATCGAACAGTAATTTGTGTAAGTTTAAGTCAAGTTACCATTTACCTAGGCAATGTTCATCTCTGAATTTTCCTTAAATATTTTAATGAACACAAATGTGGAAATAGGAACAGCATTTAATCACTCTATCGCTCAACTGAATTTTTCGTGCAGTGACATTCCTCCTTGTAAAATTCATACGTGTTTTTTCCGAAACACAACTCTGTTTTTTCTTCAACATCTATTGAGCAATCGCTTCTTTTTACCTTTCCGAAGCAATTTACTCAATTAAAATATTATTTATTTCATTTCTAATAATGTAAGACTTCTGTAGTTCAAAAGTGTAAGAACATTCACAATTTAGGAACTTTTCCACCACCTTACAAGATCTTGTAACCTCCCATCCCACTTACAGCTCGGGAGGAACATCTGTGTAGTAGTTCTGAGAGCGGAGAGTCAAAGTTTGATGGCATTGTGATTTCTTCATGGATCCGTTGACGGACTGTTAAACGAGGTCGATGGTTCTCACAGCATCGAGTTACTCAAAATTTGTATTGCCTTGCTAAAACGAACCATAGCAATATGACCAGTGTTATACGTGTATAATACAAATGTGATAACTAATTTTTCACTTTGATATAAAAAACGAGTGTAAAATGTAATTATTGAATGAATTGAAAACTCATGACGGCTCTCAGTCCGATTTTTCTTGTTTCAGAAAACTTTCTGGGTATACTTTGGTAACTGTGAGCTTCTGCTACGATGACTTTTTGGTAAAATTTTTCATTCGTTTATTTCATTAACTTATTTTGTAAAATTCGCCAAGCTTAGCCGAAATACAGGCAAGGCCTACCATAAATAAATCAATCAACAAATATTTAAAAAACCTGATCCCAATCTCTCACTTATGAGTGAGCGGTATTTTTAAAATTCAGAATCGTACGGGTATAGTTTCGCCTTAGCATGGACTTCCGTGAAGTTCCTACATTGCTCATTTAATGTGGTCGCTTGCATGCTCGATTGCGAGACCTTCTGACGATTTTAAGCTGTTCTAACGAAAGATGTGATATACACTAAGCACCAACTTAGCTGTCACATTCCACTTCTCGTCTAAAGATACTTTCAATCATTCAGAAAAATTCTATGATTGATTCCAAGCTTCTTTTGCGTTGTGCAAGGTGATTCAGGACATTTTTCAGGACCACTGATCATATTTAGCAAATTTAGCTGAAACACTTTTCACTATAATGAAATGCCAAAAATGTTCTCACTGTTAGACCAAAAAAAATAATATCAGTAGTACTTGGCATGATCTTGCACCTTGATAACTTTCACCAAACTGTTTATACACTTTTCTATTAAATTCAAAGATATTTGTCTTAGGAAATTACTCTACATATTTTTCAATGGCTACAGGTTACATTCTTGAAGGATGCTTTAAAAGTTACGAAGCACCTGAACGTTTAAATTCAGTCGATGAGTTTCAGTGATTTCAAGGCACGAATCATTGAAGATCAAAACAAATTTGGAATTTCATTTTTCTTGAGCCTTACATTCACAGACTAAGACTGTGTTTGAGGCCATTGTTGATTTGGAATTGATGCTAATCCTCGAGTCTAAAAACTAGCACCGACAACTTGAGGTCTTCAATCAAGACCGTGACGTAATCATCATATTTACAAATCATTTCACTATTGTACAATTTCCAGTTTCATTTGAAAATGGACAATCCAATACCTTGATGCAATGTCCTTCATGTTTAAATTTGTCCCTTGTATTTTTTGATAGAGAATTCATCGCTTTCTTTGGTAAAATATTTTTTATCCTTTTTTCCCATCATCACTCTCAAGCGCTCGTCCCCATTAGCAGTTTTCATTGTTCAGGAAAGTTTTGGCAAAATTTGAGCCTGATGAAAAGGATCTGGCTTTTGAAGAAGCGCCTTACACGGTCGATATTCGTGCATGCCATTCCGGTTTTAAAAACATTGATCCGTAGAAGCGGTTATACTGATATCCCGCGTATGCGAGTCTTTGGTTATTTCCCCAAATACAATAAATTATAGTGTTCACTCCAACCCCGAACCATAATATGAGCTAGCTCTAGCCTGGTGACCATTTCGGTGGTTCTCTTCGAAGTACACACCTTCGTAGCACATATATAGCAGCATATAAAAGTTTACTATGGTGCGAGCAATTCGACCGTCATATACCAAAAAAATTATAAAATACCGGTGATGGTGTAGGTGTACGAACAATTCGTTTCAACAAGTAAATATATTTCGTGAAAGATGCAAAGGCTTGAGATTTCTTCTCTGCCGCGTTTTGAATGTTTTTTGAACTTGCTTGTTCTCCGATCTCATATCTTTCTTAAAATGTGTGTATCAGTTGCTTTGAGCTTTTTACAGCTCATTAAACTGTATGAACATGATTTAAATGCTTTAATTAGATTGGTAGGATGTTTCATGACTTTTAGAATAATGTACTATTTCTTTCTTTTTCTGACCCATGCCGCTTTGTTCTAAAATACTAACGAGTGATGAATTCCGCCTACCGTCGCTAACGTAATTTTGAATGACTGCTGAGACGTTTCTCAGACTATCGAGTAAAACTAGTAGTCTTATTTACAACGAGTTCTGTCGTATGCTAAAGTAAGACGATGGAAAAAGATCAGTGGTCGGGAAGAAGCGGAGTGCGACGCAGGTGTTCACTGTCCTCATTAGCCGAGCCCTGAGGAGGACTGAGTGGAAACGCCGAGTTCCACGGCCGCCGTTGCGCATTGTAGGCTTTGACGTGCGTAGGTGATGGCAGTGTTGGCAGTCATACGGGAGAAACTAGAAATGCATCATTGCAACAATACTTAATAGAATCTAACACTGCTCTTTGAGTCTCATTCAACTCTTAAAAAGTGATATTACAACGCCAGCTGCCAACTACAACAAGCTGGCAAATATTGCTGATAACTATTAACAGTCGGGTTGTTTTGGCGTTGTTTACGCCATGTCAATCCCCTAAGGCACCTTTAACTGGACTAGAGGCATCAACATAGTCAACTAAGGCTGATGTTTAAGCGCGTACCGCGTAGTAAGTGCCATTATTCACTCAACAGGAATTTACACACGAATAAATATTCCGATTCATTTTTGACTCGTGGCTAAGAAAACTGTTCATTGGTGAAGGTTTGGGTAAATATTTCGCCCTGTCGAACTGTAATTAATTGCGAAAATAATGATTTGTTTGCACAAACAATGATCAACCCCTTTATGTTTGGGTTGCACACAGGTTATTTGAAATTGGGGGCAAACCCTCCAGACTTTGTAATCTAAAGTCAATTGTTTTGTTAAGCATTCGGTGTGCTTTTTAGGGAATTATTTTTTATTCTGCTGGGGCGTCAGCAACGGAAGTAGCTTTCAGGTTAAAATGTTCACAATCTGGAACCAGCGATCGAAAAATATCGTTTCAGATGGCACAGTGAATACTTACACTGCCAATAGTAGACTTAAACAACACTGAGTGAAAAATTCCCCAATATTCAATGGGGTTAAGGCGAGAGATGACCGGAATTCCACCAGGGTATAAAGAGGAAATCCATAACGTATTCAATTTATGTAGTAATATTAGAAGCTGAATTAAATTAAATAGATTGATTTCGGGGAAATCTCACTTTTTGGATAAAAAGGAAAACTAACGTGGCAAAGAATATCATGACAAAAACAAACGTTTCTGATTATAATTTGTCCCTGTTAATTTATTTACAATGCGCTTGGTAGGGCTTCAGCCGAAGCATTTCGTGAGAGGAAAGAATATGAACCTGTAGAACTAATATTCATAATTTATTTGAACGGTCAAATCATATGAATAACCACTTCTTAGTGTTGAAACGATATCTGCGTCAAGATTGGTGACTGTAAGTGACACTATTATTTCTCCTCTACTCTTACTTTAAATTGGTGTCTGTGTGTGAATGATATCTGACGAGATAGGACTTGGGTAGTGACACAAGAATAGGCCACGTGGCTGTTCTTATTTAGTGTTTAATTTTATTTCATTTATATCGAGAGTGATTCACTTTAGAAATGATATTCTCGACGTTAATCTCGATATTCTCGACGTTAAGATACCAGAGGACAACTGCATGAACATAAAATTGTACGACTATACTTGAGTACCGAGTAACGGTTTTTGTTTTCCAAATCACCTCTGTTATATAATCATTCCTCACTGATATACCGTACACGTAACGTGGGACACCAATTTTACCTTTTTGGGCAATGGAGTAAGATATTTGAAGTCACTCTGAATGGAAAAGATCCCCAGATTTTAAAAACATGATCGAGTTTATGGAATTGCAATAGTTTTAAAAATTGTTCATTTTTAATTAAATTTCATTTTTCACGCTGAAAAGTGATAATTGCGTTAATTTTCTAATTGCTGAATTGATCTTCTGAACTAACCACGAGTAGGGTTTTCAAGTGGGAAGTTTTCTTAATTGATAACAAGTTATTTTCGAATGCAGTTTATCTATTTCACATATCTATACGAACAATTGTATTGTTAACGTGCTCAATTTTTCAATGTCATGAGTTCCATTGGGAGACGTCGCTGCCTTAAATGGTCCCGAGAATTTCTGTTACATTTGTGACGAGCGCATAAATGTTTCATTATCCGATATTTTGCAATATGTACCTATAATGCTTACATTAGAATAAATGTACGTCATCAAGGCAAACATCGGGAACCTTGTAAAGTCTGCAAGTGTTGCACTGAAACACTGCACTTGTGGACACAAGGTAATGCTGGATCGATGAGGTTCACCGCTCATTTTATTTGTTCAGGGCCAAATAATCTTCAGGATGACATATTTTTGAAAGGTTGAACTACCAGGATGGAACGAAAATATAAAAATAATAATATCAGTACTGTGAAATGCCCAAATTATGCATTTTTTTAGCGTCTCTCAAAAACTACTGCTAATCTTGCAAACGCCGTAACATTTTTGGAATCACTGGCTTCCATTTGATATACATACGTTACGAAATGTATGTTAACATTTTGAGGTTGGGCTGTGCTCTTAATTCAACGGGCCCGTATTTTACGCTATTTTTTTCAAGTGAAGGAGGGGAAAACAAAACCTCTATTTATATTCATAGATTTCAATGACGTAATAACACACAAATGGGCGATTGTCATGAACCATGCGAGTGCCAATAACATTTCTAATGAATTTACGAAATGTTGTCATTATAGGCAACAATATGACAGCTCAAGGACAGTTATAAGCTGTACTTTGTACTGCATCGTATGAGATCACACAAGCAGTTACACTCTTGTTTACAACCTTTGAGAAAAAGCGAGTTCTTGGCGTGAATTCCGAGCTGTGTTCGGGGCTTCGGTGCCATCAGTGTACGTGAGAACATGGTAGCGAGCCCCTCAGTTCCTGTGCCCTGACCCGAGAGTTTTTGAACTGTTTCTGGTTCGTAGAGAGTTTTCCTCAAATCTGTGGTGGTGACTATAATGGTTTTTGTATGTTTGGCCACTCTTTATTTCGGCTGTACACGTGTAAAATGTAACATTCTTTGTGCTAAAATATCACAACAGAAACAGAGGCAGGGTTTCCAGCATTTCATATATGTTGAAATATATATAATACAGTTGGTTTTTGCCTCCCTTCCTAGTCTTTGGGTAAGAATATAACATAGTAAATCAATCATTGAATAAATTTTTTAATAAATGAGAGCATTTAATATTCTGCTGACAAACCTAATAACTTCATCTACCTAATTTTTCTTTATTCGATTCTTTAGGTTTGAATTCCTCTCCTTGACGTTTTATGAAGGTGAAAGGAAGGTAGGCAAAAAGAAAGGTAGGCAAAAAGGAAGGTAGAAATTATTATTAAAAATAACAAAATTATTTGCTTTATAAACAACCTTTTAGTGCGACTGCTGAGCCTAGGTTTTTATACGTGATAGATATGCAGCTCATTTTGCGCCATCACACGCCCGTGTCGCTACATGGGCCTCCAGACACATTCAGTGTATGTTATCATAAAAATATCAAGAAACTTTTTAATCTCGTCGCATTCCTCCATTGGTCCGTCAACAAAGTGACATGGCCGCACACCTGCTGGTATTTGTGTTGAAACTAGGTATTGAGGCTTGTCATTTATTTTTGTCTTCGCTTTATAAAGTCATTAACCTCACGGCTATTCTCTTCAGCACATTTAAACAATTATTCTTTGTAGGTGCTTTGGATGCCTTCCCCATCTCTGTACTTCTTTTGAAAAATGCTTTCCAGTGATGGTGTATTTTAATATTGCTTCCAGTGTCGTGCCTCTTGGCAAAATAACGCCTCGATCGAGTGTGTTAATTTTTTTTTTAAACCACTTGGTTATTGTCAATCGAGCTTCTTCTTTCAAAACGATGAGACCCCTTACATCAACATGATTCATGCTATACATACAAAAGTAACGTAAAGTTAAATTTTTAAAATGTACAATTTTAGTAATGCAAGTATAGTGAATATAATGAATATAACAAATTAAGCTCAACACTGAGTACTTCCCTTAGTATCAGCTACACTTGTTTCAAGAGTCAGTTGTGGGCTTAGATTGTGCGCGTCTGTTGGGAGACGTGCGATACTTATAAGACCAACAATCACAGAATGAGGCCCTTGAGATTTGCTGAGTGCCTGAGTAAAAAGAGAAAAAGGGTGTTGGATGTCGAGAAGCATTGGGGGTGACCATACGCACGTAGCAAGGTTGTAACAGGTTGTTGCATGCTCACAGCAACCAGGATGAACGTACAATGTTATTTAGTGCTTGTAGGTGCCACGACGGTCCATATGGTGCACTCACCACCATCGAGTCAGATTTCTTATGCTCGCCGTTCACTGCGAGATGGCGGCCTCTGGTCCCATTGCGAGCTGTAATTAGCCCCATCAATAGGAAAGGTATTGGCCTGTGATTGGCAATTTGTAGTAAAATACGACTAAGATTTCAGGAAGTTTTCCATGAAAGTTAGTTCAAATATCGTATATGCATTCGGGTTATGAAAATATGTAAGAGTTAAAGTTACAAATTACGATAAAAATCAGAACTTATTTTCATTTCCCTGAAAAGAACAAAGCACTTATTCTTTCAAGTGATTCAAACTTCAATTTCATAACACATAACAGTAAATGTTAACTAAAAGATCCCATTTACTGGGTGAGAAAAGTTTCTTTTTGTTTTTGGAGAGTAAATTATCAAAAGCATTAAATTTGAATGTTCAGGATGACAGATACTTGCAATTTTCTCGTCATTAAATGACAAGTATCACTGAAATAAGGTCGAAATAGGAAAGTTCTCAGCCTCTGTAATTGCGTGACTTTCAAACTGCAAGATCTTACTCTGTTTGGCTTCATTAGCACATAAAATATAATAGTAAAATGTTAAAAAATAAATACGTCTGCCTTGATTACTGTATTATCGCGACTAATTTTTCGAACAAAAATAAACAAATTAGAAGTTCTTGTTGTTCGAAGTGCGTAATTGTACACGTAAATAATTATGTGCTCTTCCCAGCTAACAACTTTTCAAGCAGTGCTCCGCTGAAACGCATCTCATTTCTTACATTTCGCGAGTATCCTCACAGTAACGCTGAGCGTACCTGTGTCCTTGCTTGCTAAAGCGGCCACGCTCTCGCCAACACGCCGATCCGTCAACCCGAGACTCAAGCGGCTCTTGCGAAGAGTTTTTAACACTTATTTGAGGATCGGTGAAACAGAGGCGGAAACAACAATTGTTTTTTCAGAGTCTACAATAAATACGGAAGTTATTTATTTATATCATCAAATTCTACCTTCACAGAAACCGAAAAAAGTAACGTGAAATTTGGAAAAAAAATGTTTTCTCAAGTATTGTTACGCGCTGCTCTAAAATGCTTTGACCTTGTTCTTTCTTTTATTCAATCAAGTTACGTTCGAGACCAAATGTACTTTTTTCAGGTGGAGGGCCTGACTAAAGGGCAGAACTTAAATTCCAAGCTTGGCTCCGGTTGAGTTGTTCGGTGATTGAAATGTATTTGTAAGTAGTTAATGCTCTTGGGACGTTTCAGTACAGGAATTGCTGTTCGCTTTTACATGTTCATGACCAGGTATAAATACTTCTATGCTAAAATGTACTTCAGCCTAAAAACGATTCCATGCTAAAGAGTGAATACTGCCAAGTAATATTTTTCGCTTCTCCGCATTTAACTTTGTAACTATACAAGTTTAGGTGAAATAATTTGCAGTGAACAACTTTAAGGTGTAGAGTGTACAAACACACAGCACCCAGCTGACCACACATTTACTGTGAAGTTTTACTACATGACATTTGGTATTTAAGTGCAGCTGGAAAGATTTATTTAACCTAGGCTACAAATTTGGTTGCTGATATCTCTTGTTTCCACTGTTCAACGAGAGCAGAGCAAAACGCACATGTTTCCGCTGCTTAACTGAGAAAAAAAACTCAAAGCTTTTAAAAACTCGAGTTAATTTTCCGCAATAGAGTAATCAATGAGAGTTACTATTTTTTACATAGTTGAAAGATAATGATGCATGGCTTTTGCCCTCTAAACGCAATTTTCATGCGAATACATCGAGTGCGTGCAAGAATTTTTCCATCGAATTTTTCCAATCGGAAATCAAAATGGGGTTTCGTTGGCAGACTCTCCTTGCAGCAGTAGTAGAGTTTAGGTCGAAATTATCCTGCACATACTAATGATTTACGTTTTTTTCGATTAAGACACTGATGTGGGTTCAAGTGCTGGACTAATGAAGAAATTTAAAATCAAAGAATAACAATCAAATCAATTAACCAATTGTAAAACTGATAACATGCACACCCGCATGAATTCTTAGTTTGCATTTTTCTGATGACTCTCATAAACAGAAGAAGCAAGTTCTACGGAAAGAGCATTACTAAATAATTCTATGAAAGCGCAGTGGAAATAATCGTTTTAAAAATTTGACACCCTTTCAGAAATGTCGGTGAGCAGTTCGTGCTAATACTGAAATGAGGGATTTGGCCGTATACTTTAACTCTCCCAACAACGAGTCAGAAAGGCTTCCATAACGATGGTCGACGAGTGTAGCTCGATCGTGTAAGAGCGAATGTGCGATTTACAGGAAATGAATCTTACTAGCATCCTAAGAACGTACGTTGGCTTAAAAGTTCGCTGAAAAGCACACAAATTTAATTCGTGAGATTTTTTTTGCAGGTGAAGAAATTCATCATCAGAGAATTTCTTGGCACTTTCTATCAATTTCAACTTGCATTTTCCACTTTTCTCGGATGTTTTACATAGAGCACTACGGTGTTAGAAAACTTTATTGCCCAATGTTTGCTTGTCTTACTAGCCCTTTTTATCAAGAATTAGTATCATTGATCAATTAGGGACCTAATGATTTGTTCGCTTTTCATTTTTTTGCGAACTTGCTGCAATTGTTGCAGCTCGTTGGGACGTCTTTTTTTGAGAATTAAGCCATCGTACTTCATTTACATTTTTCGACTTAATTTAAAGAGATTCAGTGACTGTAGATAATAATGCTATTGCTATGTTTACAATTTATCCAAAAGCCAAAAAACTTCATTCCAGCTTCTCTTGGAGGAATATGTTAGCCACACAATTCGTTGATTTTGTTGCACATCAGAGACTTCAAAATATCTGTGAATTTTTTTAGGTCACGTCTAAACAATCACGTTAGATACATTTTAAAAAAATCCTCCTCCACATTTCACTTTATGACGCAATGCTCACCTATAAATACGACCTCAATATCGTATAAAAAGTAAAGACAACCTGAATCGGCACGCAAAGGCTTCAATAATTAACACTTAGAGATGTGCGACTCACTTTGGAAGACAGCGAGATAATCATAGCTATCTATTCCTGAGTATGTTGCGCGCACGTTACAGATCTTACTTGCAGAATTATTCTGCAATGCGGTTGCTGGGGAATGATTACCTGTCGCTGTCACAGGTTGTGCACTCATGCGACGTTGTGTTTGGATCGCAGAGTTCTGAGGAAATGCCGAAATCGGGCTATTGAAATGATACCCGACTGTAATTGGTACATGAACTCGATGCTTTTCAACAAATATACAAGAGGTATGCAAGCATCAAAAACTACCTGTATTTGAACTTTTCTTCGACGAACGCTGTAAAAGATAAAAATAAATAAGAAAAAAACATTGTTTGCGTTCGCCCTGTTAATTTTTGGTTGTAAATCAACGTTTCCAATTGACAGGGGAAAAGCAGTTATCCAGAGCATGAATTTCACTGCACTGAAGCACTGAGTGCGCAATGCATCAGGCCGTTGCAGTGCACAAGCTGCGGTAGAAACACCTGCACGTCAGCAGGCAGCTGTGACGTCACAGGTGCATTGGTGACGTACAAAAGATGGCGCCAGTGAGCTGAACGCTTCGCTCCACGTGATGGGATCGATTTTTGCCGCAACTCAGCCGCCGGCCAATGACGGCTCACCTGCCCAGCCTGCCCATTGGTTCCTGCTCCTTTTGATTGCCTTCCTAATTGGCTGATGACCCTCCTTCACCTGCACACACCTTGACCATCGTCACATTCCTCAGATGTGAGCACTAACACCATCGAAGTATTTCCTTGCTCATGTTCTAGTCGCACATCTAGCGTCATGTACTTTTCCACCCGGCTGAAGGTTGCTGAGCCTTATAATGCAGCATTCATGGAGACATTCTTTAAGATTTAGTACTAGTCGCTATTCGTTCTGATCCCTTTTTCATATACAAAATGCGGATATTTCACTTCATATCAGAAAGAGTGTACATTTCTTGCGTAATTCAATGTCAAATTCATTGTCTTAAATAATTTATTGTCTCAATAACGCAATGTCCTACCAGATTCTAACACAATGAAGCCCTGCAGGAGATGAATGATTCCTTCGTTCACTGATTGAATATTAAATTGAGGACACATACGAAAGACTTCCTCGTTAAACTATCATGTAAGAGAATCTACTGAATAAATTAAAAAATAAATCTTGACTGCATTGGTTTAAAAACGCCTCATTTCACAATTACAAATTTAGTGGCAAAATAATACCTCGCATGTGCAACCTAAGCAAAATGTCCTAAAAACCATTTAAAAACATGTTTTTTGTCGTGATAACGGACAATTTAAATTTTTGTTGAAAGGTGAACAAGAGAGCGCAGGCTGCGTGCCTTGCTTTCTGCCGTTGATCGCTGCTGAGTTCAAGTGTTTATTCCTTTTGAACTGAGCCGCATGCGTGGTGCAAATTGGGTGCCAATCGCATCTGGGAATTTCATGGGCACTTTACGTCCATTCCAACTTGCTACAATTACCACCCTCCGGCTCCTTGGATAAATTCAAAGTGAAAGACATTCGTACACATTTTGAACGCGGCAATCGCCAATCAGATCAAATTTGCTCCGACTTAAAGCTGAACAGACAACTTTACCTGTCGCTATAGTTTTTCAATTCAAAATGCTACAACTGAATTTGATATTTCGAAAACATGCGTGAACAGCCAGGTAAAACTCATTCTGTTTCCTCCAACAAACGCACATCGGATTCAGCATTGAAAACAAGTTCTCATGGTAAATTTTCATTCTGACATGTAACGAATTGCAACAGAAATCTTTATGAAGTGAACCCATGTCTAAACGAAATAATCTGGTAGATCTATAATCTGTGGTCATAGTTAGCTATTTAAGAAGGCTTCTGAGGGCTGGATGAGTGATAGCCTGTGAGGTAAATTTGGAAACTGGTCTCCGTCTCTATGTTATTGAATCGTTGCATTGGTGAAGAATTGAATTTAAAGCGCACAGAGCTCGTAATATTCACGTTAATATATTTTTTATCGTTTGAACGAACAACTCTTTCCTCTCTTTGTACTTCAGCTCCTGGAAACGATGGAGCTGAGTATTGCATTGTGTTCAGTGAAGCTACAGAGTGAAGTTTTTGTAAGTTTGTGCTGATCGATATAAAATTTGGAAAATTTGTGGAAATACCCTAACAATAATCAGCTAAAATCTCTCTGATTTTAACATTAAAATATTGTGGCCTGACGGAACTCCAGAGCCGAGACGGTTATTGCCTCCAGTTACGGGCTAGCCACAAATGTTAAAAGCAATTTAGCTTGTGGACTAAAATTCTTGAATAGGTTACAAAATTTAGAGCAAGTCGCAGAATTTATGGAACAGCTTTTTAAAACTTTTCAGAAGCCGTTTATGTGCAACATGATATTGTTTGTGCTAAGATTAACCGCCGTGGTCTGTGAAACGCATTTGATTATTTATAAATCAACGGGATTAAGTCCTTCATCCAAGAATTATACTCACGTGCACTTAGGCCAGGACAAAATTTACGACTATTTTGCACTTAAAATGAATTCTTACTATGCACACATTTGTAGCTAGCGTAGTTTTTTAATTCGAAATAAATAAGTGTATACATACTTAACTCAAAAAGACCCATACTACGACAAAAAACTTCGCATCCTTGTCAACCGAGAACCTTTTCGCAATCTTTTACCCTGAAAATTTTTCCCCATATTATTTAAGTTCTGCAATAGAAAGGGTTACATGATACACTGTTGGATACAATATATTTTATTAACGCCGAAGGGGCATTTTTAGAACCCTTTGTTCTACATGGAATGTTGCTTAAAATCATATTTTAGCATTTTGTGAAATTCTATGTGTAATTCACAACCTTATAGTATCTGAATAATCTTTCCATAAATTACTTGGGTTATGAGATGAGCCTTAGAGAAAGCCCGTCCCGTCAACAAACACGAGCTCTGGTTTTACCTTTGCTCTCCTATTCAATAAATAAACTTGATAGTTTCCAGTTATATTCTCACAAATTTTACTCCGCAAAGCTGGAGTTCTACCATATTTAGTAAAAAGTTATACTCATATATAAGCATCACAATTTCAGTAAGTAATATTTAACGAGAACAAAGGAGTGGGATGCTGTAGGAAGTGGATCGTCAACAACTGCTGAGCAGAGCAACAATATTGAGCATTAAGCCGCAACCCACGCACATCAATGGGACGATTTATGCCGGAAGTCAATTAAATCTGCTGAAGTTACTCCAAAAATTTAACTATGGGACGATTTATGCCGGAAGTCAAATAAATCTGCGAATGTTACACCAAAGATTTAACTATAAGACGATTTATGCCGGAAGTAAATTAAATCTGCGGAAGTTACTCCAAAAATTAAACTATGGGACGATTTATGCTGGAAGTCAAATAAATCTGCGGATGTTACACCAAAGATTTAACTATAGGACGATTTATGCCGGAAGTAAATTAAATCTGCGGAAGTTACTCCAAAAATTTAACTATGTACTTTGAACATGTGCGAAGTTACATTTCTGATTTATTTTTTATTCAACTCTAAAAAAATACATAGCTATGTAAGTTTCTTCAAGTTACCTCACTTCAAAGGCTTCTTATAACTTCATACTACCTGTCTGTCTATTCTCCCTCGTGCATTTAGAATTCCTACAACTCGTTCAAACCTCATATCTTGATGAAGCTCAATCCAATAAAAAATTATCAAGTCTATTCCCTACATCAGCGATAATAAGAGACAGTAATTTAAGTGTTGAGAACATAGAGGATGACTCAATATTTCCCACTGAGCTCCTCCAAAAGATCATTTTTAATCGAGCTCCATAAAGACGAACACAACCGTGATGAAGGTTAACACCTTTTCTGATGATAAAGTAGGGGTCATTTCCTAACCGAAGCAATTTTGAAACGACGAAGTTTATTGCAGTAGAATAATCAGCATTTATTATAGAACTTTTTATTCGTAAATAATGGTGTTTTTTAATCGAAAAACTTCAAAGGGATAGTCATAAAGATCATACGTCAACTTTAACGGCAATATTTGAATGTTCATCCTCCTAGTATTAAGTTTACAGTAGATTTTGAACACGGAAATTCTCTTAATTTTCTTGACGTTAAAGTTTACAGGGCGGACAATAGATTTTTAACCCCTGTTTTTAAAAAACAAGTTATTACTGGTTTAGGCCTCAGTATTTTTAGTTTCTGCTGCAGAAATTTTAAAGCAAACAGCCTATTCACTTTAATTAGTAGAGCCTATAGGATTTGTTCTACCTATGTTAACCTTCACCATGAATTTAAGTTCCTCAAGTCTTATTTCTGTTCCAATGGTTTTCCTGTCGTTGCCTTATACAAATCTACTAATACTTTTTTTCTAATGTGTATAGCCCTAAGGAGCTTGAACATATTTCTTCTATTATGTATTGCGTACTACCACATTTTGATTATCAGTCTGAAAAATTAAAAAATGAACTATCTAATTTCCTTGGCAAATTAACTTTTGAACAATTAGTTTTTCCTCTGAACAATTAGTTTTTCTACCCCTTGCAGTAAATCGATCATCGTAAAGTAGTTATTAAACGATTTTCAAAAACTATAATTTTTCGAAAAGGAAACAAAAATTACTACATTGTAAACAAGACAATTCAAATAAGGTAATTTCAAGCGGAGATATAATCAATTAAAAAGTCGGAGATTTTTTGTGGGACACCCGGTGACATGTAGGCAAATTTTTATGGCCTCTGCTGGTCCTGGCAAGCGTAACATTATTGAAGGGAAAAAAGGTCTCATACGTATCACAGGATTTTGAATAATAATCACCCACAGTCTGCTGATGACTAAAAGTTATCAACAGAATGAACATCGCAGCAAGACAACGAACCAAAATTTGCGGCAAGAAGCGAGGGCAGAGCAGCGTGAACTTAGCAGAGGAAGTTATAGGTTACTAGTCCACTCCCCTTTATTTGAAATATAAAAGAAGGCGAAATGAAAGAAAGGTCGTAAGAAATAAAAAAATTCAATCTCTCGAGAGTTGGCGAGGCCGAGTGCACACGGCCCGTCAAAAATGTATAATGATGTTCGACAAATCACATGACACACGTTCCTATTTCCTAAGAATGCACGTGATATTAATGCCTACTCGAATTTGATAGATTAATACACTAGAAATTGTGAAGTTGATGAAGCTGGTATCATAGATACGCTCATCACACACATTCGGCTGGCTTCGGACAGACAGACGGACGCTGCTCTTATTATAGTATAGATTAGAAGGCCAAGTCAGCCGCCAAATTTGTATCTTATCGAGAACCTGCGGCGAATTTTAAAACTAAGGATACAAAATATAAGCTCAAAAAATCTAACAGACTTAAAAAACATACCAACAATGTTGGAAAAGATGTCAAGAAATGTTGCAAGAACTGTAGAAGTAAACACCCCAACCTGATTGAAACTGTGTTCGTCGAAAAGTCATATCACCAAACACTAACTGCTTTCCATGCTTTTGAAGCGTACAATTCATACTTTTGTCAGAAGCATAGTGATGTTTCATTATTTGCGGATTCTGATTCTAGATTTATTTTTAGTGTCCAAAATACGTAAGATTTCTTTGCTGTTTTGTAACAATGGTCATACCGCTTATACCCATGTATCGATTATTCACTGCATCTTCTGCATATCACTGTGTCGCTGCGCTACCTTGACACCTGGCTGTTCAAATGACAGTTTTAAAGTTGACATCTTCAACAATTTCATAGGTGTAAACATTTTTGTGAATTGTAAATTTCACAGCTGTCTTTGTAATTTGGCACCTTTAACAAATTCAAAAATATGGAAAATTTCACAGTCCCCAAACTTAGGTGGATCGTACACGAAAAAAATTCTTCTTCTCGCCTTATCGTCAGCAGTTAAAAGTGTGTTTCCATTGAAGGTCCGAGCAATTTTGAGCGAATTTTTATTTTGTGCGTAAATTCTCTGCAAACTGTGTCAAAAAGTCCCTCAATTTCGCAGTCTTTTTTCTGCCTCTGAGTGCGAGTAACAACATAAATGTTAGCATTTTCACTGGGACTTTGGACTCCCCTCGATCCCTCTAATTTCTTGCAGAAGTTGTTCTGCTAAGAACGGTAGAAGGGGAAGAAATATCGATTCGCCCTCGCAGGAGAAGAGACATACTCGTAGGAAACGAAGACGCCCGTACATTGACGCTTTAGTTAGGAAATGTCGTCTGCCACATAAAATCGTCTATATTTCAAATATTTTAACCAATAATTGGTTGTTTCAGTAAAATTGACACAGTATATCACTCCCTGTATTTTATTCCCTATTTTAAGCTATTTAAGTTTAACAGAATGCTTTCAAAAAAATTGGTGACAAACACATTCTACGGCTTAGAAAACGTTCCGATATTTTAAATGTTTAA
The DNA here is from genome assembly GCA_014220935.1 of Platorchestia sp. MABIK. Taxonomy (NCBI): domain Eukaryota; kingdom Metazoa; phylum Arthropoda; class Malacostraca; order Amphipoda; family Talitridae; genus Platorchestia; species Platorchestia sp. MABIK. The sequence goes on along the minus strand of JACJUY010000105.1, from coordinate 336,403 downwards.
TTTAAATATCAATCAGAAAAATTTCCATGGTTGTCTTCTTTTATCAAAGTTACCTAAGCCGTCCTTGAGGGTGATGCATTCGTAACTTGGCAAAGCACTTCCAGCTCCACAGAACAAATGTTTATTTTCTGCAGGAAAAACTAATAATTTAGTTCTAATGTTTGCTTTCACTCACTATATAGGTTCTCAGGGTAAAAAATTGCTCCGAAGGCAACCCGTACGAGTAGTGACACCTAAAGTAGACGTGTTGACATCGAAACAACTGTATCGTCTGCGCCGGAATGCTTGGCTAAAATTTCAGTATATTTTTCATACACACGTCTAATTCATCACTAACGTACCACCATTGTGCCCATCCTGAGGATATTAAAAATTCCTGACGTGGAACAATGCAGCCTCAGTAAAATTAATGAAGATAAATCTACAAATCGAGTTACACTTTTTCAGAAATAATTGTGATGGTCAGAAAAAATAGCTAAGGTCTTCGATCATACAAAAATTCAAACGAACAAGAAAAATAATGTAGGTATTATTTCAGGTAACCATTCGAACCGGTAAAAAATGCCTTTATTTCGCTTGATTCTAACTTCTTTTTAAAACAGTCTGACATTTTTCTTAAACTGAATCAAAAAGTCATAATGTACTGGCCACTTTTTACATTGTTCGCACTCGATGAAGAATTAAAACCCAGCTATTTAGTAAGCATGAAGTTGATTACAAGAATTACGGAGCACTCGGTGAGCCCCGGCACTGTGCCTCCAAAGTGGTGATCGCGAACTGAAGAGCAGCAAAATTCGACATTCCGGAGGCGGATCACACCCGGCGATGTGCGCTCGGTCAGATTAAACCGATTAATGGCTGCCAAAATTTGATTACCTTTCGACTGAAAAAGACGGCGAAATCCCCGGAAATGTTACTGGGAGGTTTTAACAGCTGAAGCTTTCATCGTTTAGGAGAGTGATTCTCATTTTGTTCAACGGAAGTTGCTTTAGCATCATTACACAACACAACATGATACACGATCTTCCTTTACAGTCTCATGTTGATTTCTTACAAATGATTTCTTCCAATTGAATTCAAACTATAAAATTGTTTTCACTTAAAAGTTTATTTTGCTACTACAAAAACCAAGAAAGAACAAAGTACAGGAATCATAAAATGCACAGACCAAAATGCACATGTACTTGAGTCATTCCTGTAAAGCATTCATTACTCGCAAGTCAAAAGCCTAAGTTGGGAATGCTTCCGACGCACACCTATGATTGACAGTTTATCTCATACTGAACTACATATAATGTCCTCTTATTGCGGACCAAAGAAAACTTAAATCCTAGATCTCTTGTAAATTCTACAGCTGCTCTCTTTCCCTTCTTTCATATTTTCATTATTTCAGTTTGCCATTCTTACTGGATCTTAACCGTTTAATGAAAAAAAGTGATCCTCTCATCAATGTACCAAAACGGCACTGCAGAAAAATGTAACGAAGCACGTTAAAGCAAAATATTAACATGTTACAAAACTGTTAAGATTTACGAACTGCACAAAAAATGTGATTGATAAATATCAATAACATAAGCTTTATGAGCCACGTTTCTTTACTTACAGCTTAAATTGTTATGAAATGCACACTAGTCTATAAACAATGTAGGAATTGTGTCAAAGCAAGGAATTCCCTTTATTATTTACTTTGTGTGGTAAACGGGTTTTTGTGTGCTACAAACCTAGACTGTACTCAACCTCGTCCCCTCTTGCTTTCAATCAAGCACCATGCAATGTCGCTATGAGTGCGCAGCTCGGACGCACAGGGTGATGAGGGTGCAGTTTAAAGCAATAGCTGCATAATGTACTTCGCATTACGCTATTTCATCACTGTTTTTAAACACTAGCAACTACAGCCACTAAATTTCAAAATACTACAGAAATTTAACCCTAAGAAAGTTTTTCAATAAAATGCTACGTCCTTTGTAACGCGTATGATGAATATGGGCAAATCGAAACTGAATTTTCTTTTAAAACGTAGAAATATTCCACTACATAGCCCATCATACAGTTGAAAGTTTGTCATGCAGTGAAGTACTTTAATAAAATATGATATAATATTGAAGCAGTGGGCCTTTCTGTTCTTGAAACAAAACCTAACATTTTTATTGTTCGAGTTCGGCAGTGTGGTTTCTCCAATTTCATATTTCGCACGGGACTGTTCTATTTCGACTAGTTCTGGTAACACCTCAAGTCAATTAAAAGCAGTCAAGTTTAGATAGAAAGTTACAAAATTTTACAGTTTTTCAACTGCTTCAGGTCAGATGGTTTTGAACTATAGGTCAGGCGTAAAAAATGCTCCATTTTCACGAAGCACAGAAATGATTGTAAGATTTGTCTACTTATTCTTAATGTTCGTTTCTTTGGAGGAGCGCTAAAATATAAATGTTTTATACCAAAATATTATGTCATATACAGCTCATAGTTTTACACTAAATGTGTAGCAGCTAAATTTTTGCCTGTAAAAAATTAGTTTAAACTGCTTACAATAGGACATGAAAATAAATACTGTATAATATCGGATGAATGCATGCATCATCGTATACATTTTCATACTTGACTTCTGGATGGGTTGGTTCTTTGCCAGCTACAACCTAGGATATTTTTCAATCTAAGTGGGAAAGTCCATGGCTAAATAAGGCAGCAGAAAGTTTGTGTCGGACGGATGCTTTTGAGCTTAGATGCAAAACTTTCAAAGTGCAGGAATCTTTTATGGAAAATTTGCCCTGGATCACCAAATTGGATACAAAAGGATATCTTAATTTTGGCACCTTTTCTCAATTCTGCCTACGATTGATCACATTTTCAAAAATTGATGCATCTAAGATATCTTTCATACGTTCTTTTGAGAAAAATGAAAAAAAATTCAGTGACGGAATGTCACACATAACACTACATAAAAAGGGAAGATTGCTGTGGGTTTGTGAAAATAGAATTATGCATAATAATAAAGCAGTTGACAACGGCTAGCACGGCGAAGGAAAAAGAAAATAAGGAGTTCGACTGTTGGCATTGATATACACATGGTTGTCATTTTCTAAACTAACTCGATAATACAGCGCTTCCAAGCAGTTTCATTTATTTGGATTATATTACAAATTTTTACTCCTCAGTAAACACTCTAAATATAATTCAGATCAACACTCTCTTCAGAAAAGCTGACGGCATCAAAGGGGTCGACGACCCATGAATACGAGACTCGTATGAAGCCCTCGCCGTCTAACTCAGCTGAAGAGAATCACTCGCGTCCCTACACTAACATCAATTTTGTTAGAATGGCCTTATCTGAGAAACGCTGGCAATAATCGAGCGATAGTTTACGAGCTTGTAACTTATTCAATGATGTTATTGTGTCTCACATGAGAGGCGCCGCCGGCCACCCCATTATTGTCGTCTCGCATCCCTGTAGTGTGTCAGCTCCCAATGCGTTATTTAGGGCCGTGGTGCGCCCATCCCGAACTGTTATGACCTCTTCCAAGGACGGCACACACGAAACGACGCCTTATTGCTCTCCCGCTTCCTTCATTGTCGCCCACCAGTGAGGCGAGCTCTGTTCAGCCCAGCACTGCCATTCAAGCCCGACACAAACGAGTGTTTTCGCTGCTCAAAGCATGATGCTTCTACATTTCCGAGCGGCTTCGAATTCAAGCGCTGCAAGAAGACAGCTGTACAAAACCTAGCCGGAGTTTATTTATTTATTTTTTATTTATTGTTGATACATGTTTGCGCAATACCGTGAGACTTGAATATTTATCGAATATCTAACTATTTGTTCGCATTTGTTCTCTATTTGTTCTCATTTTGACATCACGAGTGGTAATATTGATGGAGTATAAATCTCTTTATGTTCTCTAGGTCAAACTTGAAGGTACAGTAGCAGCAGCTTTTACGGACGACATTCTTGAGCCGCTTGCTCACACGATCAGCGGATGGCCGACATAGGATAGCATTTGTCAGGCGGTCGTGCAGAGAAGCTTGGCTGCCCTCTGGTCAGCTCGGGGCGCGCTGCCCTCTCCGTAAGAATGTCCTCATGCACGCGCCTCATCAGTCTGGCTGTGGGAGGATAAGCGCCAGCACAATGCGCATGCATCACGTCTCCTGCGCTAACGAGCCACACGCGCCCTCTGCATGCAAGCCTCCGCAGGGGAGCCTTGGTCTGTCTCACTTGCATCGCTCCACAGAGTGGCTTGCGCCTGCCAGCACCGCCAGCGCTCAGATGTCAGCTGTAGTGGATGAGTCGTGTGATCTAATTTAAATTCACTGAGATCAATTTCTGAGTGAAATTAAAAAATAACGCACCTCCTACCATCCCATGTGCGGACGAAATTGTTTTTCATTCTATAAACTTAGGAAATTTTAGAAATTTATTTGATCAAAGAAGACATTGAACACTATTTCTATCACACAGGTGCGAATAATTATTCACTTAATTTTTTTGAGAGCACTTCATATTAAAACTGTACAAGGTTATAATACATTTTTTTTCAAAGATCAACTTTTAAATAGCGTTGATATGAGTGACATGACCTAGAATAAATGGTCACATTTGCATTCGTGAGTATTCGCAATATTATCATTGATAAACGTGATAATTCGTTTTTGAAGTTGACTTACAATTATACTGCATGTGACGCCGTTTCAAGTGGTTCAACCTGACTGGCAGTTTGGTGCAACGAAAATACCAATCGTGGTTAAATGAAGCGTGCTGATGAGTGGGATTTTAAGCTCACGTGCATAGAAATGTTAGTGAATCATACTCATAAGTGCGAGGACAGTATCCAAACCAGTCATTTCAAGTAGAGCGCAGGTGTTGTTCGGGAAAGATATTTCCAAATAACAGGACTGGATCAAGGAAGTTTCTTCCTTTGTGGTGCAACAACGAGAAAGTTTTTTGCGAAAAAAAAATGATCGCTTCAGAGAGATCCCTCACTTGCGGAATTACATTATCAAGTGTGCATTGTTATCATAAACTGCAAATTCAGAAATATAATCTCGGATTTAAAGTGGATAAATAATTATCGACAGACGAAAAAACTAACTCACGAATCACTTCAGAGATAAAAAAAAAACAGAATCGGAAATTATTCAAGAGACATAATCATAGTATATCATAATGAATACTTTCCACTTATGAAACTGTTATTCTTTCTGCCTGATTTTCCATTAAAGACGACAGTAAATAATTTTATTCAATGCTTCTGTAATGCCTTCTGCCTTTTATCTTAACTTCTTCACAGACGTATTTGAGTTTCTTGGAAGCGATTATGAATTTAAACCTGATTAGTGAGAACGTTGCAGTGTACGCTTACTCTCTTAAGAAGAAATATGCCAGAACTGTTATGTTCAATGCATGACATCTCCTTTACCACCGGTAAGGTTAAACTCAGCGTTCATTTTCGCAATTCGGAATTTCCATGTACATTTTGTAAATTAATTTTAAATAAACTTAACTTGATAAGTGTAGAGCAAAACTAATGAAGCAGTGTGTCTGCTACTATTATTTTCAATCTGAGAGCACATAAGAATGATTATTCTATTATAATAGTCCGCATCAGGAAAATTCGGTTCAAAGCATGATACCTGTTACAAAGAACGTTGTCTGCTCTGTGTTGGAGAGAAGCCCTACAGCCGAGCTGGCACCAATCGAGTGTCGTATAAATAAATGTGTCGCAGAAAGCAATGCTTTCTTGAGACACAACTTCTAGCAATGCAATTGTAATTATTTCTCACAGTATGATTCTTTGTATCTAAAACGATCATTCTCATCTTCATATTGCTTAATTTATCATTACTACAGAATGGTTGAAAATATTTTTAGTCTCTTTTTTATTATTAGCAAAGCTTGACAAAATCTAATATTTCGTTCCAAGAAACACTTAAGCGTTGAAGCTCTTCTGAATCACATCGGAGAATTTGAGAATTTAAAATGAAGAGTTCAGTGTAGGGATTTAGCGTCCTCGATTTGCCGTGCATTTGCTACTGAATACTCCCCTTCGGGAGAAGACATACTGAGAATTACTCATTACCTTCTTACGATATGAAGAATGGTATGAAGCTTTTTATGCGTGTTTTTTTACCTTACAGTAGCTGCTCTAGGAGATAAGCATCAGTCAGGCTCTACACAAATGAAACATAAAATACATGTAGAAAAGACGACCTTATAGCTTGCACAGTGCCTGTCTCAAAATTCAAATTATTGGTTTAACCTCTACAAAATGAGGAAAAAAGCCCCCCTGCAAACTCAATTGAACTTTACTCCCTTTACCCACGGACAAACAGATGAAAATACAAGCAAGCAAATAAAATATACTTCTGTGGAATCAACAAACATCAGGGAACTGACGCGTAAAAACCTATGCATTTTCAAGGTAGTGTAACTAGAAATGCCAGTTAGTCTTTTTCATCAACCGAGCTCGTTAGTAAAAGCCGATATAATGGGCAACATTTTTTGAGAATAATGTGCAATGGAACTTTAAATTGGAATGTGAGTCTAAGATGATAATTCATAAATTTAGAGAAAACATTGAGTGTGAATTTCAATTATTTTTCGAATATATCTTGGTAACAGACGCAACCCCGACACTTAAGTCATGCACGTTTGGTCGCTGAGGATTGTACGTTTATTACGAATGATAGTTTTGACTCGGCAAATCGAAGTTCAATAAAGTTAGTGACTGCAAGTTGATACAAGTCAGATGTAAAGAAATTGAAACACATTCACCTCACAAAATCTAATATGCTTGGACTGAGCCCCACACGCCTGAGTGTTGGGGTCAATTCTAAATTTAACTGGTTGCTTCTCCACATTTTCAGTTGCCCTGAACATTCGTTACAACGTTATCTGAGTGCGTTCTAACTCTAAATTCCGAAGAATAAACTTCACGACTACATAGGCTTGTAAACGATTTTTCCATGGACACATCCGTGTGGCATCACAGTTTTCTACTTTATTCTAATAGTTTAACGCACAGAATCATCCAAAATCACTTTTCATTTATTTGCCATTCGGCACATCAAATTCCTCGTCGATTTCACAAACTATTCAGCAATATATATATAATACCGACTTATAACTGAAATTAAAATTTCAAAAACACCGTCGAATACGTTACATTTATGAATTTTGATTTTTTGAGTCACTCAAGTGAATCCCCTAAAAAAATACAATAAATTTCAATAATTTTGTTATACATACATCGCACTTAGGCTATAAATTGTACTCATCACACTTTATCATCGACGACAGCTAAAATATGCTTTAACTTAAACCAGCAGTATTTTTTAAGCAAATCATCTCTGTGGCTGAACTATTCTCCAGCTTAGCGAAGATAAGAGCTGTGTGGGTCATTGTGGGGGTTTGAAATCGCGAATAACCTCTTCCAGAAATGCTGAAACTAAGAAATACATCGTTGCAGCAGGAATTCGGTTGTGCTTGTTTCCTTGTTCAAGCGGAATACGAAGAAAGATTAAGCCCATATTACCCGGCAAAATTGCCCGGTGCTCACGATTCAAGTGTCGATAAAAAGGACACGGCATCGCGGCGCAGAACTCTTCCCACGCTGGGATGAAAAGGAACCTCGTTTGTATCGATTTGGGGTCCGTTACGAGCTTGAACTGCGTTTCAGGATTGAGTACTCGGCGCTGCAGGATTTCAAGACGGAGAACATTTCTTGAATTCCCCGGTTGAGTGACATTAGAAAAAAATTGGTTGTGAGAACGACTATGAAAACCATAATGTTTGTTAATCGTTTTCACTAGTTCAAAAACGATTATAAATCGTTTTCGAATAAATATAGTGTTCCCTCGCTTTTTTCGCGTTTTAATTATTGCAGATTCGCGACTTCGCTGAGTTTAGTTTTCTTTAAACTCTATATCTTATTCTGAAATCTTTATTCTTTGTTCAATTTTTATTTTTTTTAACCATTAGTGTTCCTGTCCTGTATTACATGTAACATCTTAAGTAACGATTTCATATTGCTAAACGGTTGTCTCTGTCATTAATAGAGTAAAGGTTGAGTTGTTAACAGTACAGGGAGGGTTCAAAAAGTCAAAATACACGTTAAATTATTAAATAAATACGGTGCCCATACTTCGCAAAAATGCAATTATCGTGGCCGGTCTGGGACCTACTGTATCTCCTGCGATAAACGAGGGCTCACTCTAAATTTTCTAGGACCGAGAAGTAAACTTAACACAATCTCTAAATGAAGAAAACTATGTAAGGTGACAAAACACGCAGAGAAAAAAGGCTCTACATCTCTAATAAAGGTGGAGAAAAGGTCTTTTGAAATTCTCCTCTAAATTTTGAAATAATGTTACGTATTATTGCTCATGGAAATGTTGGTCAAAACGTAGATTTTGGACTTTGTGTATGAGTGCGTGTGTTTCTTTTGGCTGCTAAGGTGTGCCATCACGGTTTTGTGCACGGTTTTATAAAAGTAGCTTTGGTTTTTCTGAAATGATCGCTGTACATTCCTGACTTCATTATCATTTATATTGCTCTACGTGTAATCTCTTCGGTTTTTCAAGCACTGATGATGGAATCTGGGAATTCCGAAACGTTTGTCAGTACATGTGTTTATCCCGACGTAGGTTCTCGTTTATATTCTGAGAAAAAATATTCCATAAAACTCGTCCCATTACTAGTACTATCATATTTTGTATTAGGACGGTCGATCGTGTTTTTCCGCATTTTAGAAGTTGAGTTATTGATTTGTTAAATTAAAAATTGATTGGCAAGTATTTCAGTCTCAGTTGGCGGTGAATTCATTACAGTGCTGTGATTGCCAAATTTTGAACCTTGATATTTTTCATAGTATTTTTGTACCTCTGCTTCAATAAAGCCCACGCACTTGTTTTCATATTCCTAGTAATGAAAAGAGACAAAAGCCAAAGCAAAACATTCCATGCAGACAATTACATCGAGAATATGCTTCCCCATATTGTAATTTTGCTAATCTAATAAACAAGATACTCAATACAACTTGCTCTAATCAATGTCTTTACTAACTATGGTTCCTTAATATTTATTGCTGTGGCAGGCATTCAGTGAGTTCAAATTTATCCACAGAGTTTTAGTTTTTGATCCTTCGGTGAATCATTTTTCCCTGTGGCTTCAGAAAAAAAAATCTCATGGACACATATCTGGAGATTTTGGATGCCAAACCGTTGGCCCATTATGCCCTATCCATCTGTACCGAAAGGTGTCGTGCAGATGTTGTGAGCATTTTACTAGGATCGGTCAGGAGTTCCGTCATGCTGGAAGCACATTCGACGGCGAACAGATTGAAGCGAACAGAATGGATGCATACTACCATTAATGTAGAATTGTAAAACATCTTTCATGTGTAGTATAATACGAAGTTTTTATAATTGACTTCTATCTGTTAGTCCGCTAAAAGATCTGAATCACACTCTGCCTTCTGATGCTGGATACTTACCACATTTTACGACAGCTTGTTTTTATATTGCAGAATTTTTATATATATCTTGCTGAAAGGAAAAACGTTTTTTTTTTGCTCATCACATCCAATAGATACATATGTAACACAAAAAAGCACAAATTAACGAGTGATTCTGTCAGTTCTTAACTCAACTTAGGGTTGGATTAATTTGAACTTGACTTGGATTAATTTGAAGTGAAAAAGGTGTAGATGAACAGGTCGCCGTAGTGCTGAACGGGAACACGGGTATACTTTTATCTCTCAGTGCTTGTGTCGTGGTTATTTATTCACTGCAGCTAAACGGGAGTTACATTTTGTTCTGCCTTATACTTCTCTTTTTTTGCTTCGCTGATTGTTACTACTCTTTTTTATTGTTTCGAAACTTTTTCGGATAGTCTGTATGCATCGCTGACTTTGATTGCTTGCATTTATCAAGCCTGTTCTGTTAATTTCTTTTGTTCACAGCTTCCGTTTAGTTACAAAGTAACTACGTACTTGTTCCTCAGTTTCGAGTACCAGTGTCAGTTCTGGATCGATCGCCGAAGTGATCATTCATCAAATTTTCCCATGCTGAGATCTTTCACAGCTTGCGCCTCAATTTCGATGATTTGAACGTTTAATTTACAGTTTTGCTATATCTGAGGATTAAATTGGTTCGCACGGTGTAGAATCTGAGATTGCAATTTCGAACATTTATGAATTTTTTAATTTTCTCTTTCTGATCAGGATCAAAAAGTAATGAGACCTGATAGTAAAATCCCTGTGTTAAATTTAAGGGGTACACAGATTCCGGCCTCTCACGATGAGTGTGTAAGATTCATAGCTGCTGTCAATTCTTCGCCGTCGGTGGAAGGCGAAAGACCCTATATGGTATTTGTAGAAGTTTGGGAAACCTCCTTTCTCGTTTCCCTTTCGTAGTGTTCTTTCTCGGCTCTCTTTTTTGTACCGTGTATATTCCTGAGTAAACTCGACAGACATCCTTATCAACGCGGACTGATATTGTTCGTGAATTGAGGAACCGACGTAAGTGATATTACTTTGTCTCTGCACTCAAGTGACTGAGAAAGACTGAAATACAGTTACAGTACAAATAAACGGAAAAAATCTATTTCAAAATGTGTTAGTTCGACCGTCCAACCTAGCTCCACCACAAACCTCAACGGTCTGCTGTCTAGAGGCGGTGAAAAGGAGGGTATCACAGTAGTATCTGCCAATGTAGAGTTGGATGGAAAAATTCTGTTAGTAGCAAAGCTTCATTTAGACCTACCTGTCCGACGGGCATAAATAAGGCATAATCATTGATACTCGCCTCACTGAAGCATCCAAATCGAGAACAACTAACTTTGTGATGGTTTCAAGGAACACTGCTTGAAACAATACGACCGCTCACCGTAACCAAAGTAAAGTACGCTCTGTGGAACTGAAAAGTGGGAGAAAGCCGAAGTTAACCGATCGTAAAAGACATGTGTTGGGAAGTATAGTTGTTCAAAAACGTGTGCACTACAGCTAATTAGTTCACCACTAAAATGAACTCACACTTCTAACACCCCGTCTCCACCACAGCTCTCAATTGCAATGGCGTTGTAAGCTGCGACGAGTCATGGCAAGATAGCTTTCTCAAATCCGATAATATCTTTGCGGAAAGCAGTGAGGCGACGAGAGTAGCTCCAAGATCCCCGAAGCTAAGCACCACGCCAATACTTAGAAGTAATCTGGTCTGACAAATTATCATTTATATAATATCAGACCACAGGAAGTTGTGTTCTTGAGGCGAACCCTGGCGGAAGCATTTAAGACTGCACTGTTCCGACAGCGAAAAATGGAGGAGACTCTGTAATAGTATGAAACCAAATACCTGGCGCAGTTCGGGGATACGCGAAGTCCTTAGGGCAAATTTCACAAGCGAGACGTCTCGCCATTTTCTGGCAGATCATTTAGCAGATCACATCGGTTTGTGCATACTCGAGAACCGCCTCGATTCAGAAATGACATCGTCGATCTATTCATACAGCCCTCTGAGTTCAAACATTGTTAGATGAGCATAATGAACGTGCGAATCTTCTCTAGCGGTGTCCTAATTACCGTGATCTTAAGATCATTTAGCCTATCCTGGGTTTTTTTTTTTGCTGGTTTTTTTTTTTTTGCTGGGTCCGCGCTCGGATTCCTCTTCTACTCTCACAGCGTGAGTTCAAGACAGCTCTGTAGGAGTAATGGCGGCGAATTACCTTGAACTTCGCACACAATCTTTTTTTGTCGAATTTCATTCGGTTAGATGTGTCAGTTAAAAATAGCCCAAGCTCGTGCTGTTGAACATTATGCATTTTACACCTCTTTTCCTAGTATTTGGTCAACTGTCGTTGTGTGAGTGGAAGTTGATGGTAAGTTATTTAAAATGCGAGGGGCTACTTTCTGTAAGTCAAACAAAATGACTTATTTTTTTCCGTCTAGGTAGTATCGGCTAATTTAAGATGACAACGAATGAAAATAACTTGTCCTCAAATACCGCAACTCACTGCATGGAGTAGAATGATACATGCAATGATCTTTCACTCACAGTAAAATATAATGTCCTATGAAATGTTCAATTGTGGCTTTGGCGAAATTTGACCGAGCAGAAGAAACATTACTTGCGTAGTAAGCACCAAGAATCGAGAAAAAACACTGCGATAATTCAATTCATTGATCGCGAGATCGTTCCTGCAACGCGAGACCAAGTTTTCACACCGGTGGGCTATTCGGTGAGTTTCACACTGAACGGTATAAGTTCTGAAAATTTGTCTAAATTTCAGTAATCTTACTCTTAACACTATATCGAGAAAAAATTTTATTCAATTTTCTAAATAGGTAAATGTTAATAGTTATGATACTGAACCCTCTTAATTTCAACGAGTATTGTGTTCAAAGATTAAAAAATCTAGGGAAACTTAGAAAAGGGCATTCGTTTTTTAATATTGAATAGAGATTTCATTCCAATCCCTGATTCGAAGGTGGCATTGTGACTATCATCTACATTCATAACAGTATGCTAAAAACATTGCATTTATTTATGAATAATTTAGTATTTCAAAGGATATATAAGATGTTCGTTTGTTATTATCATATATTATCCTCTAAATCTTTACCCACCAATCCAGAAGCCAAATGGGTCGCATGATTGCTTTTAATAGTTATTGTTAAATATTATTATTATTATGTATTATTTCGTTTGTTTTCCCTGACTAATGCTATTTTACTATTGGCATTGATTTCCACCACATTAAGTTGATCTTCCATTGTTGAACTAGTGATACCCTTCGTATCGGCCGCGCGTCACGCGTTCCTAACAACGAGCTCGGTATGAAATGACCTCATATTGAAAAAGCTGAATTGACTAACTTTGTCTACTGATTTATATTCTCATTCCGATAAATATAAAGGGCGACACAAAAAATCTGCCGTGTCTGATTTCACTACATGTTTACGACCATCGACTACTCTTGATTGAAACGCTTCCTACTGGTAGTGGCAGTGGGTGTAGGAAAATATAGGAAATGCCTGATAGAACTTAAGAAACCTCTAAATCAATTACAACTTAATGCACTTATTACGCCGTTATAGGTAAACAAATTGGACTGGAAGTGGGTCTACCTTGTTGGCACAGCTCGTAAACAAAGCAGATTATGAAGTACTTGCGTGGAGTAAAATGCTATTTCCAGATTTTTCACAAAGTTCGATACACTCAATCTATCGTCAGCATTTTTTTAATTCCTTCTAATTATTAACTAGCGGTGTTAGAAGCTATGATGCGATAAATTTAATTCAAATGAAATGGCTTCAAAAGCGAGTGAGTCAAAGAGATTACTGCAGCTTTAAATTAGGAGTGTTCAAAATAGCGCAAACTCATGCAATAATACTTGTTTCTCAAGAGAAGATTCGTATTACGTCGAAGTTGTGTGAATCTGATCTGAGCTTGTGAATGTTAACATCGAACCAGCAGCATCAAGTTTGGATTTCATTCACTGTTCCGATGCGAGCTGGCAATACAGCTAGGCGCGCTTTCTGCTGTCACCTAAATGAGAGCATCTGGTAATTGTTCCCAGCCAAAACTCTTCCTCTGGGCTTACTGGGCAATTAGAAGCGGGCGACAGAAGCACGCCGATAAGGAAGCAGGATTGCAAGGTGGCCTGGTGCTCTTTATCATTGCGCGAGACGTTCAGGGGGAAAGGGAAAAGCAAGGAGTTGGGGGCTGAGAAAGCGATGGCAAATGCTTTCGTTTTCCACAGTTTCATAAGCAAATGCCATACATTTATGTTGGATCTGAAAGTTATTTGTGGTTGAAAATAAAAAGGGAGTTAACTTTTGTGTACTTAATTTTTCTTCAACTGGAATATTCTTCGTGATTTCTTTCTAAATTCTAATGTTCGGGACAGAAGCCTAGAAATAAGTTTCATTATGACCACATTCAAAAAAGAAAACAAGGGCAAGTCGCGCAATGGAAGAGACTATGATTCTCGAAAATAGAGTTCTGAGAATATCACAACACTCATGACTGCTGATGAACTACTCATTTTTTAATTATGGGTTGTTAGCTTGAAAATAATTAAACCCACGCACAATAATTAAATACGTAACATAAACAAACTGACCATTTGTTACCTGTGATACAGCATCTAACAATCAGCACCATGATATTTTCGATCGCAGCGTTTGGTAGGATCCGAGCCTCGCAGTACGAACCATGAATCCCTCTGATAAATTAGATTCTAGATCCGTAGCTCGATTCGAGTTACTGAACTTCTATGTTATTTTCAACCCAGATTTTGTTAGTAGCAGTAACATGGATGAAGTACAGCACTTGGAATTATAGTATTTGCAATGCGCGTCGTAAACTAAAACGAAAGTAAACTATTATTGAAAATTTAGTTGAACTAATCACAAAACCTTGAGACCACATGCCACCAGTCTTCTGTATTTGATTTATTTTTTATTTTTTTTATGCTTTAGTAACACACTTGTATGGTGTTGAACTTTCCCTTAGTTTGTCAATGTTGGAAGAAAAGCTAAAGCGATAGGCTATTCTATGAAGCCTTTAATTTTCATTTCATAAGTGAACATTTCCAGTCTCATTTATTAGAGAGGACTCTTGCTTCAATCATTGTCTGTCATGGGCTAGTCCTACATAGCTTGAATTGCGCGTCTCTATAATAAACTGGAAGTAGACAATCTACTACGCTTTCAGTATTCTTCCGGTTCCACAACCCAGTGAAAAATGCTGTAGATATTTATCAGACTGTATGATGATACTCATTGCCTTTGTATGGGGAATCGAAAATTTGAAACAATAATAGTTCAGTGAAATGCTCGCATGACTAGCATGCCTTTGGTTTTTTATGTCTCATTTCTGATTTTTCGATTATCTTCTCGTTTATAAAGGAATTACTAACTGAAAAATAAATAAGAAAATTTATGACGATTTAAGTATGTTTACTCTAAAATACTAAAATTTCAATAAAACATATTAGTGTAAATGATTTAAGGTTTATATTGGTTTGTATTCCATCTGGAATATTTATTTTAGGAAAATATCGAATCCCGTAATTTTTGACGGGCCGTCATATACAAGGGGGCCACAAAAAAGTTTCATTTATTAAAACATACTTAAACCTCCGAATCGCGGTTATTTTTAGACTGGCGGTAAAACCGTATCATTGCTACGCCATTCCTATTTATGAGATAGTTCTTAATTGAATCATATTTCACAAATACAGAAATTAAATTCTCCATCATTGACCCTTAACAATGCAATTGACAAAAGAGAGGCGAATATTCTTGGTCACAACTTTCAATGATATCAAATATGTCGCAGAAGTCGTTCAACAATTTCGGAATCATTTTCAGGGTAGAAGTATATGCAAACCTAATGTGAGAAAAACTGTCCCAAATTTTCTACGAATGGAACAATACTAAATAGAAACCAGGGAAATTCCGGGAGACGTTTCACAGGAAGAATATCAGAAAACATCGAAATGGAGCGTAGCAAAATTACAGGTACAGGTAAAACTTTTCAAGTCAACGAAATAGAACAAATTTAACTCTGTCAACCTGCCGTACAAACTTCAAAAAAGAATTAGTGTATTTTCCTTACAAACCAAGGATTTGACACGAATTGTTAGAAAATGATCTCGAAAGAAGAACATCGTTTTGTGGATGGCTTATGGAGAGACCGTGCCGTGCGTGCAGATTTCTTAAAGCCCTTGTTGTATCAGACGAGGCGGCTTTCCATACGAATGACATTGTTAATCATCCAAATAATTCATTACATTCGCCTTACAAACAGCTACCACGAAATGTTTTCGAAAAATAATCTCCCGAGAAATAAATTTCACTCTGAATTGGGCTCCTTGAGTTTTGCCTCATTATCGAACCAATTTTCTATGAAGGGAACTTGAATAAATACCTAGACATGCTCAACGAAGAAATTAATTAGTCCACTGCTGCAAGCTGGTCTTGGGCATAAATTCGACAGGAGGCGGTGGAAGCAAGATGGAGCTACACGCCGCAAGAGTATTCGCATAAAGAGCACTTCAACAGAAGTGTTTGGAAATCATGTCATTGGAGTGGGACTTGTGGTAGAATGGCCACCGTGCAACCCAGATCCGACTCTGTGCGATTTTTTTCTTTGGGGTCATCTCAGAGATAAAGTTCATAAAACACCTCCAACAACCCTGGAAGATTCACGATATCGTATCATTCACAACGTCAATGAATTAAAAACAACGCAGGAATTATTAGATATTCAATGCAAGATATGAGAGTCCGGTGTCAAAAGTGCCTTGAAAACAACGGTAGTCACTAGTTGTTATGAAGACATCATGTACGTTTGTTTGAGTAAAGCGTTAATATTTCGCTTTAAAAAGTCTATTATTTTTTTTTCATTTTTTACATTCATTGAATTTTATGCTGGTAAAATCTCAGATTGTGTCTTTAGAACTATCCTCGCGCAATGGTAAAAAAATCAACCCTACTCTGGTCTTTGCCTGTCCATGAACAATGTCTATGAATACAAAATAGTTTTACCTGACTAAAGTAAAATGAATAATAGTGAAAACGAGACAACGCTGAAGTTTCTAATTCCATTGGTTAGGCAGTTAAAAGTTTTTGAAAAAAGGAAACTTTTTTGTGGCAAACCTTATAGTGTCTTATCTGGCCACCGGCCAAATTTTCCAACGAAGACACGGGCACTTCACTACAGCGACGGAAGTCATTTCACTACAGTGTTGGAGTGGGACCTATACTGCGTGCAATGAGCAGACTTTGATTTTTGCAAGAAACAACATAACTCAGTTTCCGTTGCAGAAAGTCATACTGAACTCTAGCTACCTATGCTTAGAGAGGAATAATTTCTAAAATTATTTCATTTTATTTTGTTAAACTAAAATAATATTCAGCCAGTTTAAGGATTCATTCGGTAGCAGTTGACATTACTTGATATTTTCATTGTATAGCGAATAACATTATTGAGTTTAGAATTTCAGAAATCGAATTTGTGGTCTCCACTAGTTAGCAGCGTTTGATCTTCAGATAGATCTTATTTAGTGTCTGTGGATGCCATTTAAGTTCGATCCTAAAGCGAATGTAGTTCGCTAAAGCGACAAACTGTAGATATAATTCCGAGACTGGGTTTACGCAAACGGAAATCCATCATGATATGACTGCAAATAAATTCAACCGAGCCAACGCTGAGATAAGGTGGGAAGAAATCGACTTTTGACAATTAATAAGCGAGAATACACTGTAAGGGACCGCTGAGTGCGACAAATACCAGAAAGGAAATAGCATCCGATGGCAGGAAACGTAATTACATAAATATTCTTTTATGGTGAGATTTCAAACCCGTTCTGATAACGATATAGAAGACTAAGCCTTCGAAAAATGCACAGTCTAGATGCAAGTGCGTTTTTTCATTAGAACTACTTCTCTTGTTAGTAGGTGTCAAAGAACTGGTGTCAAATCTGTGAGGTTTGGGCTTTGTCTCGAGTTACACTGATCCTCTTCTCAATCACTGAAATGCATACGCGACCTGCATACAGCTGATGACCGAGCTGCTTGAAAATATTATCGCTTGTAAGAAGATGATGGTCATGAAATGCCGGTGTAAGTCTAGCACCATCCGAAAACATCGTTTGCATATGTGTCTATTAAACAATTTAAAAAATTTAAATAAGTTAAACAATTTATTTACCACAGGTAATACAGAGGTAGTGTTTCTTAAGTCTAGTCCAATGGTCAAATTTGAGTATAGCTACCTGTGGGCCCGAATAAGTTCAACGACTTCTGGGGCATCCTTACATCAAAGTTATTCAACGTGTTCAATAATGTATGACCTAATTCACTTAACCTAGTTTCACATTAGACTGATCAATGAAGTAATTAACTCGATATTATATGTTTCATTTTACAATATAGTTCGTATGGAGTAGATTTAACAGTATATTCGATAACGGATTTAAGAGCAGACTGAAGATCGGCGATATTAACAATGGCAAATTACATTTTTAGAGATTGAACTTTCCGTCATTTCGTCGAGAGAGCGTGCACAAACCCTGTTATCATTCTTAATTATGAGAGTTTCTAGGTGTTAAATAACGAGCAAATTACAATTAGCCTTTTTTATAGTAATCGAACTGTTTGCTAGCTTCCATTTTTACAACGAGAAGAATCACTCAAAGAGCTATGGAAGCCCTTTCGAAATGTTATAGTAAAAGATGCCGTTTTCATACGTGCAGTAAAATACGAAAATATCATTTCAGATGAACACCTCTAAAAATATTAGTCTTTGGCATGCTATGTATGGACTGTCTAATTTAAGGTATTGACAAAAATAAATTTGCATGTAAGCTATGACAGATTAATCAACAATACCAGTACTTGCCCTTAAGTGGTCTTTTCAGCGTAGAAAGAAATGTACGAATTAATTTCTGGGGACAAGCAACTCGAGTTATTCTTGCTTTGCCAGGCGTGTGACCGGGCTGCTATCGGAAATCCATTTGTGAGGTTAACGATGGGCTTCGTTCGGGGCTGAGTCTAGTTTTTCTGACCTTCATTTTATGAATTCTATTTTGAAATGTAAGATTCTTTATTAGCTCATTGGTGACCTAAGGTATGAAATAGAGATCACATTCCTGAACGATAAATGACTCTTGTTCAAAACGCAGAGTTTGTTGAGTCGTATGGAAAAACGTTAGTTTCCTTTAAACATCGTGAAATATTAAACTAATGTGTAGATGAGCTTTTGGAGCGCATGCAAATACGAAAAAATTCAATGTCCAATCTTTTCAAAAACGCTTCTATTTTCATGTCGATTATGTGTGACAAGATCTTTAAAAACTCTGTCTTTCCTATATATCTGATGCAGTGTTCATCTCTATTGTCACTACGTACAATAATCTCATTTTAAACCCTGTTTCAAATTTGTGATGATAACTTTAACTTGAATGAAATTCTGGACTAAATAAAGTTCTTGCAAAAAATTATAAGTTAGAGCATTATTTGATGGATAGCAGTTAACCCTTTAACGTCAGGTTTTTGTGTTTTTATTCCGCCATCACAACCACCATCGTTAGACCAGCACTGACTTTAGGTGGTCACCGACATCAAATCGAGGAAGGACTTACCTGTCAGCATGAACTAAATAAAATGTTTGCGGAAATTTTTTTCAAAATATTATACATCAAGGCTATTCTCGAAAAAGGATCATATGAATAATCATGTGAAGCATGCAAAAGTTATAATTTGTTGATTATCAACAGCTGAAAATATCCGTTTTAAATTTACGCGAGCTTGGTTGTGAGCCGCGGTATCCATGCTCATTGAGTATGGTGGTACACCCGCAACATCTATGGACCTCACACCAACTGATCCTCCCGTTGTTCGGCGAGTTGGATGCATTGAAACGCTCGCTGCCGGTCACAAGTTTTAGCATAAAATCTTAAAGTTGAATACAGGAGTGGCCGAACGTAGCGTTGTTGAATTTCTCAGCTGTAGGTAGATTTGTACAGTAGAGTTGGTGAAGATATAAAAATTAAAGATTTATTGAAACGTAAATTACTTTATAGCAGGTAAAGTTTGTAGGAACATTACAAAAATAAAAACATTCACAATGATTGCCTGTTCACGTTCAAAAACGAAATATCATGTTTGTGGTTAGACTAAACCAAGGAATAACATATGCTAAAATTAATGCTTTTACGATTGTAATAAATATGAGGTTCATTTTACTGTAAATAGTGTAACTGTTTTACATTTAACTGTACGTAATGTAGTTGAAAACGATTTAAATGAAAACATGGTAAACAATGCTAAAAATATTCATTGCATGTCCGGTATTCATGTTAGTCCGGTTGGGAGGTGTCCGGTTTACAGGAACTCTACTGTCGTTGCATTTCTCAGCTACGCGTAAATTCATGGTTGCATATTTGAGCTTTAGGTAGATTTATGGTTGCATTTCTCAGCTGTGGGTAGACTTGAACTTTCGTTCTGAGACTTTTTGC
This sequence comes from Platorchestia sp. MABIK, assembly GCA_014220935.1. Taxonomy (NCBI): domain Eukaryota; kingdom Metazoa; phylum Arthropoda; class Malacostraca; order Amphipoda; family Talitridae; genus Platorchestia; species Platorchestia sp. MABIK. The sequence goes on along the minus strand of JACJUY010000105.1, from coordinate 316,392 downwards.
CTGCTGACCATTTGATGATATCGCTAGTTAATTTGCAAGCGCTGATCGTTTTCGTTTGTTCTGATAAGGCCGTACAGTCTCATTTTCACGTCTCTACATTTCTGTTCTGATAATCATCGTATACTTACCGGTGAAATTTTTCTGCACAGTTGATGTTGATACAAAAAATGGCGTGCTATTTTAATCTTTAATTCATAAATTGTTTGAGAGATTTTAATACGCTGTGGAATTTTTTTCCCCATAACGCAGATGCTATTGAAACGATATCTCACCAAAACATCATTTCTCCGATTTGGCTTTTGGTTCGTAACACAGGGTGAAAGGATTTGTACAAAATCAGTCAATCCTTGAGTGAGGTGCAAAGAAAAGAATACGTACTGGGGTTTATAAGTGAGGAACCTCTCTTGGGTGGGTGTCCGGCCAAGTCTATGTTAGATTGGTGGAACTTGATCGCTCTTCTTGAATTTGCCCTTCCATACTACCTTGGTTGCAAAATTTGCAAATTTTTGTAACTCTCTTTGTAAATATTGAGGTTTGTCTTCCCATGCTAGTCTGTAATAGTCAAAACGTAATAAAACTTATGTATGAATGGCTTTTAATCTATTTTTCTCCGAGCATTCTTTTTATTAAAAAAAACATTATGCGGTAAAAAACTTTGCGGTATGTTTTCACCACATCCAATTCAAATAACCTATTTTGATCGAATTAAATGTCTAAATTTTTCTTTCGTTCTAATAGCTCAATTTTAACATTTCCTTCTGTAATAGTCAAATATGATCTTTTTTAAGGCTTCGTAAAATATAAAAATGAAGCATTGTGTAATGTTTGCGTTTAGTTTGACACCATCTTGGTCATAAGATGATTTTTAGCTACGTGAGAGGCTTTCTTCTTTTTTTGCGTCTTCGGTAATTCTGCCACAGAAGTTGTCAGCGCAATTTAAGCAGTATTTCCACACATAGACAGTCTTGTATTAGAATGCATAAAAGGGAAATCGTTAATTAAAATTAAAATTAGGAGCTGTCTAAAGATCGCTCATTCAGAAACTCCAAATTCTGTTGAATGCATCAGGCCAATTTGTTATTTATATTGGTTTGATAAGTAATTTTAGAACCACCTGTGTATCTACTCTGAGTTCGAAATTTTATGTAAAAGTCGCTTGTGTTAGACGCTGTCGCAATGCTTTGGAAAGATCGAGCAGCACTCGATCGAGCAGATCGAGTGTTAAATCCTTTTGATCAATATCATTGTATGTGTTCTCCTTGTTGTTAAGCAGAACATCTTAAGTGGTAGTGTTCTTCCTGAAGGTGTATTGAATACGACTTAGTAAAATTGGTCCATACAAGGGAAATGAGAATTGATTCGTTCTTACTTTGTCTCATACTTTGGACATGTCAGTTCGAAGCTGCATTAACACGTTGACTTTGATGGGTTAAATTGAAATTCAACATCCAACTCAAACTTAAAGTCAATAATTGTAGTAAGCAATTTTGAAAATAACGGACACGAGCTGGATCGTACCTTCATTTAATTTCAAGTACTAGGAAAATTGAGTTTGTGACTACTGGTCGTTCAGCAGCATTTTGAATATCCCCTCCTTGACCACCTGTGGCTTACGCCGCGGTCAAATATTAATATCACCAATTATAGTGTTTCCGTAAATCGAGGATCTTATTAGTAGCTATTATTATAGCCATTAATGTACTAATAATTATCAATCGAATATTAGGTGTTGTATCTGATAAATAGTCGTTAATGTAAGAATGACAATACAATCATACCTGACTGTCTTCATATTTTTTTGTGGTAATGAAATTTTTCGTAACTCTGATAAGTTCACTGGGGGAGGTTATATCATGTATTGGACCCTGCAGATGAAGTAAGATGCCTTGTTTGTTTTGGTATTTTCGAAGGAATTCAGACATAGATCCACGTTCGCCAGATTGAATTCCAGTTGAATTTTTCTGTTCTTTTAAAATTGGGCGTCCAAATTATGAGTATAAGAACGCTGACCAACAAGTATCGAAGAACTAAGAGCAGCCGTAACTCACGTCATTCATGTGACCTAACGGGACGTGATTCAAATGACTATGATGAACATTTAACTTAATCCAAAACTGCACGACATTGATAGTAAAGCCACATCGTTTTCAAAATCTCTTGATAATTTTTATGTCTTTCTTTAACTTTTAAAATCGCTGCACTTGTTTTTGTCGGACTATAAATTTATGTAAAAATTTTCGGAAAATACTCAAGTTTAACCGTGTGGAATAATTAATTAAAAATGCAGCAAACTTTTTCGCAAACTATTTACACCTTCATGAACACGCGTTAAACGCACTATTTTCCAAATAATAACTACAGGTGAACTCAAACTTTTAAAAACATGTTCCATTTTAATAGCAAGGACAATAACCACAAAATAAAGGCAGAAGTAAACATACTACGACAAGAATAATTCTTCTCCTGAGCTTTTGATCAGTTCGTGGCTCATCATCACTAAAATAATAAGAAATTTATGAGTTTAATGAACTGCAAATGATTACTGAACGTTTGTCGAATTTTGGCTTGAATGTGAACAAAGTCGACATAATTCAATAAACTGAAATTCAAATCCAACTCAAACTTAAAGTCAATTGTAGTAAGCAATTTTGAAAGTAACGAACACGAACTGGATCGTACCTTCATTTAGTTTCAAGAACTTTGAAAATTGAGTTTGTGACTGCTGGTCGTTCAGCAGCATTTTGAAAATCCCCTCACTCACTACCACGACTGGCTGTGAAGGGAGTACGGCCAAGGAACGTTTGTGGAATTTTGACCAGAGTGAACAGATCGATATTTTGTTAATATATATTACTGTCTATAACGCAGAACATTCTGAGCACAACTTCCTCAATGTAACCTGAATTTCCCAATGTTATATACGAGATGAAATTGCCAAATCAAGACTTATGGTGAATTATTCGTTGTAACAAGAATATACTCAAGTTAAGACTCACTTCATTAACATCATACGCAAATTTAATTTTTTCACTTACATAAATTATTCTCTTCTTGGCATTTTTCAGTCTGATACTTTGAAAATTACCTACATAACAAAGCAAGCAGGACTCCCACTCTCAGACCTCACGGCAGTAAAATTGGAGTATAAATATGAAGAAGCGTGATGAAGATCTCTCGCTATCTTTACAGTACACCGACACTAATGCGGTGTCGCAAAGCTCCTTGCCGCTCGGCACCCTATCATCTGTTGCTTTACGAGCTCCTTTGTGTGATTTTACGATTTATGCTTCCATAAGAAGAAGATTTTTGGCTGGAAATGTTCTTGGGTATCCATTGCTTCTCGCTCGTGGCAATATGAGTCAGTTATACGACACAAGGAGCTGTGAGGCTGCCGCCAGGCTGTCAAAACCCTCCAAATGGGCGGTGATGAGAGCGCGCTCTCTTTTATTGTCGTCAACAGCAGCGTCGTACCATGGTAACGCATCCTTCGCGGCACGATATTCAAAACCTTCGCAACTCATTTGTTTAATATACTTTTCAGTGAACGCGAAACAAAATTCAGCGCAGTTTCTATAGCTTCCTTAAGTTAGAACTGACGATGCCACTGCTGTGAAAAATGAACGTGGCTTATGATACATCGTCTCCAATCATGCGTATTTGCCTTCAAGAATTAAAAATGAATCCCCAAACGTCAAATAATTTTTTGAGCAAAGAAATTCACATAGCAACATGGATGAAGATAGCAGTACGAAATCCAGAAAAAACAATTAATGAGAAACTTTGAATGTGGTTTGTACTCTAAGGTGAACAACATATTTCTCATGATAATAGCACATATTCAAGAAATTGCTTAATGTTGAATTCTGACGTCAAAAATAATTTTACGCGAGACAATAGAATCTTAACGTCCCGATCTTAAAGGCAAGCGACTGAGACTGCAATCATCATCAGACAACTGAGACAACAACCATCCTCAGGCAGCCGAGACAACAACCATCATCACGCAACCGAGACAACAACCATCATCAGGCAACCGAGACAACAACCATCATCAGGCAACTGAGACAACAACCATCATCAGGCAATCGAAACAACAACCATCATCAGGCAATCGAGACAGTAACTGCTCTCTGGCGAGATAGAAGAAAATAATGGCAACAGCTACTTCTCAAACAACAGTCAAATAAAGATGTTTTTTGAATAGACTTAGTAATGGTATTCAAATAGCAATAACAAAATGATAAAAATTGTCCCGATTACGTACGTCAGGCAATAAATTATGAATTACTTCCAGAGTCACGTGACGGTATAAATAGATGTGTTCCGCGCTGATATCCTGTTCAACGAGGTACATCCTGAAATGGAACATTATGCAAGTATGCAAACATGTTCTTATTATTTTCGGAAAAAATATCACTGTGCTTTACAAAAGTTTTTTCAATGACAGTTTTTCATTCAAAAGCATCTTTTAATGATAAAAATCCAAAAAGGAAATTGGGTGAAAACTTAGTTTATTGTTATAGAATTTTCAATGAAATCGAAAACCAACTGTTGCGCTTGAATAATTTCACTGTTTTACGATGCGGCACATAAATCAAGAGAACATACACGAGCTCATGTACAGAACTCAAGTTTTAAAGAGTTCAGATGGCCACCAAAAATAGCTGTCATATTATTGTTTTGTCTTCAAATAACACGATTTTTGTTGCTCAGTTATTATCAAATGATTAGCTTTGGTACTAGTGGGCATGCGATGTGTTATTTGGAAAATTATTTTCTACCAGCACATGTTTGCAGACTGCTTGCACAGTTCAAATTAGTTGGCAGTTTTCTTTGACTATGAGGTGATTTTAACTTTGTGTCAGTGAGGTACGGCTATGATCCAAGGCGAAGAATATTCTCTGTGAAAAATGAAAATTTACAAGGTGAGGAGGTGAGCGAACGTGTGGCACAGAACTGTGATTGCAAAGCAAATTGAGTACAATGAATCATCGACACCAAAATACCCAAAAAGTACAATGGCTAACAATAGAGACAATGAATAAAATCTTGGCATCAACTTTTTCTGACATATTTACTCACTAGTCTTTTTGAATGATCGAGAGTTACTGAATCAGGAGTTCCTGCGCTTGAGGGGAAAACCTAGTTCATTTTTGGCACCTCATGACACGAAGGAAAGTTTCAAGGTGTGTTACTGAGCTTTAATGTACGTGTATAATTGAACCTAAATTTTAAAATTAATTACGATGAGCAAAAAAATTCCTGGTAGTTTCAACTCACGGTTTAGTGTACCAATCGAGATTTATTTTGATCCCAAGAGTGATTTTCCCGAGATTTGTCTCCACATAACATAATCAGTGCACTATGAAGAGCAATTGGGAACGAAGCGCCAAAAAATTTAAGATTTGTAATGACAAAAGAAAAGAAAATAAAGTACGCAAGGACAAGAAATTTACGTGACACTATGGTATGTAAGGACGACGTAAGGAGAAAATTTAGCGAAAAACATGAACGGATATGGACTTTGGCAAATAAATAAAGCTGGAGCATCCTTGGATGATAAGTGGAATCTCGTCTTCGAATCCATAAGTAAATGAGAGGGCTAAATCCTTAACTAGTAACCTTTCATTTCGACGGATTCACAATGACTTTCCTGAGAAATTCATTTGCTAGTCCTGCCAAATATTTACTTTCAAAAACCTACATCCTTGTACGAAATTGCATCGACGACTCATTCATGGTGATAGTAAATATGATGGTGATAGTAAATATTTTTAACCCACTCAAAGTGTATTTTCATAGCTTTCAGAATGCGAAAGTTTTTATATTAGATCAAGGGGTCCAAGCAAAACAAAGGAAACTCGTAAGGAATGTACTCAATTCACCCAAGGAGTCTTCTGTTGGCATAAACTTCTCACGAAGATACTCAGGAAAATTTTGATTTTCATTACCACGCTAAATTGTGCACGGAAGCCGGTCTTCATAACAGCACTTTTTCTCTACAACATGGATCTCCAAGCTGTTGTCGAAACTGTAATAACTGTTATACTTTCTCTATTGTATGTTATTAATATAAAATAATTATTGTTAAGTAATTAGCTATCGGTAAAATTAGTGATTAAATTAAAACGAGTGAATATTGTTTTGAAATCATTTTCATGAGCCTCTCTAATATGGTCGATGAAAATTCGCTACATAGCACAACAAATCCTCAGTGACTTTCTCTTTCCCTTTTAATGTAAAATAGATATCGTCATAAACAGCGCTAAATAACATTGAGTTGTCGAACGGACATTTCTTATCCTTCTCACTATCGATCCATTATTTTTGCATGTCTCTCAATTCTGTTCAAAAGTAGGAAGTGGACCAATTTACGTCACGGACGTGCAGTTTTCTGATGAGAAGCCAAGGAAGCGTCACTAAGACACACCGCATGACAACGCTTGCCACCACGCAGGCCCCGAGTGGCAGGCAGCCCGACCTCAATAACTCTGTGTGGCAGCAATATGAGCGCATCATGCCACCGCAATTCTCCCGACCCACATTACTATTATCAAACACAAGCCACAGCAGCTCCCAGCCCACGCCTCCAGACGTCATATTCATCTTCACATTCTACGATACGCGTCCATATTGGTTTTCTGAAATCACGCTTGTGTAATTCCGAAGAGGTTGAGTAGTTTCATTACATTCGGTTCAAGCTATGTTGCTTAAGAGGAAAGCTTCGAGTGAACCTGTCCAGAAAAAATTGAAACATTTAACTTCTAAAACGCCATAATTTCATGGTCTTTTTTACACAATTGATTAATTTTAAGTTAAAAACGAATCGTTAATGTGAGGGATTGTCTAATTTTCTGATAATGTTTTTAAATTTTTCTAGGATTTTTCATGAAATTAAGAAACATAGGTAGGAATGGACAGAAAACCTAACACGATAAGTGGTACAGCTCAGTTCAGCTTTAACGTTAGGGTATCTAGTAGGTAAAGCTGTTGTTTTATTATCAAAAAAGGTATTGCACCTTCATCATGCGTGCGCTACACTGAAAAATTTTTACTACCCAAATTTTTCATTTGCAGAAGCGTTAAAAATTTTATTCGTAATTTCAACCTCTACGTAAAAATGAGTTATTTTACACCAATGAACAAGTGCCTGTGAGGCACGCCGTTCTGGAGTAAAGCCCAACAGTTCGAACTGCATGAATGATGAAATCAACTGCTACTGGATTCAACACCTATACATTTACTAGCTACTTCACTGCACCATTGTTACTGATAGTCTGTTTAATTTTATCCTGATTATACTAGCCCCCGCAGTTAAATTTTTATTTCGTCAATAATTTGAGTGGAGACCGTGGTACGTCAACAGTCCCCAAATATCTTAGTGGTTGCTTACAATAGTGGGGTTCGATTTATTGAGAAATAGCTAATTTTACCTTTTCTAAGACAGCTTTACAAATGTGATATTTGTACGAGAATCTAAGAAGTCTTTCATAGTAAGCAAAATTATGTCATGAAATAGTAGCGTATAAGTTTTTCAACGGTATTTTTTGTTTTAATTTTTCACCACCCATGATGAAATTAAAGACTCAAGCTGATAAATGCCATCAACATTGCCTTTCTAAAAGCCTAATCGTAAACGAAAGCAATTCAATCTTTTCTCTGCCAATAGCCAGATCACCCAACTAGAAATTTATAATCCACACAGCAAATACATCAATAATTTTCGAAACCTTAATATATTTTCCACGTCTATGAGGGCCATATTTTTCCAGCATGGCTAAAAATGTCAGCATTGCTTACGTTTGTCACGTTATGGCACCATAGAGGCTTGATGGCAGTATTTAATTAGCGTAATTTGAAGTTTCTCTTCAAACACTATATCTTTACTGTTAAAATAAGAAATTGTTAGAAAACATGCTCGATTAAATGTGTATGATTCTTTCAACAACCATCAACACTAACCTCGAAGCTTTTTTGTGAGCACCACATGTTTTGTTTCATCTCTCCACCCATGGCAGTCGAAGGTTGGGGGATGTGGCCAGGTTAAGAAGCGCCGTCTGACATGAAGGCGCTTAGATGCGCTTGACGCTATCGTGCGCGCAAGTCCCTTGAGGCGCTCCCTTCATTAGGCGTCCCAAATTGTGTTTGTTTTGAGCAAGTTCGCAACCAAATAATAAAGCTGCGCCAAACTTTTGCACTTAACACCGACATTACGCGCGAAATACAGCGCCACCTCGAGAGCGAGGGACAGACCTTCTGAGTTACGCTGGGGCCCTCAAACTCTACGTGAGAAAATGCGTACTTTCTCACGCCCACAACGCCCAGTCATTCTTTGAATGACGTTGGTTGTTAGGTAGGCTTGTATGGAAAAGTGCGGCACTGCGAACATAGATAATTAAACCTATTATTACAGAAAAAATTAGTTTTCCAGGTTTTGCTTCGTCACACTGTGTGAAAGCTCTAAAATTGTAAAAGTTGACGGTCAAAATCAGGCTCAAAATTCCCCAAAATAAATAATTAAGGATTACTCAGATCCCGACAAGTCCAAAAACCATTGAAAATCAATTGTAAGGGTGAGTATGTCTAAAGGTAAACATTAATAACAATAATCTATCAATCTGTTACATTATTGACTGCCGATAAACGGGCTTAAGAGTTTATCGTGAGAATTTTTTTGCCCTTCGAGGATTTAATATGGCTTGCGTTCAGAAATTTAAAACTTAATTCCGATCAGCTTTCATCCTTTTTTGTTCTTTTCCCCATCAACTATGCATGAAAAGAAAGCGAAAACGCTTACAAACCTGTGTGGATTGTTCGAAAAATTTCAATTTCATTTCTTGAAGGTTTAAATTGGTTTTGAAACCTAGAACTTCAACACGGATTCATCTAAATATTCGTGTTTCTTCGAAATATTGTGTGACCCACAGCCGACACACCCATCGCCATCAAATTCTAAGTGAAAAGCTTGCGTTGAATCTGGCCACTTTATCAAACTACATAATTATTGCATCATGAAATCGCAGAGAATTTCAACCAAGCTCGATTTATCCTTTGTCTTTCAATCATTATTTATAAATATAAATTAGTGTGTGCAAGTGCTGTGTTAAGCTTTCTGAGTTGCAGCTTGCCATTTCCAGTGACGCACCCTGCGGAGGTCAGACATTACGTTCAAGACACAAGGAAATAAAACAAAAAGTGTTTTGCGAAGCTATTCTTTTTTCAGCCAAATAAATATCATTGGCTCCCACGTGATGCCTCTATCTTCTATCTTATACTACAATTCATAATGCAACACCAAAATACCAATCATCGAAAATCACTACTTCTACCATTTCCTTCAAATCATCTCGTCAGAGTCTGCACAAAAGATGATAGATTAAAACTTTTCTTAAGCTAGTTCCAAGCGCATTGTAATGAAAGTGACGCTTAGTATTGCCCACAACGTTGTGTTGAGTGCGAAAGTAAATGATGTGTCAGTTAAACAGTACAGAGTTCAATTGCTCGAGTATTGTGGACCCAATAATGTGGCGGACTTGAGAGAAGGACTCTCGCTGCAGGGCTCGCAAGTAATCAAGTCTGGCCGAACACTGGCCAAGTTAGGCCGTTAACACATTTAGAGCTCGACAAAAACCTTAGCATGGCTCAACTTACCACCAAAAATGCTCCAAATGATCGCGTGTAATATTCGGCCCAAGTCAGAGTTGCTTCTGTTCTCATCTTGCAAGCCGGTTCTCGGCGAAATCAACGTGCCGTAAACGTAAAGTAAATAAGTGTATGTGCTTGAGGTTTAAATGTGTCCTCAAATGGCGTAACATGTTTTTTGGAAAATATTAGTTGAGTATCTATTAGAGATGTTAATGTTTGTCATTATTGCATACGAGATTTGCTACTGTTCACGTTTGCTTAACAATTCTTCATGAAGAAAGAGAATAGAGTAAAATATCAAAATACGCTTTTGGATGCAACAAGAAGCACGTTTGGCTGCTCGCAGTTCTTTGATGAAGAAAATAGGAATCTGTCGGAGTCATGTTCATCGAGGTTTTTTCTTCTCAAAAATGAAGTTGAGGGAATCTCGTTCCTTGAGTCATGAGACACCAACTTCTTCTTTAATGTCCAGACTGGCTTATGGTCAACGATTCTAAATCTGTTGCACAATAAGCTTCAGCAACCTAGGGCCGTAAATCGGCAACTTTTGAGCCGTTGAGCTGTGTGGAGCGACATTAGGCAAAGTTACGTCAGTTTAGCGACTGAAAACATGAGCAGTAGCCTCCAGTCGGGCGGCGCAGTTTGGCCGGCGTTGAACACATCATCATACCTCGGCTTCGCTGCTCCCTCTTCCTTCCACCGCTAACGGTGCTATGAACTATTCCTATGACTTTCACTCAACCTTCTTAATAGTTTTCTCAAATCAATTAGAATCTTGAAACACATTTAATTCTTCAAAAATAAGATTTACAATCTTCAAATATTGGTTTCCTAATTTTCTAGGTCGATATGAAAGGTACCCGGGCGTTCCCTAAGTGCAGGCAAGTATCTTATATGCCAGCCATTCTCACAGCATTCAACAACTCTCGCTATTGTACAAAATTAACTGATTTCATTGTATTACTGTGAGTTTACCGTCATAAAAGGAAATTTGGAAAGAAAAATTATATCAGAGCGAATGGCTGCTGAGTTTTCATGTCTATTACGTGGTAATGAATGAATATTGAAATGTTGTCACATTATGAATTATTCAGGTGATTAGTTCCTTCCCTTTAGGAACCATAATTAAGTACTCAAAATGTTCTGTTATATGTGGAATCAGCCTTCAATATATATATTGGGCACAGAATTTTTTCGGAGTTGAGTGAAGTGAAGAGTGGAATTTAAACACACTACAGAAAATTGAAAAACTATATATTCTTTTCGACCATTGCAATCAAGGAAGGAGCCCCCAGCAGAATTTTCCCAGAGTAGCAAAGTCCAAAAACATTTACTTGGAAAGAACTTTTCAAGCGACAGGGATCTGTTGGTAACTTTTAGACCGCCGCGCAAGAATTTCCCCGGTCATTTTTGACTGAACATTGCAGCCCCGAGCGACATCCAGGCCACCGCAGCAAAATGAAGAAGTCCTGAGATTAGTCCCAATCTTTCCTTTATTAAAAAAGTAAGAAAGTATGAAAACGTATGAAATGAGGTGCACATTTTACACTTTCTTGAGCACAAAAATTTAGCTGTCTAATGCACTTACCAGCACCACAGGCTCCAATGCTTTTTAATTCCTTGTATAGTGAAATGACGTGAAATGGATTTGGTTTAGTGTAAAATATGAAATGGTTGGCGAGGCAGCAATAGGTGTCGAGGCGACGCCTTCACAGGAGAGCAATGGGTTCCCACCTCGACCAAGACTCGAGTCTGACCTACCAGTCAAGGCAGAACTACAGACGCTGGCAGATTGCTTTTTTCTGAACGAAATACTCAAATTTAAGCTTTTCAGAAGAGAAATTAAGTATAAGAAGATTCAGCAGCAAGCCATCATGCAAGTCTGAATTTTAAATTTTAGCCGGTTAATCTGTAAATTGATTGAAATAACAACTTTGCAAGTGATGTTGAACAACACAACAATAATCTTTAAAAGACATTTTAAAAAAAAATAATAGGTTTTATTTAAAGGACGTCTGAAAAAAAATGAATGCGATATGTTTGGTGGAGCTTTTTCTTAAAGAAAATTTCAAATTTCTTGTTCAAGCGATTCTTTGCGGAATCGAACAAATCATTTTTACGCCATTTATGACTAAAGCAGAAAATTCTGATGAACCATCATCTTATCATTGGTTTTTTCTATATGTGGTGGTGTTTTGTCAATGTAAATGTAAAACGATTGAAACATATCCGAAATATTTTCTTAACTTTTTTTCCATGAAGCGAGCAATTAAGAATTAAACTTTGGATTTGTACGACCCTGGTTCAATCCTCGATCGGTACTCGCGGTATTTTCACCAGACCGCAGCTCTGCGATAGCAACAGCAAACGAAGGAGATTGGTAGAAAAGGTCGAAGGATGAACTCATCTACTTACAACGTTCAAGAAGCTGAAAAACACATTTCTTAAGCTTAACAGCCACGATGGAGTGATCTACAAAGATATTTTCTTAACAGATGTTTCCTTAACCTACTGAAAGCTTACAGTTATCCCCATCTAAAAGCCTTCGTTTTTACACAATGTAGGTCAGATGCTCTACATTGTGCGGTCTCTAAGAATGAGTATAGTTTAGCACGATCAGCATCCAGACACATTGTACGTAGGCATTACAAAATGTGGTGCTGGAGCTCTGTGTGTGTTGCATGAAGGAGTTCGATTGGCTGTTGCCCGGCTGCCCTGACTCCAATTCTCGTTGCGCAGGAATTTTCATTGTCCCAGATTATTCAATTTCATATTCCAGCCATTGACAATTCAGTAGATAATAACTATAATGTTTTTACTGTTAACTATAATGTTTTTACAATCTTTACACGTTCTTTACTCACGCCCAATATTTGTCGAGCAAAGAGCCCAACTTATTCTTCACTCTGTTTTTTGGATTGAAGTTTCCTGCGGAACACGCGTTGATTGTTCATTGTCTGAAATATAGTGTATTAATGCATACTAACAATGACAAAATATTCATTGTTTTCAACGAGGACGGCTCACAATCTGAAACGTTATTTCTTTCCTATAAAGTCGTGTTTCGTTGGTATTTTTTCTAAAGGGTATATCAAGAGAAGATAGCAAGCGTCAAATTACACTAAAATAGATACATTTTTTATTAACACAGCTAGCAGCACCTCATTTTTTGTCGGATCCTGTTTTAAAAAAAGTACATTTCTTTCACCTTATTTTCTCAAGCCAAAACACATCACCACCTTCCAATGAAATTTGGGTAAGAACGCATTGCATTTTATCACATGGCGGACTAAATGTGAAGCAGGTGTTCCGATTAGGAAAAAACGCAGCGCATTTTGCGTTTTGGTAGTTAGAGCTTCCGTGGTCCTGCAAGTTTGCGCCTCAGCGATAACCGTAAGTACAAACTTATTTTAGCAAAGCGTATCAAATTCATTATATGCTTGAATAACCTAGCTTATTTTCATACTCTCATTTCATGAAGGCAGGAAATAATTGACACTGCTTAACTCACAGCACACAGAATGCGAATACGTTTAAATGTTTATTTCATTCAACCATTCTGCAAAAAATTTTTTTTTGTCCATGTAGCATGCACTAAAATTCTCTAAAATATGACCTTGACGTCTATGAACATGCTTGAGTTCACAGTTATTTTCAAACGTGAAAGTTTCTGTAGTCGTAAGTAATTTATACCTGTAGTATCACTCATGCAGCGCTCGTCGAAACCAATTTTTTTTTTAATTATTTTAATTCAACGTTATGCATTGTCTGAGAAATAGAAAATTGTTTAATCTTAATCTTAATTATTGGTTGTTTTGTAAAAGAAGTTCAAGCACGTGTCCTGGAGTGTCCCTGAGGTCACTGAGGAAGGGGTCCCGGGCCTGGACACGCGTTTGAAGTTTTTAGTTAGATCTGCAACTGCAGGTCACCATTGAAATGAAAGTGCAGCCCTGAATTAGCGTTTGGAGGCAAACTTGGCGCACATTGAGGACAAGTTAGAGACTCGAATGGTGAATTATTTGTACGTTCTGCGATCACGCAGGCTTCCACCAAGACCTTTGCCGACGCTACGACAAAACTTAACCGAGTTTGCTGGCTACGAGCGAGAGCGTGCAGCCTTGAGGAGACGCCGGCACGTAAAGGGCTGCTCTTCTACAGGGCTAGTTTTAATCCGACTGAATAGCACACTAGGACGCTTTACTTTATTTCAGCAGCATTTTTCTGGATTAAAGAGACAGAGACTAACCTTTATCACTATGCCTTTTTTGAGTGTTGAGGGACCGTGGGCTACATTTAGTAAATACTAAGTTCACTGCAACATCAATGAGGACCGCTTTGCAGAAGTAAAACCGTTAGCTCAGGCGGTTGGCTTCGGGGTTATGCCGCAGCACGAGCTCCACCAACGTCAAGATTTGGCTGCATGCCCTCAAAGACCTCAGCAGTTGAATATTTTAGTGATAGATCTGAGTTGTTAATAATGATGAGTTTCTTGTGAGATTTACGCCACGTCGGTTGCGCTGGTTCCGAGTTCTTGTAAGGATTAAGAACAATTTGTTTTCATTGATGAACATTTGTTCCTATTCACACCATCAATTCAACTGATCCTGGAATGTTAACTCAGACACGGGAAGCAAAATAAGTAAGATTTCAGTAGGACATTCAAAAATAAAGTGTGTTCTGTCCACTGATGTACTGAAATGTTTGAGCTAATCAAAGCCCCTGTAAAGATGTGATTTCTATTTCTATTCCATAAAACTGTGTGCAGCGTAGAGGGTAGCGCGCACAGCAAACACACACAGACACGAAAATTTTGGGGAAGAAAGCTTAGCATTGCAACTCAAGTCAACCCAGTACCGTTAAGGATTTCCAGTTTTACTCCATTTAAATATTTCAATTGAAAACGATTTCCGAACGCAACTATTTAAAAAATGTATCACAGATACATTTATGATATCCCAAGGGATGATATCCCTAGTTCAATTTTTCTTATATATAAACAATTTTAAACAGTTTATTTACCACAAGCGATACAGAAGTAGATTATTACTTAGGTCTAATACAATGATCAAATTTAAGTATAGCTGCCTGTGGGCCCGAATAAGCTCAGCGACTTCTACATCCAACCATCAAACGCTATTCTAATGTGTACAATAATGTCTAACTTAATTCACTTAACCTAGTTACGCATTAGACTGATCGTTCGATTAGTTAACTCGATATGCGATGTTTCATTTTACAAAATAGTTTATATGGGCTAGATGTTAACAGTATATTTTAGAAACGATTTAAGGGAATATGGCCCCACTTTTAACAATATTTTTGTTATTGAACCTTGAGCAATAAAATTTAGTATACAGATAGAAAATGCAAATAGAAAGCTTTTGTATTCTAAGAAAAAATGCGATTTCTTCATAGAAAACGAGATATTTATAAAAAAAGGAATGAGGTGGGGGTTCAAAATGTTTCTTCTCCTACAGTTTTTGAGCTACAGTGATGATTTGAGTATCTTTGGATGCGGAAAAACTCAGGAATTACCATAACCTTAATGGCATTCTCCAAATTTCAATTTGAAATGAAAAAATTCCAAAGTATACTTTTTTCAGAAAGTTTCGCACTTGTGACGTCATAACTTTTGGTCGACAATGAATTAGGAATTACCATATCGGTCATGGTAATTTCTCCGTCTTTCCGCATATAATGATACCCATATGATCACTGTAGCTCAAAAACTGTAGGAGAAGAAGCATTTTGAAACCTCAAAATCCGAACCTCCGAAAAAAGACAAAATAGACAAACATTAATAATCTCAATTTTTCTTTATTATTATTAATGGGATCAGCTAGGACCCTTGCAATCTTTATACAGTCATAAACAGACATAGAAACTTACATAGCAGCGTCAAGCCGTGAAGAAATAGCATAGGTTGTGCTGTAACATGATGAAATCCCCCCCAAACTTCAAACTCCCGTAGCGGGTGAACGAGCGTACGTACGAAGCTCATTTTTTCATAGGATGTACCTGATATCTAACACTTCCTATAGCAGCTAAAATCAAAGTCTCATAAAATTTTATTTTTCTGGGGGGAGGTCTCTCCTCTTAAGAACAGACTGAAGATCAACGACATTAACCATGACAAATTACCCTATCAGAACCAGTTGTGTAGGAGAACAGATATGACAGTATATTCTGTTCAGTATACATGACTAATACTCCGATAGGAAATGAGATTCAAGATTTCCTTGGAATACTTTGTAAGAATTACTTTCACGGATCTCCGCAAGGATTGAGTTCCAAGTCTTAGTTCCAACGAAGAGGCTGCTGTGCTGTGACCGAGCTTTTAAATAATAATGAAGCATGAAGTTTCTTCTATTACAGGTTAAATGCTCGTGTTGACCAGTTTGTACAGTCAATAATTGTTTGAGGTTTTTATCGCAATCATTGGTCAGTGTTTTTTACATAAATTACATATGGAGAGTTTATAGAGATCAGTAAGTTTAAGTACTCGTAAACTTTTGAATCAATCATTTGTGTGAGCACTGCAGAGTAAAAAGTATATTGGTTTAATTTTTATCAGTCTCTTGCCATGCTTCTATTCCGTATTGTAAGTATGGTGAAATGAGCGTTCGGTAAATTCCTTGCAGAGCTTCTTCAGGCAGAAAATTTTTCACTTTATGGAGGATTCCGACGGGTTTTGATAATTTAGTACTGATACGAGCTATATGCTCGTTGAAGGTGAAAAGCTTATCTATTATGACGCCCAGGAACTTACATAAGTTGGTTTCTTCGATTTCACCTTCGCCAATTTTAATACGTGGAAGAGATATATTTTCCTTACATGAGAATGTTAAATATTTTGTTTTATCGATAGTAGGTTAGGCTACAATGAAACCTTATGGGGTTCGTTATTTATACTCTCCGAAATTATAGCTGGATTTTGGTTTGGAAGAACCGTAGATGGCGTGCTGTCATCGGCAAAAAGTAAGAATTTGAAAAATGATGTAGCTTTAATAATATCATTGATAACGATTAGAAAGAGGAGAGGATCTAGGACAGATCCTTGTGGGACTCCGTGACTGATTGTCAGTAGGTCCGATTTTGCATCGTCAATGACTGCGTTGTTTCCGATTTGTTAGGTGTGATCTGAACCAATCATGTGCAACCGCTCGAATACCATCGCGGTGGAGTTTTAAGAGTAATATGCTATTGTCCACACAAAGGAATGCTTTTCGAAATTCAAGAAATACGGCGAAAATAAGCTTTCCTTCATCTATATTAGAATGAAGGTATTGTAAATGATTTAGTATAGCCTGCGTTGTCTTTTTTTAGAGCAAAAACTAAATTATTTATCGTTGAGAAATGACTTCTGTTCGAAATTACATTTTTAATTACGAGTACATTTTTTTATATACAATTATCTCGAATATTTTTCTAATAATGGGTAGCATATAGATAGGTCTATAATTGTTTGCGTAGATTTTTTCAACACCTTTGCATTATGATACACTTCATTGTGTTATCTCATAATGTTTTAATTTTCATCTAACACAGGCGAATATCGCATCAATTCATTTTTCGAATATATTCCGTTTATGTTTTCCGAGTATCTGACTAGCTATACCTCAGTGAATTTTATATTCCGAACTGTCAATTTCGAGATCTTTAAAAAGAATTTGGATGTATTTGTTGTGGCTCCTTCAACTTTCAACATACGATTAATGAAGTTAGCTTTAATATCATCGTCCTCTCGTAGGTATGAGATTACATGGAGGCGAACCCGTGTCCGGACTGAAGAGAGAGTTTCACTGATGAAATAAAACACGTGGTTTGAAAATTTCCACGTGTTTAAAAACTTTGCCCTGCAGTTAAACCAGGCATTTTTTAGTCTCAAGCTTTTTTTTCTCTTCACTGGGATTTATCGAGAAAATAATAAGAAATGAATTGGTGACTAGAGAAAATTCGGGCACGAGATCATCTCTAATGTTACATTTGGTTTCGTTTATAAATTCTCACTTTATTGAAAACAACAATCTCATGTTTCATTAAAAGCATAAAAAGCTCGAGAAAACCCCCTTCACATTGTTTGAACTACATTTAGCGGTGATCCTGCACACTTATGGATGATGTGAACCTTAAACGTTAATGTCAACGAAAAAGAAATTCCCAGGAAATGGCATAACTAAAACCATCAAACGCTAAGGAGCGAAAATAAGTCATGCGCTGCATTTCCATATAATCTACATTTACAGTATATCTTGCATTTCTTTAGTTTAGAGTTTATTTGTTTCAGTAAAACTCATTACGGCAAAATTCTAGAAGTGTTATCAAATATCGAAGACCTGCTTTGAATGCAAATTCAATTCTAAATTTCTTTGAATTTACGTTGTAGAAATGATGACTCGTTTTAATGACCTGTCAGCCATTGATTGTATTACATCAAAAATGAAAATCATTTTGGAACACCTGTAAAGTACCTATGAATATCAGAACTACATGCACAAAAAACAATAGCTCGGTGAAAACAAGATGGCGAACCTAGTTCATCTCGTGGGAATCGAGGCCAGCACCACACTTCGGATGGCAGAGATAGGCTCTCTTTCAAGAGATTGATGAAGAAAATTTAGCGTTCATCAGCGCAAATGAAAGCTAGCGAGTTTTACGAAGGTCCAAATACAATTGTCAAAAAACTGTGCGCTGAGGGTAAAAGATAAATAATGATTTTAGGGAAATGCAAATCCACAAGGAAATCACAAATTTCGGCAAAAATCGGTAAAAAAATTCGTTATTTGCTCGAGAACATCGAAATTGAACTGTTGAAGATTGAAAGTAGGAACTTGGTCCAACGAGTTCTGCTTCATTATTTTTCAGAACGATAGGCGTTTTAGGGTGTAGCGACAGCCACATTGTAAAGCTATGGATCTATTCTATTCGAATTTTACACGCATGTGACGACAGTGAAATGCTATGAGGCTATTATTGCTGGGATTGGCATGGATCTGTCACTCTTCACAATAACAAAATGAGCTCCCATGACTATTTTCAGGTACAATCCGGCCACGTTCATCTTTCCACGGAGTTGTATTTCCTGATGGCAACGGGATCATTCACGACAACAATGCTCGCATTCACAGGGTTAGAATAACTGTTCAAAATTAATTTATCGTGAATGAGGGGAAATTTGGGCACATGGACTAT
This sequence comes from Platorchestia sp. MABIK, assembly GCA_014220935.1. NCBI lineage: Eukaryota > Metazoa > Arthropoda > Malacostraca > Amphipoda > Talitridae > Platorchestia > Platorchestia sp. MABIK. The sequence goes on along the minus strand of JACJUY010000105.1, from coordinate 297,555 downwards.
CCACCAAGATTTCCTGACTTGAACCCCATTGAAAATTTTTGGAAATAGCTTGAAAGGGACCTGCATGACTCATCGTCTCCACGTTCAACACTGTCTGCTTTGGGGGACAGGTTGCATTCAATTATGGACAGAAATAGGGCTGCAAAGAATCCAGAATCTTGTGCAATCAATGTCAGGTAGAACGATAGCCGTAATTCGGGCCAAAGGCAGTTCAATCCCTTCCAAGTAAATTTCTACATCACGCAAATTTTTCTCGACCACTTCGAGTATTTCAGTCTAATGCTACACTAACTGAAAAACAGCAAATATTGCAATGTTTCAAGTATCCCTTCGACTTTTACAGCTTTTATGTTAAAGTATGTTTACAGATGTTCTTCGTACGGTATCAAAATAGAGCGTATATTTAATAATAAGAAGCTAATTTCGCAGTTATAAGACCACAGCTAGAAGTAAAGAATGAAGCAGTTTCATCTATTGTACTCATGACACTGTAGCAGTGTCAATGATAAAAATATTTAAATTATAATTTCATAATTATAAGCAAAACTTCTTTTACGAGGTAATGATTTATTCAAAATGAAACATCCAATAAACATTATGATTCGTGATGGTATGAATGGCCCAATGTATTAATTTTGATTGGCATACTGATGTAATAAATTTCTGCAAGAAAAGATGTTTCAAAGCCATTATTCTTACCTAGTACTTAACACGATTACGCGCACTTCATGGATACGCAATAGTGACAGCCAGAACTGTTGAAAAATTGTATCACTTAACTATTCTTTAAAAATTTGAATGAAGGTAGTTTGAAGGTGTGCTTATGATTGGCCTATGATGATCTTTTGCATAGAGCCAAAGCAGGGCAGGCCTCCTTGCCCATCAGCGTCTGTCAACACCAATGAGCAGAAAACCACCGAAAGTGACCCAGATTATTTCATTGCTCACATAACTAGTTCAAATGCACATTTTTCACATCCTTCTTTTCTATTTAATCATTTATCTTATTTCTTAATAGTTTTCACGTACCTTCAAATCATATTTTACGAGAAAAGTCAGTACAAAGTTGAATGTATTGCGACAACAAATGTTTTGAGTTTAGTGCTCACATTTGCAACGAAAATGAAAAGACAGACGTCAGGAAATTTTTTTAATAATTTACTTATTTAGTTCAAAACATATGCAAGCAAATCATTTTAGTATTTCAATACAGTCTCAGAAGTATTTTCGGTCTCGGTCTCATTCAACACGCCCGCTGAGGCACTCATCTAATACACGCATCTGCTCGACCGCTCATTACATTCTAGGCGCTTCCAATCATCTTCGGGTCGTTCGTCACCGCATTGAACTCGTCCTGGATTCGTTGGCGCACAATTTTCCATGAAGGAGATAGTGCTCCGAACACTTTGTTCTTTATGTGGCTTCGTAATAAAATCCGTCCAGTTTAACCAGTTTCTTGTACTGAGGTTATTCAAAAGTATATCCGAGGGCATACAACTGTAACTGTTTTTTCATTAAACCGTTGATGTTATGGGAAAAAACCAAGCCAACCTGAAATAATTATTCTTCAGTAAGCCACTCAAGCTGACTGAATTATTCATCAAGCATTTAAAATAGACTTCTTTTGTTAGAGCTGCTTCAGAAAAAGAAACGCTCTATTCACAGATAATTCTGTAGGCTGTTACCCCAATAGTTTACCGAGCTTCATTAAATACCTTGAATTTATTTCATTTCCGAGATTTGTTAAATCAGCGCTTGTGGTTAGAATATTCACAACACCCTACAAGGAAATCCAGCCTCTTCAGACACTTGCACTCTGTCGTTGAATTTAAATGAAAAGATACTGTACTTAAGCCTAATCTGTCTCTTGCAGTTAATGTTTTACTTGCACTTTGTGAAGATGATAGCTTCGATCATTCTTCAAAGGTTTTCGCAATATTCTTTTTGATTAGCCTCTTTGACGCGCCTCACTGAGCAGCTTGGAGTTGTTGTGTGAAGTGAGGAAATGTCTCGCTTGTACACAGCAGTATCTCCTTACTTCAATCAACTTGGTGCTGGTCACTCACGTTAATCTTCCCCATAGGTATTTATTTGCTTAAGGAAAGACAACTCCGAATAAAAATTATTGTCCAATTTAAAATACCTCTACTCGAACCGAAGATGTGAGCAGTTGAAAATAACTAAGGAAATTGTCTAGGTATAACACATACTACTTAATTCAAGTCTAAGGCGTCTTGATAAAACTAGAAATCAAGTAATATTTAACCTGTGAGTATCAGTATTAAACAGAAATGAGGTATGAACTACACTCTAGATAAAGACACAGTAAAGTAAATAAAAAAGGTTTATTTTGGGTAAACCATCACACGGCACGCAAATGATCTGTCTGTTCAGTTTACACGTTGCCACGACTGGCCACATGTTGAAATGATTCACTTTTCCTACAGAGTATCATATTTTCTCCCCCATCCTTCGATTTTGAGATGTATCCAAGAATGGAGATTTTCGTATGTATTTCGGATGTTGTGAGAAATTCTCATACCTTTGACTGCGTCTGAGAACTTCACTTCATTTACATGTCAAAATTATTATTGATATTAATTAACCAAGCGGACATTATCTACCAAAAATTGTATCGTATGTTACGCTATTTTTTGTAATCAAGATAGCATTTTATTTTGGTTCACACTCGTCAAAAGTTTTGTATTTTTCAAACTTATGTGACATGCTCGCAAATATGAATTGTGCCTAACCATTTTTAATGTCTATAGCGTATTTACATCCTTCATTCTATGGCCTTGAAAATTATCCCTAGAGTTGCAATTCTAATTTGAAATTATTCAATTTTTGTAAACTTGTAACGTGTTTTTCGGGGTTGAGTTAAAAAATGATCCCTTTTCCGTTTTAATTGCAGTGTCAGTAGTTGTGCAAACCTTTCAGGCTCATATTGTAATAAAAAGGTGTGCTAGGCGTACCTTCTTACGGCAATAGAGCGTCATGAAAATCAAGTGAAACAATGACTCGATTAAATAGATGTTAACTTTACTTAAATCGCAAATTCGCTTGATATTTAAAAACGAAGAAAATGCTAACTAAATTAGTCATTTTTATTCAAAAGAAAGAACAAAAAAAATTGAAAATGTTTCGGAGACCAGCTCCATCATCAGTTCTGTAAAATACAAAGTATGATCAATCTAACGCAAGCATGAAAACACAATCGATGCTAAATTCCAGAATGTACAAAAAAAGGACAACTATGCATTAACTATCTGTAGGGGATACGAGCTAAGCATGTTGTTTAAAATAGGTTTTTCCTTAAAAATATGAGAAGATTCTAAAATCCTAGGGTGAAAATCACGGAAAGAACTGTCAAATATTTAAATTCACTATCACGAATAATTGAAGTACACTTCTCGGCGTGGCTGCGTATTACTGAATGAGGAGCATGAGCCAACAAGTGACCACTGCGGAAACTCCTTCTGCGGTGCTCTGCCACTCTTGCGTACATATTGCCGAGGTCATTCCGACGTACGCCGATGTGCACTGCGCACAACTATACTTATACACAACAGAAGAGCGCATGAGCCCGGGAATTGAGTCCTTGTACCGAAAAAAATGAACCAATATTTTCTTTGCTAATTAGTATGACACGTAGACTAACTCCAGGAAAATGCTTACTGAACAAAAACTTTAATTCACAGCAGACTAGTTTTTCAGATGGAGAACCGAAATAGGGTAAAATGCAATAGAGGTAATTTTCACATTTAACAGAAATGTTGGAATCACAATATATCTTTGACAAAATTTTTTAATTTGTGAGTGTATGATTCCAAGAGGAAAACCAATGTTAAAAAAAAAACCGCGTAGAAAGTTGAATTCTGCGTGTATAGCATTGAAAGATGAGCAGATATTGTAAGCTTTGTTTACCAGCGTTTCGATTACGTTGATTTTGAAAGTATTAAAACAAAAGCTGAAAAAACTAGTTCCCAATCCCGTGAACGTTGGCTTGTGATATACAGAAGTTACAAAATTTTCCCCATTCCTAGAGACACGGCAATCGAGAAATGATAATTGCGCCTCATTTTCAATTTCCATAGTAAATTTAATTGATAGATGTTTTTCATTCAATCAATTAAGGAAAGGTTGAGTGTGTGAATTGCTTTTAAAGAACAGGAAAAGATCGTCAATATAACGAGTATCATATACGGGCTTGAAGAGTAAAGGACAATCAGCTAACCATTTTTTCTCGTGGAAGCACAAAAAAAATATTTCCAATGGTTGGTCCTAATGCGTTCCCTACTACAAACTTTAAATACCATATATGTAATTTCTGATCACTTTCACACAATTTTACCAAAGTTCTGATCGAAACTATACGCGACAATACAGCTACTACAATGAAATTCTTTTGGAACTTGTTTTGTCCCTCCGACCACTACAGTATGACGTAATCGCTGTTATGCCAAGTCTATCAGCAGGCCTGAAGACGTTGGAAGCATTGCAATGGCCCTATATATAGACCCAAGGATCCTTAATTTTTCTACCTCTATTAAAATGATTAAATTATCACTTACAAAATTGCTAATTCATGCTGTCGAACACTGATGTTTTAAAAGTGAATCCAAAACTAAAATCGTAAAAGTTCTCCGGAGCGCACAATCACATTAATGTTAGATCTCTTGGGTCATCTAAAGATGATTAGAATATTAATTAATATTAAATTACAGATTTACTTTTTAGACAGAGCAATTTAACAACCTTCCACAGAACCAACGTAGAACTATCAGTTTTATTATTTTTTTTTCACTGGAGCATTCGGACGCAAGACCCCTCATCATCAGTGAGAAACAGTGAGAGAAAAGTAAATTCATTGCTCATTAATGACAGCTAAGCGTTCGTTGAATTTTTAAGTGCACGAAAACGACATTAGATTCAGAGCAAAGATAGAAAAAATTAACTTCAGTAACAGGATTTGAAAGAAAAACTACAAATGAACGCGTACGAAAATTTTCACCAAAGTGAACAGATTAGACAATGGACAAAAACTAATCATGAAATATTTCAGGTTAAAAAGTGTAACGACTGTCAACACTGCGTATTAATAAAGAATTAAAATGCTTCCTGAAATCATCAAATCAGTGGAGTTACATCGAGCTAGGATTCTAACTGGGTCTGATGCACGTGGAGATCACAGCTCTGGGCGTGATTTTACAACGCTACTGAGGGATGGATTTGCGGTGTGCGCCTCTTAGTGATGGAAGTGTGGAAGAGATCCCGGCGCTCAGCAAAGCGTGTCCAAGTATGGCGGCTAGTCTTTCCGCTGTAGGTAACCGCCATGGTAAAGGAAACAAGGTAGGATCAAACAAGTCTTTTTTTCGTCGACTGTGTGGGTTTGCTGACGTCACGGCAACGAACCAATAGCAGCGCTCAAATTGCATCTGGTAGCACTGCTACCCCTAAATCCGTCTCCACTATTGGCCTAACGTCACGGCCTTTTGGTGACGACATAAAATTTGTGTGAAATAAAGCCTTTCTATTGGCTAACCGAACAAGAAGAAGTGTATTTTTCCCCCAAGAAATGACCCTACCTTGTTTCCTGTACAATGGTAGCCGCGCGTCATGCTAGCTGTACTGTATCCAATATACAGGGTGTTTCAGAACAAGAAGTACAAAATTCCTCACCAAGCAGAAAATGGCCATACAAGCACTTTTTCTTATTTGATATTTTCTGAAAAAAATCGGGATGTTGAAATATTATGCTTATTGTTTTAAGGGATGAAATTTAATGGCACAATTACTCGCTATGTATATTTTGAATTTACTTAACAAAAATTGTTCAAAATGTGGGTATTTGTGGGTTATCTCTCACCACTTGTTTGGGGGAAAAAGTAAAAAATGTAATTGTTTTATGAATATTGAATTGATGTTCTGGACAGTATGAATGGATTTTCATGTGAGAAAGTACCCTTGTTGAATTATATTTATTTTTAATGCTATTTATCTACTTTTCATATATACAGTATAAATATTTATATTAAGGTTATGAATCTCTGGGACCTTCCTCTTCAGTTCTTGGAAGGTCCCAGAGATTCGCTTTGGGCTAAAACAAAACAAAAACCAAAAATTATAAAAATAATAATAATTTAATTAAACTAACCTAACTTAATCTAACTTTAACATCAAAAGGAAACCATAAATTAAAACTGGTGACATATAACCCACAAGTAATAAAATGTGTTCCACCTACAACAATGCACTTTTCAAATCTTAGCCTTAACGACTGCCGGATATTAGGAAACACGTCTGGCATATCAGAAATCTCACCAGCAGCCACTGCAATTCTGGCTCCGAGAGCTACCTCAGATTTAATGGGAGTAGCATAAACAAGGCTCTTCATGTGTCCCTAAAAAAAAAGAAATCGAGTGGAGTCATGTCGGAAGATCTAGAAGGCCATGCAACAGGACCATTTCGCTCGATCCACATTTATGGAAATTGATTATTCAGGTATTTTAAGACACTAATTTGGTAGTGTGCAGGAGCACCATCATGCTGGAACCACATTCTTCTTCTAATTGCAAGTGGTAGATCTTCGAGTAACTCGGGAAGTACTTCTTCTAAGGAAACTCTGTAATTATTCCCGTTGAGAGACGATGGCATAATATGAGGTCTAATAATTTGGTTATGAATAATGTCAGGTCAAACATAAACACTGTACCGTTGCTGGTACAAATGCCCACGCACGATATGGGGGTTTTCAAGTGCCCATTCCTGCTCATTGTGGGAATTGAACACTCCCTCACGAGTGAATGTTGCTTCACCCGAAAACAATACACGTTCGGAGAAGTTAGGTTCTTGCAATTTTTTGTAAAGGTACCAATCTGCAAATTGCACTCGTAGTTCATAATCTCGTGGATTCAATGCCTAAATTCTTTGAAAGTGGTATGGATGGAAATTATAAGCATTCATGATTCTTTAAACACTACAGTGGCCCTGCAACCCCAGAGCTGCTGAAAGTCAACGCGTGCTAGCTCTTGGATTATGACGCAAAGAATCTTGCACAGCCTCCTCAACATTTTCATCCCTTGGGCGCTCAGTTTCTCTTCTGTTAATTTTAAAACTCCCATTGTCACGTAGCCTTTGGTCCGAATTTGTTAACATTTTATGACATTCTATGACAAGGAAACCGCTCTTGATACAGCCTAGCTGCCTGTCTCGCATTGCTATTAGCAGTACCATAACCAAGGTGCAAATCTACCATTTCAGAATTTGTTAAACGGTTCATGTTATTGGTGTCATGATTTTTTTAAACTGAACAGTGCCAACAAGACAAACGAGAATTAACCTGATATCACGATCTGGAACATTCTAAATCCATGCTAAATCTTTTTTACCAATTATAAGTAAAACTAATTATCATCATTGTGTTTGTAACGTAAATCACTATTATAAAAGGAGCCGCGTCCGTCCGTCCGTCTGTGTGTCATACCCACCAGCCTGTAGTGTGTGATGAGCGTTTCTGTGATACAAGCTTCATCAACTCCACAATTATTTTCGATACATCAACCTAGCAGATTCAGAATCGGAATGAACATCACGTGTATTGGTAGTTGGATTAGGTTGAACAGAATATCAGCAGTTGAGACTGAGGAAAGTATAGGAAAGGTATAAGATAGCATAGAAAATCGTGGGAAAACCATGCATGTTAAAGCTCAGTTGGTCTGCCACTTTATCACGCTGTCAAGGAAGCTTAATGACTATTTTTGATAGGAGTTTCCCCAGTGCGCAAGATTAAGAGTATTTTAATCGCGGGTTCTGTTGGATTGGATATTTTTGTTTTTGATCCCCATCTGATGTATATTTTTAAGGAAATTATCAATTCCAGTCATTTATGACGGATCGCCTACACCAAAAAACTACCAAATCTCAGAAACTCTATATTTTTCTGCAAATTTTCATAAAAGAAAAAGTCTTTATTTGGCCATTTTCTCCTTGGTGTGCAATTTTGTACCTCTTGAAACACCCTGTACACACTACACCACAGAGCATCATTGGTGGAGCCTGGTCCTGCTATGTAAGCTACTAACTTCTATTTTCAGAATGTTGTACACGACGTCAAGTGGGTAACCAATGGGGCAGAAAAAACCATCGAGGAAGTATCGTTCTTTTGTTAATGAAAAATAATCAAAACAAATTTTGTTGGCTGTAAAAAATAAGTAATATCTCAAGTCAATTTATACGCTAACGACATCGCTCTTTTGTATTCAAGTCTGCAAGCTGTTTTTAAAACTCGGAATTTCTATTGAAACACATCATTACCGAATTAGTTATGTTTTACTGAAAGTGCGATCTTTGTGTCATGAAATGCGATGGCCTTCGATAACAATGGTCGACAATCAACTTAGAGTGTCTTCTTTTACAAGTCCTTGGAAACAGAACAAGTAAAATAGATTTTACTCTTCAAAGTTAATTTTAGGCTTGCCTTTTCAAACCGATTCAATGGTTTTTGTTATAATTACCACTTACGCTTAGATGCAACAAAAAATTCACATAGAAAAATTCCCTGCGCTCTGCGCTGATCGTTCTCAGCATCTGGGCAGTTGTTCTCGTAGTCGAAGTTTTATTTTATGTTTTCCATTATTCTTCAACATCCCTGCTTTCACCATTCTTCAATATTTTTAGTTACCATTTCTAGAGGTAAATGTTTATGATAAAATCATACAGCTGATGAAGGAGTTTGTATTCGCAATAGGTTTCAGTGAAAATGTTCGAGTTTGATAGGGTATCTGCCATTCATAAGCTTTGAGTCTATTGTGCATTGTTAGTTTTGGATATAATTTGCACAAAGGTTCATGATTAAACTAGTGATTTGTTATTTGATATCATAAGATTAATTTTCACGTCCCTTCAGCGCATTTCGAGGCGATTTTAGCTTTATACGCTCACGTGTAAATGCATGACGCATTTTGCGTCAAGCTGTTTCGTTATAGTCAGCTAGTGCAGCTTCCAGTTCTGCCGCGCCTGCTTGAATTTTTCGCTGAGAAACGTCTTTTTAATGATTCTTTTCGGGAGTTTCGTTTTTCGTCGTGCCATTTTTGTGTCGGTCTTGTACCTGATCTGTGAATTGATGTCCTAGTTCTGCCTGTTGATGTCTCAGCAATGCCTGTTGACGGCAGCAGCGGCCGTGGGTCAGCTGCAAAGTTGACTAACGGAATTTTAGCGGCCACGCAATGAGAATACTGAGCGACGGTCTCGCTCAAAAGTGCTCCACGACGGCGAGGAGTCGGAGAGTGATGAGGAAGGGGGTAGGAAGTGGGGTCGCAGGAAATATTACATTGTTCTGAAGTTGAAGATCTCGTGTCCACAACCAAATGAAAACGATGGCAAAACTTAGGAGCTTTTGCTGAAATGATTTTATTTGAATGGCTTAAAATATTTATCCTTCATTTATAACTTACTCGCATGACCGTCTGTACATCCGGAACATCGTAAAGAGTGACTTTTATTTTGGGCGTGATTAGGCGCTATGTGTTTCAATTTATCTCTTCTTCATAACCTCAATTTGAAAAATTGAATTACGTCGCATATTTCAAATCGTAAAAAAATATGGGAATTTCAATGCACAAAATATAAAATAACTTAAACACTAGCGTAACCTCACTCCAATTTAGGTTCATACACGTCCACAAGTTAGGCACAAAACAACTGCCATACATAGATCAGAGCATACTATTGACTGACAATATCGAGACTTATGGACAATACTGCAAGTAGCTTTCCGTCGATAAGGCGTTCATTGAGATAACACCGGGATAAGATTAAATTCCACGTAACTCATGAAACTTTTTCAAAAATTGTTGACCTCTGAACATTATTCCGCTGATAAGATCGAATTTAAAAAGTCGCACTCCACTATGCAAAGTTTACCTCAGCCAGATAGCTTGTGAAGTCAGCTATCGGTGTTGCCCGTCAGATATGATAGAAGTCATAAGGCACGCGCCGTATTGGCTGATCGCCTCAGCTTTACTGCGGGAAGGCAGGGCAATGTTAGAAGGTGTAAACTGCGGACGAATGAGAGAAAATATTTCGTCGTAAAACCCCCAGTGAAAGTGTGCACATGACGATGAAGCCTCGTAAGATTTATTGTGTGGATGACAGTCTGTAGATCAAAAGGCGAGAAACACGTTCCACCAAGAGAGGGGTGCGGACGAAGGCTTTGGCGCAGTGCTGCATCAAATATGAGGGCGCCAATGAGGTTACTGCGATGAAGAAATTGAAGCCATCTGAGGGAGAGGGGGCTGAGCAGTTTGAGAAATACTCTCGAAATCATTTCTATTCTTGGTATAATGTGATCCATGTGTTTTTAAGTCAGTAGATGTTTATTTATGCCATAATGTGCTACTAAGGCTAATTCAACGTCTAGAAACTGGAAGCAGCGATGGTTGCATAAAGCTTTCATTAATAATAATGCGCTATTTTGCTCATTTCAACACATTACAAGTACCATCAATTGTATTTCACAATCATTTTGATGGTCGAACCCAAAGAAGTTAAAAACTTATTCTGAATTCTGTCGAGTTGGCAAATGAGTTCTGAGCAGAAAATTATGGGTAGATTGAACCTAAAGTGTCCACTGCTGAGGTCTTAACTGAATCCTTTTGCTATGAGGGCAGTAAGGGCTTACTTTTGCGTACACCACTTCGCCATGTCGAATTTTTGTATCCACACAATTTACTATTCCACTAATTACTATGTACTGATTAACATCATGAATTGGTTTGCGATGCACTGTGAACTTTATTGTGAATACAATGTTAGAGCTTGCGTAAATCACACTAATGTCATGTCAATTTTAAGGGCTTCAATGCAGCTGCAGCAACTCTGCATTCAGAGTCCACCTGCAGAATTAAATGTCATCACTCGTACTTCTTATTTAAGATTTCATTGATGTTTACGCCTCACCATCATCTGAAATAAAATGCATTCATTTTCTATTAAATACCAGAAATTATTACCCTAAAACTTACCCCAAATTAATTAGGGTCAAGATTTTTTGTACTTACATAGAAATACAACATTTACCTAATATTTCCTTATCGTTAAATAATTAATACAACCATTCCAAATGGTACAGTTTCTTCAGTACAAATGCTGACCGTCGTTTCGAAGTGGAACAGTCAATAATGTCATTGATTTTTCTTTGAAACGACGTGGCGGTTACAGATGTAATTTTATAAGGTTTATTCGATTCTTTATTGGTATTTACTGTCAATCGTGCTTCCAGAAAATTTACGTATCATGTATGTATTATTGATGTGGCATTTTATTTGTAACGATGATCAAATCTGCCATGTTTTAGAACTTGAAATATACAAAATTCAATTAAAATATACGAATAAATTTAATGATACAATTAAATTTATTTTTGTCAAATATACTTATGTAACATTAATTTACCATCGCAAACCTGAATGCTTGAAACATTATAAAGAAAATCTTTTGCTCAAATTTACTTGAAATAAATTCAACATCATACGTTTATATGTATCTTTAAATATCAATCTCTAATTACCTGTGAGAACCGCGACAACATTTTTCAACTTCGAAAGTCGAAATCCTATTTTTGGTTTTTGGTGGGGGCGCTTTCACCAAGATAAAAAGCGGGCTTAGACGATAGTTCTGAAGACATAACGGGTGATCATAGTTTCTGTATTGTGAGAGTTTGAAAATAGTCTAACGATTTTGTTCACCTGCAGACGGTTGCTCTCTTCACTAGAAAGATCAATGCAACAATTTTTGAATCCGTCGAAAACAAATGATATCGTGTACGATTGTCTTAGCCCAGATTAGCCCACACCAATCATGGTCAAGTAAAATCAATTAAAAATTAATTTATTATATCAATTACCCAGATTATATCAATTAGATTAAATGCAATTGTCTGGGTGAATCTGGATTAGCGTGTACATGTGCTTGTGTAAATTAGGAGTATGCAACTGTTTGGGTACAAATGAATACGAATTAAGGTTCTTAGACATTCAGAGAATTTGGTGGAATATATATATATATTTAAGACCTTAAAAAAATTTCTTTCACTCCTGTTTCAGCACTGATGATGGAATTTTAATAATTCCGAAACGGATGTAACCAATTCGATGTCCTTTTTGTAGAATAAATTCAAAATTAATATTACGAGTAATTGTTTGATTAAATGTCACCTTTCAAAACAATAAATAATAGTACTAAAAATAAATAATAATAAACAGCTAAATTCGGAAAATTTTACAGAAGAAGAAATGTTTATTTGACCATTTTCTACTTGGTGTCAATTTTGTCCCTCTTGCTCTGAAACACCCTGTACATGTATGTACATATTTATACATTCACATAATTAGTCATCTTCCATTTACATTTTTATAACGTAGAATTTGCACGAGCACGTAGAATGGCACCAATTCTACTCAGCATTGTGTCTCGAAGAGTCCTAATGTACAACTGGTTGATTTCAAGCCACCCTCACATTAACTGATCTCTCTGCACGGCCACAGTGAGTGGGTGATCTTCTCAGCGTTCAACTTGTTGTCCTAGAATCTAGATGGCCCCAGAAATTTTCTATTGGGTTCTGCTCTGGGGACTTAGCAGGCCAATTAAAATACCTGCCTCGTCCTAAATGGCTGCCATGCCAATCAATGAAAGTTCGAGCTCAATACACCAGCATCCGCCACTTGTCATCTTGAGAGAGAAGGCTACACTCCCTTTTTCATTCAGATATTGTACAAGTAGCAAAACTAAGTAAATTAGCATCTCGATATAGCATCTCTAGATTCATTTTCACGTATACCTCAACTGAATGACCCATTTCTGTGTAGTTGAAAGTCTCAAAACATGACAGATCCTCCTCTCAGTATCGTTCCGTGCACTCTGGATTCGTTGAAGACCTCATGAGGTCTTCGATGAATGAAACAGTGGGCATCATTGCTATAGACAGAATTATCGTTCGTTTCAACACATGACACTTCTGAACTCCTCTACAGTCAAAGGTACGTTACGTTGAGACCTGTTTCAGGGTATAAAATGTCCTGATTCTGAATTTGACCTTTATTCCTCCCGATTAGGCACCATTTCCGTGTACTAAAAATCATGTCATTATTATTTGTTGTGAATGAAAAACGCACACCTGTCAGTTAAGCATTTGTCCTTCTAAGCCTCTTGTGTGGACTGTGTTTTTCTCTTTTATTATTAGCTGACTTTATCATTGGTTAAATAGAAATCCCTGCACAAGTCATTTAGAACCTACTGAGAAAATAGTATTGGTTTACTCTCGCTTTTTGGATCATTGGGCGCCTCTCATTCACAAGCGGAATGTTCATCTGCAGCGCTAAAATTCCGCATTTCTTGATCTGGAAGCTTAGGAAATCTTTTGAGTATTCTACATGGGCTTATTGATGATTACAAATTCGGTGAAAACAATGCGTTTTTTCTTTGCGACCGATCAAGTATTCGACGATATCGGTAAGACACTACACCTTACCCCTATATTCATATTATTTAGCACCTTCTGAGTAACATCTCTGCAACCGCTCGAGAAGTAAACGATTTATCGTTTAATGATGATGTAAAGCTTGCATCAGTGAGTTGAAAGTCAAATTGTTCAAATTCTTGAATCGTTAAATATGAACGGAATGGAGGCACAGGATTTTAAACTTTGGTAGAAAATATAGTGTCGGCTGATTTAAAAAGCACACGTATTTGACAATCGAAAATTTGCAATCTATGTCATACTCAGAGCTAACCCGTTAATTGTCGACACAGCAAAGCGTTATTTCAATGTAATAAATTAAATATTTTAGTACACCTGCGGTAAAAATGATCAACCGTTAATTAAACGGTGCAGCTTCTGAATTCCAGCATAGACTTATTCAAATTTTAACATTACAAACTGAAAGTGTTCTTGGGGTTCAGTGACCTGTTTTTTCGTTATGCTGTTTTCCAGTGTTGTGAAAATGTAAATTGACATTTACTCTCTTCAACTAAGCTTTCCTTTCCACGACATATAATAATGGTGTTTTAAAAGCTTCATGAACTATATAACACGCTAGAAAATCCCTTGAGTTAACTAGAGCTAATTTCGTGTTTTGGCCAAGGTTGCGGAGTCGGAGTCGGAGTCGGGAGTCGGAGTCGCCGGAGTCGCATGTTTTAGGGTGGAGTCGGAGTCGGAGTCGCTTTCCTGAATGTGCGTGGAGTCGGAGTCGGAGTCGGAGTCGCATTTCCGAATGTGGTGGAGTCGGAGTCGGAGTCGGAGTCGTTCATTCGGATGTGGTGGAGTCGAGGCTGGAGTCGCTATTTTTTTGGTGTCTTCGATTCAAAAATTTTGCAAATATTATTCAAAATTGTTTAAAACCGAAAGTAAACAAAATAGAGTTAAAATACTTTGCTGAAAAGCTACAAAAATACGAAATGTTTTGATTGATTATTTTGTTCGAGGTTCGAAACAGCGTATTTATACTTATCACTAAATACGATCAATGGTCATTGATATCAATGGTCATTGTGGGTTCGGAGACATATACTCGTAAATGTGATACCCACGAGTGCGAGGTACAACTTTCGTACTGGAGCAATAATGCAAATATTACAGTGAAGAAGCCGGAACTAGTAATTGAAAGCAACGCAAATTCATTCTGTTTGTTTCTGTTTCTATTATTCCCTCTTCAATTAATACATAGGATCTAGAAACTAGTAGTTAATGTGTTGCAAGTTACTTGCAGAACAGCTACGAAATAATACATTGTACTCACATAAAGAGTGGTAACTCTGTACGCTCTTACTGTGTCAATACTCTACACCAGTGGTTTCTTAAAACGATTTTTGCTAGTTTTTCTTTTGATGTTGCTTTGGTGTATTGATTGATAATGACTAGTCTTTGCCAAAAACCTGAGCTATGGTCTGATACATAAAGAGTTCTACACCTTTTTCACTTCAAATTAATCCGAGTCAAGTTCAATTTAATCCAAGTCAAGTTCAATTTAATTCAAGTCAAGTTCAAATTAATCCAAGTCAAGTTCAATTTAATCCAAGTCAAGTTCAAATTAATCCAAGTCAAGTTCAAATTAATCTAAGTCTAGTTCAAATTAATCCAAGTCAAGTTCAATTTAATCCAAGTCAAGTTCAATTTAATCCAAGTCAAGTTCAAATTAATCCAAGTCAAGTTCAA